>JAZKJV010008578.1:0-560945 GCA_037367405.1 Ottelia alismoides
TCTCGGGTGGTGCTTCGAAGCTGGAGTCTTCTGTGTGTGCGCAAGTGGAAGCGGCTGCGGTGTCGGGCGGGGCGAAGTTGCATGCGGCTCTTGGTGTCGGGGCTATGGGGCCAGGGAAAGGTGTGGTTTTGGCGCAAGGGGGGGGGTTGTTGGAGGCGAGGTCGACTGGGGTGGAGTATTGCGCTGCAGGGGTGCATGGAGTCCGCTACTCAGAAGGTTTGCATGGGGCTCCCTCGGAGCTCCTCACTGCTGTGGGGGTCTTGCAAAAGCCTGGTATTGGGTGGGAGGACATTCGCGCGGCTACGTTGGAGTTCTTGGGCGAAGACTTCTGTGGGGATTTCGTCATCCTCGACGCGACTAGATGTTGTGTTCGTGGGCTCTCCCCGGTGCAACGGGAGAACCTCCTTCGCTCTCACGGTGATGGCCGTGATTTGTGGAGGCGGCTGCGGGTGGCGGATGGTGCTGCCTCCCTCTCGGAGGTTTGCGTGTCGGAGGTTCGTGGGGTGCCTTTCCTCTCCAGAACGGTGCATGCTCTCTCCAAGGTCGTTGGCCGCTGGGGGCAAGTCCTGGCTATCCTCGACGATGGTCTTGCGCCTGGCGCCGATTGGACTTGTTCGCGGATCCTCCTCGAGTGCTCTCCTTCATTCATCGAGTCTATGGCTGGCAAGGTTCTTTTTGAGAAGTTGTCTCTGGGTCGCTGGACCTTCAAAGTGGAGTTCCTTTTCCTTCCGATGGCGACGCCACCGGCTCCTGCTCCGCCTTCCTCGACTGAGTGCGGTGGTGGGTCGGTGACTCGGTCTGGGCATGATGGTTGGGCTTCCTCTGGCCACGTGTCTTCTATCAGAGATGTTTTCGAAGCGACGCCATGCAAGGGTGACTGCTCGGGGGACTTTGTTGAGGCTCCTTGGGACAGGCGCTCGCGTGGTGGCTCCCGCGATTTGGTGGCTTTCGACCTTCTCGAGGCCGATTCGCATCCTCCCTCTAATTCCTTTCTGTCGGCGGTTTCTCTGCATCCGGATTCTTCGACGCACGTGCAAAGGCCCCCTTTGGTCCCAGCTTTCGGATCCGGTGCGATCTGCTCATGGGCCTCTTCGCGGGTCTTACCCGATTCGCTGATGGTTTCGGACCCACTTCTTTGGGCACCCGAGTACTTGTGTCCTCAACCCATCGCTTCGATGGCTTATTTTCCCCCGGCCCATCTGGAAGAAATGATTTCTACTCCATCTCTGATGCCGGATACTTCCTCATCTTCCATTGACGACTCATCTGTGTCCCCGGTGCACGCGGGAGCCTCTTTTCCTATCTCCCCTCTCTCTCCGGGGATGTCCTCTCCTGGCGGTGGGAATCGTGGCGGAGCGATGGCTAGCCCGGGTTCTTGTGATGGTGATGGGTCTCCTGGCGGGGCGATGGCTAGCCCTTCCGTTAATGCTATTGTTCCCGCGGGAATCTCCCCGCATTCTCGTTTTGGTCGAAGCTACAGTCGAAGGCGGCCCTCTCGCCTTGGTGATTCTCTCGCTTATTCTTGTCAGACGCTGCGCAAGGCGGTGGCGGAGGCGGCAGGCCTCCACCCGATCGGGGACAGATCCCTTGGCGGTCTTTGAGGTTTCTTTACTGGTTCGTTGCTGTACTTGGGCTCTATTGTACTTAATGAAGATCTTGTCCTGGAACGTCCGTGGTCTTGGGGACCCTGAGCGTAGGCGCACTTTGGGTCGCGTTTCGTCGATTGGGATTGTGACATTGCTTTCATTCAAGAATCAAAGCTGTCGGCGTTGGATGACGATTTGTGGTGGTCTATTGGAGCCGGTTTTTTGGACGCCTTTCGCTCTTTAGATGCGTCGGGAGCGAGGGGCGGTGCTTTTGTGGCTTGGCGTTCTTCGCGCTATTCATTCGACTCTATGCGGGTGGGCAGACACTCCCTCTCTGTGGTGTTGACTTCCTCTGCTACTAATGGTCGCGTGGCTTTTACTTGCGTTTACGCGCCTATTTGTCATATCACTCGCCGCGAACTATGGGATGATTTACGCGAGGACGCTAACGCCTTCAGGGACATTCCCTGGCTTTTGGGGGGTGACTTCAATGTAACCTTGCTCTCGCTTGATCGCCCTCGGGGCCGCGGAGGGCAAGATCCGGGCTCTCTCGACTTCTTGGATCTCATTAGTGAATTGGCACTCGAATCCCTTGTCCCCAATGATATTTCTTACACTTGGAGGAATAATTCTTCCAGATCGCGGATCGACAGATTTTTGGCGAATAACCTCTTGATGGAGGCCTTCCTTTATGCGGGGTGTCCTCTCGACTGCGGTCTTTCTCGGATCACAGCCCCATTATTTGGGACTCTGGGGATAATATACAACCTCGCGGCATCTTCCGCTATGAGCGGTGTTGGCTCCTCGAGCCGGGCTTCAAGGATCTCGTGCGCACTCACTGGGCTCAGTCAACTTTTCAGGGCAGTGCGGCCCGTTGTTTTGAACATAAATTATCTTCGCTCAGAAGGCTCTTGGCTGCTTTTAAAAAGGAATCTCGTCATAATCGTCTCGCCACTCGCAAGGAGGCTGACGAGGTTATTATGCGCTTGGATCTCGTCGAGAACGAGAGGGACTTGACTCAGGATGAGTTAGCCGCGCGTATGGCGGCTGCGGACAAGGTAAAGGTGGAGGACCGGAAGCGATCGATTGAATGGCACCAACGCTCCCGGTTGCGGTGGCTGAAGGAGGGGGATGCCAACACTGCTTTTTTCCACAGGGTTGCTAGTGGCCGTCGGCGTGCTAATTCTATCTCCTCTCTTATGGTCAACGACTCCCTCATTCAGGGGGAGAGGGAGTTGGGCGATGCCCTGGGGGAGTATTTTAAGGCCGCGTTTGGGCATCAGGCCCCACGCACGTGGCGATGGTCGGGGCGTGGGGCTTCCGTGCTCCCGGAGCAGGATGCGTTGCCCCTTATTCGGCCTATATCTATGGAGGAGCTCAAGGGGGCTGTTTGGGATCTCAACTCTGACGCCGCACCGGGACCTGATGGCTTCCCGGTATCTTTTTACAGGGACTTCTGGGATGTGATTGCTAATGACGTTATGGACGTTGCTTGTGACTTCTGTGATGGTAATCGGGGATTTGATAAAATCAACCGGGCTCTTATTGTTCTCATTCCGAAGTCTTCTTCTGCCAACCGTATTGAGGAATTCAGACCGATATCCATTTCCAATGCCATTTACCTTATCATTGCTAAGGTCCTGGCCAGGCGCCTCGCTCCACTCCTGGCATCGCTCATCTCGCCTACTCAAGCTGCTTTTGTTCGTGGTCGGCAAATTAGTGATTGTTATGCGGTGGCTTCGGAGATTATTGAGGCGTGGAGGAAGAACTGTACGAGGGGGATTCTTTGGAAGATTGATTTCGCGAAGGCCTACAATTCCATTGACTGGCGGTTCCTGTGGTCGGTGCTTAAGCGGAGGGATTTCCCTTCTGTCTGGATCTCCTGGGTGCGTCGCTGTGTCACCACGGCCTCTCTCTCCATCCTTGTCAATGGGCGCCTGGCTGGTGGCTCTTTCCAACCTAGAAGGGGGGTGCGGCAGGGGTGTCCCCTTGCTCCCCTTTTATTTGTTTTGGCGGTGGATGTGTTGCCTCGTATGATTGACAATGTGGCTGCGGCTGGACTCACTCGCGGTTGCTCTCTTGGCCGCTTTCATATCCCTATTCTACAGTTCGCCGATGACACTATCTGTTTTATTGAGGAAGGTACTTCGAATGTGGCGAGTATGGTTACCACTTTGGAACTCTTCAGCGAGTTATCGGGGCTCCGCATCAACCGTATGAAATCCAGGCTTGTCCCTTTCTCTACTCCGGTGGCGGAGGTCGAGGAGTGCGCACGGTTTCTGGGTTGCCCTCCGGGCGACCTCCCGTTGGATTATCTGGGCCTGCCTTTGACGGTGGGTCGCGCTCGCATTCGTGATTGGCGGGCGGTGGTGGAGAAGACGGAGGCTCGGTTGGCCGGGTGGCGCGCGACTCTTCTTTCCCGTGGTGGTCGGTTAGTTTTACTAAAATCCGTCTTATCTTCGATCCCAATCTATTTCTTTTCCGTGCGGGGAATGCCTAAGGGGATCCGTCGTAGATTGGAGACGTGTATGTGGGGATTCCTTTGGGGGAAAAAGGGGGAGGGGAGAAGGGGCGTGCACTTGGTGGGTTAGAATGAGGTGACGCGGCCAAAGCGGGAGGGGGGTTTGGGCGTGAAGCGGGTGGAGGTGGTGAACGATGCCCTCTTGCTCAAATGAGTGGCGAGGTTATGGGGTCCGGACGAGAATTTCATGCTCAATTTTTTGAGGGAGGCGGTGGGAGTCGACCGGATCTCCGAATCTCGGGGCCGTGAGCGGGGTCTTTCTTCTTCCTTCTCGCGGGCCGTGATTGATGCCCTTAACCGCAACCGATCTCTTTTTGGTCTCAAGCTTGGCGATGGGAATTTGCTTCGCTTCTGGGTCGACGACTGGACCGGAAGGGGTCCTCTCCAGGAATTATTTCTGCGCTTGTACGCGTTGGCGGTGGACAAGGATTTGGCTGTGGCTTCTTGCTGGGATGGTGCTTCTTGGTGCCCCACATTTGCGGCTAACTTATCGGATCGGAGAATGGAGGACTTCATCTCTCTTTTGGCTGTTCTCGCGGATGCATCCAAGCCTACATTTGGCCGCGACCATTTGGCCTGGAAGGACGACACCTTCTCTACCCGTAAGGCTTACCAGGCTCTTCTTCCTCCCTCTGTTGGGGTCGACGCAACCCTCCTGCGTGATTGTAAATTTTTGTGGGGACTCAAGCTACCGGAACGCATTGGCATATTCCTCTGGTTATTTCGTCGCGACAGACTGTTAACCCGTAGTCGCTATGCTACTTTGTTTCCCAACTCCACCTCCATCTGTGGTCTTTGCGACACGGAGACGGAAACTATTGAGCAAGGCCCTAAATGTCGGTTTCGGTCACCATTTCGTTATCGACCAAAACAGAATTTCGATGGAATTTCGGTGGAATTTCGATCGAAATTTCGGTCATTTCGGCCATTTCGGTCGAATTTCGATTTCGACTGGATATCGATATTCGACAGAAATTCGACTGAATTTCGTTGAAATTTGAGGCCATGCTATTGAGCACCTCTTCTTCCACTGTGGCCGTATTCGTGGGCTATGGGCTGATCTGGGCTGGCTAAGCTTGTCGTCATTGACCTCCTTCTGTGATAGCTTGGTCAGCTCTAGGGGCAGAGATCGGAAGGACATGTTGATTCCGATTGCGCGGCTTTGGAGCATTTGGATTGGAAGAAACGAAGCTCTCTTTGCTCGACAGAGGTTCTACACCGAGAATATTCGTATTTCGGCCTCGCGCTTCCTTCAAGATTGGTGTGACGGGTAGGGTATTATTGTTGTAACCGGGGGTATCTCCTCTTGGATACCTCCCGCTTTTGCTTTTTTGGGTTGCTGTACGCCTTTCCCTTGTAAGTATTTTGCTAACTCCTTTATTAATGCACTGGGGCGAGCACCTTTGAGTGCCTCCCCCTTTTTTGAGCGTCAAAAAAAATTTAGAAATTGATTATAAAATGGGGTAATAGTATTACTTTTTTTACATACATACCCCTATAAACTTGTAATATTACGTCAATTCTCCTGCAAACTTCATATTTACAAAAGATACCCTTGTGAATTTCTCCATTGTACAAAAATACCCTTTTATTAGTATGCCAGTAGGTGTTTTCTGTATAATGGAGCAGTTAGAGGGTATTTTTTAACTACGATGGTTGTAGGCATATTTATGCAATATTGCAAAATTTACATGGGCATTTATGTAAGAACTATTTTTCTTAGGTTCGCATTGGCAGAAATAATGAAGGCATTGCATTGCTCTGTGGAGCAGTTTATCTATCTTCTGAAGGGGTTTTGATGGAGGGACGCCACCTTCTTCAATATCTATAAATTCCAAATCACAGAGTTTGTATACAAAGATACAAGACAAGTGATAATTTCTGGGTTGTTGAGGATGCTATTGCATTTTGTAACGAGTTGGTGTAATATTTCCTTAGTTGTGATATAAGCAATTGAGAACCAAATTGTCTAAGCCAATTAGGAAGATCTTTAGCACAATTATGGTTATTCTAAAATTGTTCATCAAAAGGATTGTTGATCACAAAGTATTAAATTAGTCATGGATGTTTGGATGTGGCTGATCATTCAGATGCCCTTCTTTTGAGAAGCAAATGGATGAATCATGAATGCATTATTATACAAGAATATGCAGGGTCTACTAATAAAAAAGACAAGGATCACTGGTTTATGCAAGTATGTTCAGAAAAGTCTGGCATGATGGAAAAAAATACGGCTGTCGATCTGGTGCAGAGGCAGGGTATAGATGATGGCCTAATGGATGTCTCTAGTAGTGGGGTCAGAACCGTCAAGAGTTTCAAGTGTTCCATTTATGTTCTTTTGCGAGGAAGTGTCTAATAAAAGGAGCATGTGGATTGAAATAGACTGTTGTCTAAGGTATATCTGTTGATAGAAACTAAGATGGGATCCACCAAAGAAAAATGAGCTAATTAAGGAATTTTTACCCTTATAAAAAATATTGATGTTTTTTTTGAAATGTAATGACTAAAAGAACAATTAAAAATAAAGATCCAAATAAAAGAGATGCATAGCTCAATAACATCATACTTATGTGATTCATCAACCACTGAGATTGTGAAGCAAATACTAATATTTCGGATTGCTGCACCAATTGAAAAATCAAAAGTGGCGAAACCTTGGGCTATCGGAAATCAAAGTTTATGATTCTCCCTTCATCCAGTTCCTAAAAATAAGATTCATCATTTCGGAGAAATCGGAGGAAAAAATTGTGTTTATTTTCTTCTAATGATCAGTTGCTGCTCTCTTAAACACAGCTAGACTGGAAATTCGAAATCCCTAGGTTTTGCAACAGTGATATTTGAGGTAAGTACCTGCATGATATGATAGTTTATCTTTTGCTATATTTTACTATTTTCATGCACTTATAAAAAGAAATATGTAACTTTTTAGTTATATCTTTATCCTAATAAAGTTAATTTTGACTAATAAAGATCTGTCCTATTTTAACAATACTAATTCATCAAATCCGAGACTTGATGGAGTTGTCACTTTTTATTTATCAGAGTATGAATGTTAAATGAAGTCTACCTTTCCTAATGACGTTTTGTATTTTCTTTCTTGGATTTAGGTGAGGAGAGAAATAGAGAAATGTTACAATCTCATTCACAAACTTGGAAGAGGAGTTGTATATCTTGGTTCTTCAAGATTCCATGCCGATCATCCTCATTACCAGCAAGCAATGGAACTGGGAAGTGAGGCTAGTCATTTCTCCTTACCCACATGCTCTTTATAATTTATACTGCCTCCTACTTCAATCATGGTTAATATTTTCCCATTATTGGTGTTGAGAACTAATAGAGCTAAAACAAAACCCCACCAGCATCAACATATTAATTTCGTAGTTTGAGACGGTCTAAATGATTGTATTACTCTCCCGGGGAAGCAACCTGATAGCCATGTTATTTTATCGATACTTGTAGTATAAAATCCTATATAGGCCCCATTCTTACCCAACTCCCTTAGAATGAATGATGCAGGACTAAATACATAAGACCACATACCTATGTTGGAGCATATGCGTCACTTATGTAGATGGGTAACTGGATCCTTCCAGGATCCAATTACCACATCCAGTGGTTTAGTCCCTTATCTACCAGAGGTAGGACTTAGAGACTCAGTGGGGGCTGTATGAGAAGCCCCACACCTTCTGTATCTGATGAGAGAAAGTTCAATAGAACCATCATCCCTGAGGCGTTCTCTCGTGGTTTCATCCTGCTCCTTAGGGAGTAGGGTTCCACGTAAAAATCTTGGTGTTCTTTATTGTTTATTGTTTATCTTTGATTAAGCTTCCACATTTCATATTTCTAACATGCTATTAGAGTGGGTACGATTCTGAGCATTCTTTATGATTTATTGTTGAAGATCGGGTTGAGATTGAAGAATCATCTAGGATTTTTTAAAACCCTAATTTTACAAGATTTCATTTTCAGAGCGGGTTTGATTTTAAGGATTGGTTCTTAAAGATGTATTCTGATTATTATTCTTTTGTTCAAGTTCTGCGCAAGTTCAAGTTCTGAAGACCGTGTGCCGATTTATGGATTATGTTCTTGATGATGGTTTTGATTATTTTGGTTATGATTCATTCAAGTTGGAATTCTATGGTTTCTTCTGGAAACCCCAATTCTACGAGGAGATATGCCATCAACATCCATGCATCTAGATTTGCAAATCATGCCTTGTTTAGGGAACCCTAAATCTCCAACAAAGATCTCATCTCTGTGATCTAGAAGCATCTCCTTTCAGCAGAACCCCTCTCCAGACACCATGCAAGGCGGCGACGGTGCTCCTTCTCATGCAACGAAGGTACAACAATCAAGAAGAAGCGCCTCTTTGATGGCAACGTTGGGGCCGGCAGCGACGCTCCTCCCATCCAACCTCCCTGACGACTTCCAGGACACCGCAAGGCGGAGATCGCACATCACCCATGCGGTGATGCTATACCAATGAGAAAAAATTGAAGGCAGTAGCCACCCTCCTGTAGGCGGCGCTCCGTGACGGAGCTGCCCTTCTTCAGGCAGAGCTCGATCTCCAGTCGGTGAGCCCCACCTCCTTCCTTGATCTCCAGGGCGGCGAGTCCCATCTCCAGAGCAGAATCCTCCCGCCACGTGCCTCCATCTTTCGTGAGATGGGTTCCCATGAGGGGAACCCTATATAAGGGTAAGCCCCAAGTGGGTCGTGTTCGATAAAAAAAGGAAAGGGGCCCAAGGCCCAATTGGGTCGTGCGTCTGAAAAAAGGAGACGTACAAAAAAAAGGATTGGCCTCTTTTGAAAAAAAAGAGGAGATTTGTTTTGAAAAAGGCGCGTACAAAAGAAAAGCTGTACGCAAGAAAAAATGTTTTGAAAAATGATTGAAAAGCTGAAAAAAATCTATCGGCTTATGTATTTTTTATTTCTCCCCATTTTCTTGTCTTCTCTCAACTTGGTCGATGTCATTGGTTTCCGACCAGTATTGGAGAAAGGGGGGGGGGTATTGTGTAGAGTTCTACATGTCGATTTTTCCGATTCTCTAGATTCCATGCCAATCGGATTTCTGGCTCCACAGAGATTTTTCAGATTTCAGACTCGAAGTTTAGATTAGTTTCGAATTTTCATTATGATGTGCATGTGTTTGCTATCATCGATTTTGTGATCTCCATCTTTGTTTTTGGTCTCAAAGTTTTCATGTGATCCATAGGGATCCAAGAGTAGAGATCACATTCCCTATACCATGTGGGCTAGGGTTTTCATGTGGTTTCATAGGGACTCCAGAGTAGAGATCCCATTCTCTGAACAAGACTATGGGAGAGACCCGGTTCTCCGATGAGGAGACTTTTCAGACTCCATTCTCCAGCGATCGTGGACTCCGAAGAGGATGTTTTCCATGGCTTTTCAGTTCGGTCCTTTAGAGATGGAGCAATTGTCCACATGATTCAGTCTTCCACATGTGGCGGGCCAGAGTACTCCGACGAGAAGACTCTTTCAGTTTCTGTGACTTTGACAGGTACAGTACGGAGCACATGTTCTCCTACAAGGAGATACAGTTCGACTCACACTCCAGCCCGTTTGTTTCTCCTCACATGCACAACATGAGAAGCAACGTCCTGGACAACAATTGACAGTTCTGTTTGCATTGAGTTAATATTGTCTGTAGTGTCTTGTATTGTGAGTTTGAGATTTCTTTCTGTTTATCCAAGCTGAGCATTGCATGCTCCAGCTTGAGGGGGATTGTTGGAGCATATGCATCACTTATGTAGATGGTGAATTGGATCTTTTCGTGATCCAATTACCACATCCAACGATTTAGTCCTACATCTACCAGTGGTGGGACTTGAAGACTCGGTGGGGGCTATATAAGAATTCCCACACCCCCTGTATCAGATGAGAGAATGTTGAATGCAACAATCAACCCTTTGAGGCATTCTCTTGTGGTTTCATCCCGCTCCTTAGGGAGTAGGGTTCCACGTAAAAATCTCGTTGTTCCTTAATGTTTACCCTTTTCTCTGATTATGCTTCCACATTTCATATTTCTAACAACCTCAATTGGTGGATCGGATTTTCCCACAAGATTAGTTCCTCCAGTAACTCAACACTCCACTATTTTTTGGACTTCCCCGTCAAGTTGAAGCACACAATGCTCAACTTGAACTGGACAATGCTCAACTTGAACAATATGAAAAAATCTCTCCCTCCCTTACATACATGATGTTTACATGACAAAAAGACCATATCGACTCAACACATACTCCTTTGGTTGATGACGATGACAACGATGCCTTGTGGGCCATATTGGTAAGTAAGAGGGATCAAGATTGCAGAAATCAGTAGTCAGTACTCGGTCGACAGGGTCACTAAGGATTAATCGGCAGTCGGGCGACTAATCGGATTTAGTCAGACATTTGTTTGTTTTGAATTTGTTTAATTATTTTAAATATATAAATAATTTTTATGCATATATTCTTATATATTTACATAGATTTGTATATTTTCTATACTATCTTAATGAAACAAAAGAAGTAATTGACTTTAAATATAACATTAAGCATATTAGAATAAGTTTATTTAAAAAAAATAAAAAAAACTCTGTGTAAAAGTCAGCACGATTAGTAGGGTTGATCGACTAATGGCCGATTAGTCCTAGTCGAGTCGGCTACCCCCCAACTCGATTAATCGGCCTAGTTAGACAACTTTTACAACAGTGAGAGGAATTAGAAGGCATGAATATGGAATGATGATCCATTCAAGGAATAGATATGCGGTATGCAATCAACCATACCATGTAAAGCGATGAAGCAGGTAAGTGACTGAGTATGCAGTGACAAGCAGATTATGTAGTTTATGGTATTTCTATCTAAAATATTTAAGAACACAATAGTACATCATAAATGAGAGATATAAGTTTAAATTAAATATACTATAAACAATATATAATGCACAAACATAAAGGTACAATGTTATTTTGACTAAGCACTGAACAATTCTTCCATGTTTATAAAAAATGGATCATAACAAAGATCACTAAAAAATATTATTAACAACCTCATACATATTTGCATTGATCATAAGATGCTCGTGCTCCATATCTGCATTCCGATGAGCCTCTTCGTGGAGATGTCCCGTCCACAACGTGTCTCCTCTATGGAAGATTGTGCCATCTTGTTCAAGGGTCAGAAAAGTATTGTGAAGCCCATGAGAAATTCTATAAAATGGTCCCTTCTTTTAGGGACCTTAGTATGGGTCATTTAGGGGACCTTGGTATGGGCTTTACTCTTGACAGAAACCTCGAGAATGAGTCTTTCCCATAGGAATCTTGAATGGATCTTGTACTGGAGTTACGATTAGAGGAGGATGGAGCATGGATCTTGTCTACATGGATGAACATAGGTTCTCTGGAGAACTTAGACGATAGTATATTTTTTTTCAACTTTACTTTGATACCCTCCATTTCTCCCGTAGTTGCCAGCATCCGTCCTAGTTGGTTGATGAAACAAGTGGGTGGTAAGTAATAAGTATTATCTCTTATCTTCTCCTTCTACTCTCTCTCTCCAATTAATATTGGGATCTTCTTTTCTTTTTCTCAATTTATCATCTTTTTTATATATAAAACTTTGATGATTTTGTTGGCCCTATAAAGATTAGCCAAATATAAAACTAAAAAAAATGACACATATTCGAAACCCCAATAAAGTATTAGAATAGGATTCCATGAACCCGTCGTCTTATCGATGATCATGAAAAGGTTCCCCATCACCATCGCATGCTTCGCAAATTAGTCGCACATTGCCTTCATTAGTGCAACATTTGTTGCACTTGTTGTTCTCCCCACAATGTTGTCACCATTTTGTGGCACATGTGACACCTCTCTTTATGGCTTCCTTCTTATTGAATGGAGCCGAGCAATGCCTCATCGATCTTAAACAATCATAGAAAAATTTATGTTGCAATGAGAAATCACATAAATATGGAAAACAATTTCCATACCGTTTTATAAACCACAGAAATAAGGGGTTGTTCCATTTGATGTATGTAATCTCTAATGCAAGAAGCCTCTTGAATCAAGTCTGATCTGATGACAATGTGCACATAGATGTGATGATGAATCACATGATTCTCACTGGATCGTGAGATTGTTTTCTCCTTCTACACACAAATAGTGAAATGATCACATTCATCTCCTCTACGTAAACATTGTCTTACATGGTCATTTTTTCTCCACGAGCACATAGTATGGAGAAAAAGAATGCTCTTCCATTATTGGCCACGTCAACGAGGAGATGGAGCTGCATAAGGGAGCGACCATGGGGATGGTGAGGGAGAAAAATATGATGGATGCTCATGGAGAGGATGGGGATAGGATTTAGTAGTCTTCTCTTAGGGGACGTTCGGTTTCGGGAATAAGCACGAATAAAGATGGAGAATAAGGAGAATAAGGGTCTATTCTATGTTCGGCTGGAAAGATAGGAATAAGGAGAATAAGGTGGAATAATGGCAGGTAAGGTGGAATAAAGATAAGAATAAGGGTGGAATGAGGTGAAATAATGGGATGTGGATGGGAATAGCCATACTCTTGGGAATCACGTCGAGTGGGAAATTGACCCTTTATTTCAGTGCTTAGTCTCTAAACGAACATGGCCTTAAGGTATCTTCTCTTGTGAAGAAAAGAGAAGAGAATTGTGTATTGGAACAGAGAGCCCATGCTTTCTATTTATAATATATGGGAAAGCTATGTAGAGAGATAGGGAGAGAGAAAGAGGCTCTTTTCTCTTCCCCTATTAGGAGTTGGTGGAGATTATTGAATTCAACCAGTTATCTCTTTATGTAAAGAGGCGCCATTATCTCCTGAAGACAATATTACTGATTCTCTCCTATTATATGAAATATTTTCATTTTACACTAACATAATAAATTCCTATTATATGAAATATTTTCATATTACACTAACATAATAATAAATCTAAATCCCAGTCACATTTAATTAATGGTGAACTATGTTAAATGTAGATCATATTCACATTAATTCTAATAAATATGAATCTTATTCACATTAATTTTATGTGCACACGTGAGTGAATTAAATTCACATATTAATATTCTCAATTTCTTGGATTTGTGACTCCTAATCCAATTAGGACATTTGTACTTCATTAATGGATAATTGGAGATAATTGCAGGGAGATTGTATAGACCATGTTTAATGACTTGATATTTAGATTAAACTTAATATTAGGGATTAACCACTTTGAGTTATTTGATCGAGTCGGATAGTGAACCAATTATGCAATTGGCTCTGAACATTTAATATCAATTTCTAATTTTTTAGATCTAAAATCTGGTTCTACTGATTGAGATTTAATCTAGTTAAATCTCATTGCTATGATTTTGAATTGGAGTCAATAAAATCTAAATCTGTCTAGTTTCATCATCCCTCGGAATGGAAGCGTCATAGTATATGATCAATTATGACAGCATCGGCCTCGAACATTTGATATACTCATGGAAGACTTGATTAACCCAAAGTGTTTTTCCTACATTTGGTTGTCTACTTTTAGGGTTTATCAGTAGATTTCTCAATTGATCATTGGGCGATAATATTAATCACATATTTCCAAAAACATACATTAACATTCTTGAATTCGTATCATGTTTCTTAATAGGATGACCACTGTTGGAATTCGTTGTGACTTGGAATTCGTTGTGACCCCTATATCTCATGAGTGAGCTCTTATATTTCGATTCGGAAAGTATGAACCTACATGATTCCTTTAAGAGATCACACATCACATATTCCTTTGTATGCGCACTGGTTCATCGATATATAGATTTGATGGTCTGCCAAATGTATACATTCGTGCATATAGATGTATATTTACCTCTGGTCAATGAATGTTTGCCCAATTTGTGATAGTATACGATACAATCTTTATCTCATCAAGCTAACTTTTTAAATTGCTTCATTTGACACATCTGAATCTTTATTCCTATGCAGAGGACCTGCTTCAAGAGTTTCAATCATATGTTGGTTTTTAGAGAAGATTATCATCTCCTTTCAGTTTAGAGATCCTCCATGAATATCTCTTTTGTGATGTTGGATGTGTCGTTGATCTAACTCTTTAGATCTATAACTCTACATCACCCTCCATGATCTAACTATTTAGATCGACAATTGTGTGATACTCAAAATGACCATTATGTATCCCTATGTTTACCGAGGGACCTTATCATTAATGAAAACTTAATAGTGTTTTATTTGAGATCTGGAATGATATAATTCGCAATAACTTTTATTGTATACTGATGGGTCGACCTGGGCTTACATGTCTAACAAAAGCATACATAGCACCTCCTAGTATAAATATATCATGATGTGTAGATCTTATAACTCCTTGACTTAAATAATATAGATATCTTTGATTAGGTTTTGGGACTCTGCCCCCAAGCCTCCACGTAATGATCGGGCATCAATACGCTCGTTTTGAATAAGAGGATTCGCCTCCCATTAGTGAGGAAGGTCATGAATAAGGTTTGAAAAAACAAAATATTGGGAATAAGGCATTGTTCTTAAAATCGAGGTGAGGCATGGCCTCACGATATTTGATGTGTAAGCCCCATTATTCCACCTAAAATTATGTAAATTAAACAAACTTATTGGATTACGATAACAACAAAGCCTTTTCCCACAACAAGTAGGGTCGGCTACATGGATTCTTCGCCTCCATTCAGATCTATCTTGGATCAATCCCGGGCTTATATCCACAAAACTAAGATCCCTTCATATAGTCTCTTTCCGACACTTCTTGGGCCGTCCTTGCGCTCTCTTAGCCGGTTCAACATCCCAACAGTCACATCTCCTAACTGGTTTATCGTTTGATCTTCTTTGCAAATGATCAAACCATCTTAAGCGATTTTCTCACAACTTATCCTCGATCGGAGCTACACCAGCTTTCTTTTTTATTACATCATTCCGAATCCGATCTTTATGTGTGTGTCCACACATCCACCTTAGCATTTTCAATTCTGCTACAACATTCTCTGCACATGTCTATGGTTCACAGGCCAACATTCATATCCATAGAGCATAGCAGGTCTCACGGCTGCTTTGTAAAACTTTTCTTTAATTTTTAAAGGAATTTTCTTATCACATAGAACAACAGAGGCTCCACTCCACTTTAGCCAACCGGCATTAATTCTATTAGTAACATCTCCATTAATTTCCCCATCATGTTTCAAAATAGATCCCAGATATCTAAAAAAATCTTTCTTCCGAATGTTATCGTCACCAATCTTCACCTCGATTCCTTCACCATTGCTTCTATCAAAGGTGCACTCCATATATTCCGTCTTAACCCTACTTATACGAAAGAAAACAAACTTATTGGATTAATATAAAATATATATTGTAAGATAAATATATAGACATTTAAAGAAAATTAAGGATTACAGTAGAATTTTTAAATGTCAAAAAGAAAAGGGAACAAACATTATTGTCTGTAACATGAGACAATTATTGATTACAAAGCATAGTACTGAGAGATGGCTTGAAGCCCATCCTATCTACTATGCTAGTTATACTGCATAACTCATAAGTAAACTAAGTTTATGAGTCAAGTTTGCTTTAAGATTTGTGGACCTGCCCGTATAAGGGTGTAAAGTTTTTACTAAAATAATTGGACACATTTAATGGTAAATATGGACAAGAAAGAAACATCGAATTTAGTCATTCAACTTTTACAAATAGAAATTTTTACATTTGTGCCTCTTCGAGATTCTGCAGTTACAGTTAAACTCCTACCAGTTTTGCAATATCACTTGTACCCATACCTTTTTGAGTGATTAGCAGTTATGCCCCTCGGGTTAGTTATCCATTCTTCTCCCAAACAGACATCAACTTATAGGCATAAGCGTAATCGTCATAGAAAAGGAGGGACACAAGCGTAATCACATGCTATCCTCTTTCTAGTTTCTCCCTTCATTATCGTCTTCTGCTCCCAGGCAACCATCCTCCATCTACGACCTCCTCATTCGCCCCTTGCCGGAGAACTCCCTCCATTCCAAACTCCTTGCTATGCAGCATCGAGTTCTTCCACTCCAAGCATGACCTCCGACCATCTCAGCTCCATCTCTTCCTCTCATCCTCCCCACCCATGTGCTAAAGTCATCCCCCTCCCCCCTTGAACATGAACAACCAACCCTCTTGAATAAGGATGCAAATGGATGGATAGAGACACATATATATGTGTTACCATATTCTATCTATTTTGAAATTTGGATATGGATGCGGAACCAGATATCTATCTTGCAGTGTTGACATATGGCTATATAGTTAGTGATATATTTTCTATTTTTGTTTTATTAATATTTTAGGTATTTTTATTTGTAACCTTTTTATGTTTAGGAATCATGTTGAGGAATATTATGTAATTCCCATTCACAGGGCTTTAAGTTTTCATGCTAAGACCCCATATCCCTTGAATAAATACATTCTATTGGTTCTTTGGTATTAGACAACAATCCTAGATATATGTTCATGCCAAATATCATGTCGCCACCATTAACCTCGTTGTCTTGTCAACCCTAGCATAGCCACCCGCCAGGTTACATGCTAATCCCCCAATAGCCTACTATTGCCATTGTTGCCTCTCCACTAAGGCATAACAATGTTCAGTCATAGTTGTCACCACCCTAGCAATGTGATAGCAATGCCCTCAACACCTTCGCTACCCTAGCAACGTGCCGCCCCATGTCGTCGCACCAACATAGTAACCACAATGCCTCCACAACATCGTTCCACCACAACAAGCACACTGACATCATCGTTTCTCCTCCGCTGTGTGTGTGCAATCCATCGGCTTCTATCATCACTATCTACAATGATTTCACCGTTGTTACTTTTAATGCTCGAACTAATCGCTTTAGTATCTCGTTGATTCTCTTTCACTGACTGCAGTGGCCACAATTGCAATCGAAACGAAATCCCTTATATCCACCTTTTTCATTGTGGTTCGAGGGACTTATATTAATATAAATGTTGCAAACAACTATGTACTTTGGTCTCAAGTCTTTAACATGTTCATTGGCGATAAGAGGAATATCTATATTCTAATGAAGGAGCTATTTAAAGAAACAGACAAGGAATATGGTTCGTGGCTAAGTGAGAACTCCCAGGCAAGGTTGCAGAAAGCGGTAGTCGGTACTCGGTCGGCGGGGTCACCTACTAAGGATTAGTCGGCAGTCGGGCGACTAGTCGGAATTAGTCGGTCATTAGCCGGTTTTGAATTTTTAATTATTTTAAATATATAAATCAGTTTTTTATACATATATTCGTATGTATATACATATATTTGTACATTTTATATGACATCATGATGAAACTAAAGAAGTAATTGACTTTAAATATAACATTAAGCATACTAGAATATGTTTGCTTTTAAAAAAAGTGAAAAACAAAAAAAATAAAAAAGGTTGTTGTAAAAGTCGGCCGAGTAGTCGGCCGACTAGGCCGACTAGTCGGCCCGACTAGTCGGGTGGACCGACTAAGGGCCGACTAGGCCTAGTCGAGTCGGCTACCCCCCCCGACTCGACTAGTCGGGCCGACTAGTCGGCCTAGTCGGCCGACTTTTGCAAGCTTGCTCCCAGGTTATGACATGAATGACCAAAAGTGTTGAATCTCGCATCACGTTCAATCTCCTGTATGAGAGGACGACCAAGGATAGGCAAGATGAACTGGCTCATATGTATTCTTAACAGATGACCACATCCCATCTCACGGATAACAACATACAGATTTGGTCTACTTATCAGGGAGATTCCTTGTAGGTGGGGTGTTACCAGCAAATCGATGGCCTATATGAGGAACTCATTATTTTTCAGTATGCTTGTTGTGCCAAATAGGTGATAGAACGATCCAAGTAGCAAATTTACAAGTTCCTTGCCAAGCGATACCCTCGTTATAGTAAAGGATCTGTTCATCGCATCTGATATTGTTTCTTCCATCAAGATAACTTTTGGTTGCTTGTAACAACTCGAGACTTATCTCGAACAAACAAGTTCTACTCAGGCTATAGAGAACATTTCTTTTCTCAGGACATCCGTACATAGTGGTCACTATAGCTCTCGAGGAGACCAAGGTTGTGACTCTGACACTGGTTGTGGTTGCACCTATCCTCCTTACCCTCACTGCAATATGTCCAATCACCCTCCCGATAGGTGTTGGCCTGTTGGGTAATGTCTGGCAAGTCTTCACATGCCAATCTGGCCTCTTCATTTTTTATTATGATGCATGGCTACTAATCAATGACTAATTGCCCAACTTTTTGTTACTACTTTAGGCTCGTGCATCTTTTACAGAGCCCTCATGCATATGACTGTACTCCTACTGCGAGTATCGCTAATATCTCAGGTGCAATAACCAAATATGCATCTGCTTCTACATCGATATGGTTAATTGACTCTAGAGTATCCACTACTTGATTGGAAATGGTAGCCTCTGGACTTCCCTCAAACCTCATCCACTATGAAGACTTTTTGCTTAGCTAATGATGTATATTCACCAATCACATCTGTTGGGACTATGGAGTTCTTATCCAGATTTTAGCTAATTGGAGCTTTTTATGCTCTTGATTTTCCTTTAAGCTTACTATATGTACATAGATTTTGTTTAGAGTTCAAATGCATGGTGATTTTGATGAGCATTTTTGTTATTTTCAGGTATCCATACGATGCATATCTTTAATGAATGTTATGAGAAAAGTCTTTACTACGTTGATATTCCAATTGATTCCAATTTCGCTAATGTTGTCTCCGTTTCTACTGACCCGTTCCTGTAGCACTTATGTCTTGGTCACCCATCCACTAGAGCTTTCTCTCAGATGTTCCTTGAACTGATTTCACTGAAGACTTTTGGGTGTGACATATCGACTAGGTCATCTTCTGACATTACTAGCTAGTACCCTCCTTACATGAAAGTCTCTAAAACCTTCTGAAGAGATGTCATTCTTATTGCAATGTACTTTATCAATCAAGTGCCTTATTCTATTCTTAATGGGATAATTTTTTATTGTAAATGGTCTAGTGGTAGTACAGTGTGTCTACCACACAAAAGACTAGGGTTCAAATCCCACTCCTGCAGGGGTTGCGTTAGGTAGTCGACGACCAGCGTAAAAAATAGTCGAATATTTCAACATGGATTTGAGAAAGAATCCATGTAGCCGACCCTACTTATAGTGGGAGAAGGCTTAGTACATTTTTTTACAGATGATGGACTCTTCCCTCTTCCTTTATGTATCTTTGGTTACACCACTTTTGTTCATAATTTTTATGCTTCGAATAAATTATTTACTCGTGCAGTCAAAAGTGTTCTCCTTAATGTTCAACAATCCAAAAAAGGTATCGATGTTATGACCATGTCAATCATCGCTGCCATAATTTTTAGTTGATGTCACATTTGTTTGAATACATTATTTATTTATCGAAGTATGTTAATGAGATTCCTTTGGAGTTTTGTTATAATTATTCTGCCTTTGCAAAATTTTTATTTGCATCAAGTGGTATCAGAGCATGGAAACTGAATCGTTCTTACGATTCAACGATCCGATACATATTGGAGGATGCAGTTCGATCTGAGTTGTCTCTCCAATGGCTCGCATTCACGCTCGCGTTCGAGGAAGTTCAAGAAATGCCTTATATCAAGCTTCAAAGTCCAAGCATGGTTGGACGCGTTAATCGAGGAAAAATCGCTCATCAATGACAAAAATCAGACCGTTGTTTCCCCGATTCAATGCGATTTCGTCCAAGAAAATGAAGGTATTTTCATGCAAGACAAGTATTTTAGTGATACAACATCAATACTAGAAGCACCTGAGGATAAAGGACCCATTTTTGATGAATATTTCGTGGTTGGCAAAGTCGAACTTCTCGATTGGTTCACTGGTGTACGTGCTATCCGGGAAGGGACATGACATGATAGTAGTGTCGAGGAGGTTGATGAAAACCCCGTGGTGGTCCTCTCTATTACAGCCCAAGAGGACTTTGCACCGTCACCAGCCGAGCTAACCCTGCTCGCATACCTCCTTGTGCGCAACTTGCGCAACCACCATCAACGCCCCTAGCCCCGTGCGTCGTCTGTGCGCCTCCTCTTCGACCTGCTGTGCCAACCCCGCCATGGGAGTTCCTCTAGCAGCCCCCTCACTAACACCACGCGCACATCAGGTATGGTTGCCGCCAACACCTTCTCTCGATCATGAGACCCCCTCGCTGGGGTGCGAAATCGTGGGGCAAGCACTGAGTTCCTGCAGCTGTAGGTCCCGCCCGGGCCCCCTCGTCGCCGCTACAGCCATGCGGTCTCCCACCTTCCTCATGTGTGAGAGGGTTACGCCAGCGGAGACCTCCACTGCTGACACCTTCCATCTCAGTGCCGCCACGCTTTTCAGAGCAGGGAACCCTAGCGTGGGATTTCTCTGCAAGAGAAATTGTATCCTTGAAATTAGGGGATGGGATGTTGATGTGGAAATTTTGCAACAAGTTACCCCCATTTAACAATTTTTATTTAAAGGCTAAAAATGTAAGGAACTTAAGGGGTACCTCTTTAGATGAATGGGTAGGAAATTTGCTCTTTATCCCTTGAAGCGAGATTATTTGAAAAGGGCTGTTGAGAGCAATGGTTTAAGGCAACTACATTTTTCAATTAGGACTAGGAATGTGGGATTTGCCTATAAAAGGACCCCATGGGTTATGACATTATCCACATCTCCTCTCACCCTAGACTTGTGTCATTCAATCTCTATGGCTTCTTTAAAGTCTATGGTGCTCGAGATGAAGATTCCGCATCAATTTTTTGATCACTACAATAAGGGAACAAATTTCGTGGGAGCGTCACCATTTGCGCCACATATGTTCTTCCAGCATGGTGTTGACGACTCCAACCACCGCACCAAAAACACCGGGGTTCCACCGTTTACTCCACATCTGTTCTTCCAAAAGGCGATTGAGAACGTTGAAATCAAATCGTCAAGCTTCAAAGTCAAACAATTCGTTAGGAGACTAATTTTCATGTGGAGGAGAATTGATGCAATTATTTCCAAACTGATAGGCAAATCATACTAATTTGGTTAATTTTTAAATTAGGGAATGTCGTCCATAATTAGTTAATTTAAGTCAGATGTGTATTTTATTTAAATAAATGGAGATTGTAATCTCAACGTTTTTGATAGATAAAATCAGATAAGAGTCAATTAGAATTGGTTAGAGTCAATCAGGATCGATTAGGATTTTATTTGAATTTGAATTTCTTTCTAATTTTGTAATTCCTCCCCTCCTATATAATGGGGATGGTAGTCTATTGTAAGGGACAATTAAGACAATATGAAAAATTGAGTTTATCTCTTTTTATCTCTTTCTCTCTGTGTGTTTCTCTCTTCTCGTGGCACATTCTTCGCAATTTATCTCCAAAACCACGCGCAAGTGATGTGTTATTCTCTTTCTCCCTCTCTTCTCTAAATTTCTTCCACCTAAATTAATTATTCCGTCATTTTCCCGAATGCATCAAGTTTCGTCCGTCGCTCCATGTCTGTAAAAGGGAGCACCGAGTGCAACCTGAGTGAGTCCCTTTACATGTCCCTATCTTATAGGTTGATGAGTCCTCTTCTAGTGGCTCTAATGCTACATATCTGAATGTTCCTCCAGAACTTACATTTCTTTTTGAGTTTGTGTGAAGCAGTGTCAAATCAAAATATCCAACAAGCATTAACTCTCCCTAAAAATAGATATATAGACCGTACCTTCCTTAACAAACAAACCTCCTGCTATCAAAGAGGAGTAATTATCTAGGGAAAGAGTCTTCAAGCTTTCAACAATGGAACCATCTTCATACAATCTTGTATAGTAGTTATGTAACCATTAGAATAAGAAAGTTGTTTCCCCAAGTAGGAAGTCATCCAATAAATCTCGTTTACTAAGACGATTCTAACAAAAATTGAATATTTCTTTTTATAATATCTGTAACATTTCCATAATATATAGGTCATTTTCTTGCTATTATACTTTATATATATCTGATTTCAAAGAATGACGCTATGGAAGTTCAAGAGGCAATGTACTCTACATCCCTTGTCACATTTTACTTCTACTAATGGTTTATCCAGTGGTAACATAAATTTTATAGATGATCTTATGTCGTTAACAATTCCTTGAGATCATCACACTACTCTTCAGGACCATGGTTGGAAACATGCCATGCATGATAAGATAGATGTAATTACTTCCAGAGGCATGTGTGACTTTGTACCATGTCCATGGGGCGTGCCTTTAGTTTCTTGCATATGTGTCTTTACGACCAAACATTCACCTGGTGAATTAAACGACAGACTAAAAGATGGGATAGTGGGAAAGAAGTTCACTCAATATATTGCATTGACTATTTTGAGACTTTTCTTCGGTAGCACGGATGGGGTCCATTTGTATGATTCTATTACAATTGTCATCAACAAGAATTGGCCTATTTTCAGCTAGAGGTGAAGAACATCTTTCTCTATGGTGATCTATCATCTATGGTGATGTAGAAGAGGAAACATACATGACATAGCCTTCAGGATACCTCGTTGAGGGAGACTATGTACATTGATTCTGTAGCCATCTATGGCCTAAAGCTGAATCCACTAGCCTGGTTCAACAGACTCACTTTAGAGATTAGCTCTCTTAATTTTTATGGGACTGCATTTGATTACTATGTATTCATTCAGATATTCCTTGGGTATCGTGATGCTTGTGGTATATGTTGATATGTTCTTCATTGGTTATAACAACACATGTATTCTTGAGACCAAGACCTTTCGAAGGTAGTTGTCACTAAGGAACTGGACCATCTTCGGAACTTTCAAGATGCTGAGGTGATCTGCACGACAAGTAGATTACATTTGTCAGAAAGGAAGTATTGTTTGGATATTCTCCTAACTTGGTTGCAAACCATCCTCCATTCAGGCAGAATAATATGGACATGTTACCTCCATCGATCCCATGTTTGAGGATACCACACGATATAAAAGATTAGTGGGAAAACTCCTATATCTTATTGTCTTTATGCATGATATTTTATAAGTTATGAGCATAGCCATTTAGTACCTGGAGAAGCCGCATTACAACCATTGGGAAGACCTTCTAATTTTTAGATATTTGAAGGATTCCCCAGGAAAGGATGTCTTCTAAGGAGCCAATGGCAACATTGACGGTATATCTTACATGTATGCTGACTAAACAAGTTCTCTTGAGGATAGACGAGCTACCATTAGTTTTTCCATATTTATCCGTGGAAACCTTGTAGTAAGGCGCAACATGAAGCAGATTGTAGTCTACATATCAAGTGCAAAAGCAAAATAGAAACTTATGGCTCAAGGCACATGTGAGATAACATGGCTCGTCTCTTTTCTACAGGGACTTAGGTTGCCTACTACTACACCAGTTCATCTCTATTGTGCTCCGTTATTTACATTACCATTAATCATGTTTTTATGAGCAGACCGAGAATTTTGAGGCGTACAGTCATTTTATTCGAGATGCAGTGCAAGAAGGGAAGATTACTACTCACATTTCTACAAAGCTCAGCTTGTGGATACATTTACAAAAGCGCTTCTGAAAAAAGATCTCATTGTTGAGTTCCAAGTTGGGCATGATTGATAGATATATTCCTACTTGAATGGGAGGGTTGACGTCATTAGGCTATTATAGCTAGTGATGTATTTTCTATTTTAGCTAATCTATTTGTAATCCTTATATGTATGGGAGACTTATTGAGGATTATTACTTTCCATCGAAATGTCTTTAAGATTTCATGTTGTATAAGAAACCCTATCCCTTGCATAAAATTCCATTCCATTTGTTCTCTATTTTTCTCCATATGTGGATTTTGAAATCCGTAAACCATATACTTAAATATGGATTGTGTATAGGGTAACAAATACAAATACAATTGATCATATGAATATATATTATCCTACATACAACAAATGTCTCCTAATTCTTACACTTAGAAGTAATGCTTTTGAAATGTTCTTGTAAGAAAATTAAGATGCTAAATTAAATAACTTATAAAAAATAAAGCTAAAGTAAATAACTATAAGAAAATTAAGATCCAAAATTAAATAACTTAAAAAATAAAGCTAAATTAAATAACTTATACGACAAATAATTGAATAGAATGAATATTTTTTATTTATTTGAAAATGAATTCGAAATGCTATATATTAATATAATCATGTAACACGTATGTCTTTACGCATATTGATATATGTCTATACAATATACATGCATAAATTCAGTACAGAAACATATATTTGTAACCCTCAAAAAATATATAATCATATTTGCATGGGTAAAATGTATATGTTACCCAGGAGTAGCTAACTTGACTACTCCCACCTTTTTATTTTTATCTTTTCGTGGTATGTTTAAAGACTCCTGACTGAATTTAAATCATATATTGTTATGATATTGTCATTCAAATTTCAATTCAATTCGAGTTTCTTATCCCATCCATCAAGCCTGTCAAAATTTGATGGTATCAAAATTGCTGAAATGGACCCCTTCCAGATGGACATTAGGGGTGTAAACGAGCCGAACCTGAGCGAACCAACCCAGGCTCGGTTCGGCTCGTTTAGCATACTTCCAGGCTCGGGCTCAGTTCGACTCGATAAAATGTAAACTGTATTCATGTTCGGTTAGGCTCGAGTAAGGTTTGTAAAGGTTCGGTTCGGCTCGTTAAAGGTTCGTTTAAGAATAAATGTTGTGTAGACCTTTCTGTTCAAAAGGAAAAAACGTAGGTACAGGGGGGGGGGGGGTTGTGGGGTTTCAGGAATAGGGAATAGGGATTTAGGGAGTGGACGACTGTATGGTTTTGGGAAAATAAGTGAATGCCCTTATGTTAATATAGAATGTATTTTTTCCTTATACATATACAATATGTATGTGTATGTACTTTTATGTATGCATGCATGTATGTATGTATATAATCGGACTTTTAGTTTTAACGAACCGAACCTGAGCGAACCTATGTTTTTGAGGTCTGGTTCGTTTATTTAATCGAGCCTAAACTCGTGTTCATGTTCGATTTGTTTATTTTCGAATCGAATCTGAATCGAACTTTTAGCGAGCCGAATCTGAGCGAATGTCGAACCTAAGATTTTTTTGACAGCCCTAATGGACATGTTAGGAGTGTCAGTTTTTTACGAAATTTGAATGATAACATCATGACAAAATCCCCACGTAAGTTTTTAAAAAATATTACAAAAAATTAAGGAAAAAGGGTGGGAATAGCCAAGTTAGCTACTCTCTGGTAGCACATACATTTTACCCTATTTGTACTATATCCTACAAAAATGAAAACGATTTCCGCATCTATACATATCCATCTCTGAAAAAATAAAAATTTGCAACCTTATTCATATGTGCCACAATCAAAAATACATATCGATATCCTCTTACAAACAGATACAATGGCTAACAGATATGGTTATGTTCGTATAAGGTTGCATCCATACTCTGAAAGTAGAAGAGATCAATTAGTTTTGGAAGAGTGGTCAAGCAAGATGGAGTAAAAAAAGGTGAAGGTGATCTACACCCTTTCCTAGTGACGAAGTTGATCATACCAAGGTAGGAAATATCAAATATCGACACCATATCGATATGGTGTCGATACTATATTTTGATGATATATTATCGAAATATTCGCCCATATCGACACATTTTTGTGAAGGAAGGACCCGGAAAGAAGTATATCTCCGATATATCGATCGATAACGGTCCCATGTCGATACTAATATATCGCCAATATATCGCGATATTTCCTACCCTGAATCACACCTACATCACCATGCAGATGGTCGAGGGTGAGTGTGGGAGGCTCAGGAAAGTTATCAGCTATAAGACGAAGCTGTATGGATACCCTTGACATGTATTGCAGACAAAGAAGCTCCTCGGTGAAGACAACCCTCTACCGTAAACACACGAACTTTAAAGTGGAAACTCTTACGAGGATGGAAAAATCAATGGGCATATTAGTCCCTAGACCTCTCAAGAGGTTGGGTTGCTTTTGTTGCACCACAAAGATTGGGGATGAGTTACATATATAGCCCCATCCCGTCTCCAAAAGGGCTTCTCTTGGCTTGGGGGAAAGAAAATGGACCAAAAACCTCTACAAAATTTTTCTAGGTCTTTTGACTATTTCCAAACAAACTCAACATGTTCTTTTATTTGAAGAAAATGCAGTTTAATTGTGAGTTCACTCCGATTTATGCAACCAGCATAGCATCTTGAAGGATCTGTTTGGGAGGATAAAAAAATAACCAATACTCATCTGTATCATTTGCTGATTTTTCTGCTATTGGAGGTAGAATAAACCAGATGAAAATTCTCATAGCCTGAAATGTATCATGTGGGAAAAGGATGTCTCTTTTCATATAACATCTGAAATTCAATTTGCATAAGACCAAATGATGTGGACCCAGTGACGGAGAGAAGGGGGGGGGGGCGGGTGGGGGCTTGGCCCCCCCATCTCCCAACCAAAGTCCGTATATATGTTTAATATATAGTATTATATATAATCTATATATGTTATTTAATAACTAAAATTTACATATTATGTATAATAGTCCCCCATATCTCAAAAAAATCAATATATATATATGATATAATTACAATAATTAACTGTTAACATTACATGATGTGCATAGCCGAATATTGATACATCCGTATATATCCATCATCGTACCCGTTTATAAATCGTCACGAATATATAGTTTTTATTTTAACATATATGGTATAGATAACGATTTTTCTTTGCATATACGGATATGAATTTGGATACCTCTTTCATTTTTTAGGATCTTAAAACGGATATGGTTACATATTTTTCTAGTGTATACGTAGATAGAGACATAAACATATTTGTATCCGCATGTTTGCAACCTTATTTTTATTTGCATCGATTTTAAAATAGTATCCACTATCCAGATACATGTACACATGTCAAAATATGTATAACAAATATCAATGTTGTAAAAGTCACCCGACTAGCCCGATTAGTAGGTCCGACTAGTCTAGTCAGTGGGGTGGCCGACCGAGTACCGACTAATTCCGACTAGGTCCACTAATCAACCAATTTTTACTAGGAGATACCCTATTTTTTTACTTTTTTAAAAGCAAACTTATTCTAATATGATTAGTGTTTATTTAAATACAATTACTTCTTTTGATTCATTATGATATAAAAATATATATAAATCTATGTAAATATATAATAATATATGTATAAAAATGATTTATATATTTAAAAAATCAAAGTCGATTAAAGTCTGACTAAATCCGATTAATCATCCGACTGTCGATTAATCCTTAGTCAGTGACCTAACCGACCGAGTACCGACTACCGACTTTTGCAACTTTGACAAATATGATAAGGGATTGATAGACATATCTTTATTTGTTTGCATCCCTATAAGTAAAAAGTATTGGATAATTTTACTTGTTTGAACATATTAAATCTAACAGCATTATTTAATCACATTAATAAATGTGTATTTCGGTGATATGAAGAGTTTTGTAGGGATCTTTTTGTCAATACGATGTTTATAGATATTATTTATGTCCGATTATAAGTTTATATGGGTATTTTTCAAAAATACCTTCCCATATTAGTTTCAATCAATTACGAAATTATTGGACGTTCACCTTATAGATTGAATTCGTTTCCACACACCTAACCTTATAAATTGAAATTTCTGTTAATGTTCTACATATCATCCAAATTTCTCTCAAATCTGATGTCATTTCCTGTTTTATCTTAGTGGTTAAAAGTCCAATCAATATATAAAGAACTTAAATCACATTTAAAAGAGAACCATACACTTTACCATTGATATAAAATAGCAAATGATCGTGGATTAGAGCGAAAATCGGAGGATATGTATAACATTATTCGAAGATTCTATCTATAGGTTGGATTTTAAGAAACAAATTTGAATAAAATAGTTACAAGACCTATTTTGTAGCTCACATTACAATAGAAGAAGCCCTCCCGAAATATTAAAAACTAAAATAACAAGGTAAATTAGATAAATAATTTGCCCCCCTCCCCCTATCTAAATTATTTAGCCCCCCAAGAAGAATTTTCTGACTTCGTCCCTGGTTTGAACTCTCCACATTTACTTAATTTAGTAGGCTCTCTTTTATTCTCATTGTGTGAACTATTAGAAGGAAGAAACCTTTCAGGTCAGACCAGATTTGTTCATCAAATCTAAATAGTACATAATTCAGAAAATGATGGATCATTGGAGATTATTTAGAGAGACGCAGAGTTTAAAAATAAAGGATGAATGAGACCGAAATATGTCGCAGCATAGGTGGTGTAGAAGTGCTTAATCAACTAAGAAAATGGAGATCCGATGAGGATGGTTTGATCAAGCAAGGAAAAATTGTCTGCATTTCATGAACAGAACAGAAAGGAATGACAACTTGCCCTTATTTGCTTGGGGGGAAGTGATAAATGCTGATAATTAGGGCAAAGAATCCATCTAGAGTTCTGACATTGAAAAAACAGAATAGTGCAAAGGGTACAATTTGCCAAACCTACCATGCATCTCTGGTTGAGTTTAAACATAGCATGCATATCTTGATGCATTTGTACTCATCGTGAAAATAAATATCCTTTTTGTAGGACAGGTATCTGAATAGTTTTCCTTGGTAATTTTCTCATTCAGATTGCAACACTTCTCAACTGCACCACGTGGACCGGAGCTGGACCTGGTTTGATGGATGCTGTTATTAAAGGCGCCCTTGCGGCAGATAAACCAGTGGGTGGATTCAAAATAGGAAAAGAAGCAGGTGAATGGACTGCCTCCAATTTCCACCCATATCTCCCGCCAGAAACATATCTCACTTGCAGGTACTAAGTGAATGCCCAACAAAATTTTAAAAAATGGTGAAGTCTTCTCCCACTGTAAGTAGGGTCGGCTACATGGATTCTTGCTTAAATCCATATTGAAAAATTCGAATTTTTTACGGGGTTGTCAATGTCCAACAAAATTTATAACGAATTAATGAGAACTACTATTGCCTTTGAATTTCAAACTGAAGGGGAAAAATGATTTATGCAAAAAACAAATGCAGGTTCTTCTCTGCGAGGAAGCATGGACTGGTGGATGCTGCAGTTAGAAACAATCCTTCGGATATGACTGCAGTAGTGGCTCTCCCCGGCGGCATCGGTACTTTGGATGAAGTATTTGAGATTTTAGCTCTGATACAACTGCAAAGAATTGGGTCGAAGCTGCAGGTCCCTTTTCTTCTTATGAACTATGATTCATTCTACTCGAAACTGCTTGAGTTCATGGAAGATTGCAAGGAATGGGGTGTGGTTGCTGATGGTGAGGTTGAACAATTGTGGAAGGTCTGCAGCAGCAATTCCGAAGCTTGGGAATATTTGGCAGGTTTTTACGGCTTATCAGAATGGAAGAGTAATGGTGCTGAAAGAAAGCATGAAGCTGTGGCATGATGCTCTTTTTTAGGATGATAATTGGTAAAATTCAAATATCGGTCGGTAGGACTGTAGCTCATACTCTCTACTACCAGATCATTTAAGTGGATTTTATGATATTCTTTTTTATTCGTCGGTAAGAGAAAAAGACAACACATTTTGTGACCTTTGATGTCATACTCTACCTTTTTCCTTGTATTTAGTGATCTGTTTGTAGAAGATTTTTAAAGTTTTAATACTGGAAATGGCAAGGTTGAAATATAAATATTCATCAAGAGTTCTTAAATAACTAGCAGGTATGGTTCAGTTGCAAGTGGCTGTTATTTGGCAAAAACAAGCATCCTCCCATATTTGAGAAATCTCCTAAATGGCAGTTAGGTAGCTCAAATTGTCGATTCGCATACAGAAATAAGCATAAGTTACAATCCCTGATATGGGGTCGGTATTGAAGCAAGTAGGGATGAAATGGTCGGATACATATGTGAAAATATGTAAATTTATATCTTTATCCATTTTAAAATACAAATACAAAGGTGGATATGAATATTGACGGATATTAAAAATATGTTATCATATCCTTAAAATGAATACGAATATTAAACGAATAAGAACCATATACAAATAATAACAGAAATATTTAATAGACTAATTAAACATACATGTTTTGGATGGTTCAATTAAATTATATTTTGGATATATTTAATTCATAACAATTATATCAACAATAGTGAATGCAATCATAAAATGTTGTTACGCACAATTGTATATAAATATATTATACTTATGTATGAAAACATATATTAGTGAATGTTGAAGCGATATCCATGTCCACTTTAAAATGATTAAGCTTAACTCGTTATAACAGTGTCTTTCAACTCCCTTCTCCTTTCTATCCAAAACCCCCCATCATCATCATCATCATCTATTTATGTTACAAGCAAAAGTATAACAAGACAAACATGTTTACATGTATCTTAGCACTTTGGTAAATACCAATCCTTTTCCAATACATGTTTTAAGGTATTGGACGTTCCATGTATTGTTTGATTTTGCTCATCGCAAATGAAATACAAGTTCTTTTAGTTGTGACATACAAGTACCTACTAGGCAAGGATATTATGTTGCATCAACATGCTTAGCATCTACAATATGAAGATGGATCCATGGGTGCGAAGGTCTATATCATGTCTGTGATATCATAGTTATTTTATCATTTTGTTTCATCTTGTTCATCGTCTCTAATAAAAATTATACCATCCTCATAAATAGCATCACTGCATGACGCACATCCATGTGTGCATGCACACATCCCAACCCAACCTCCCCCCAACCCAACAATCACCACCCACACACATGCGTGCATACATGCACGCACACACCCATGCATGCACGTGCACATGCTCACACAAACTCACACGCATAAATGCACATGTGTGCACATGCAAGCATGTACGCATACACGTGCACACAAACATACCTACTCACACAAATGAATACAAATTGGAACTCAAATATACATGTTTACGATGGTTTATATAAATTAATATACTAAATGTTTTCATTTTATAAGAATAATACCAACAATGGCGAATGAAGCAACAGAATTTTGTTACACGCAATTATAAATAATTCTACAACTATACATATATATAATGGACAGACAAATACAAATAGTATGCAAATATCAAAGTGATATCCATATCAATTTATTATAGATACAAATACAAATATCAAAAAATATATAAAATGAATACACAAGATGATCGGATACGAATAGATACAGGGAAAAATGGGGTTGCCCACGGAAGGAGCTAACTTGGCTCCCCCCGCTCCCATTTTCACATTTTTTTTGAAAAATGAATTTGTGAAATTCATCATTATATCCCTATATTATATCATTCAAGTTTCGTGCAAAACAGAAACTCCTATGGCCTCCACTCGGATGAATGATTTCAACAATTCTGCGACCGTTTAAAAATGAATGTCTAGATAGATGTCGTCGGAGTCTCTATCTTGCATGAAACTTGAATGACATAATATAGGGATATAACGATGAATTATCACGATTTCATTTAAAAATAAAAAATGGGAAAATGGGAGCGTGGGGAGTTAAATTAGCTCCCCGAGGGGGCATCCTTATTTTCCTACACACACATATGTGTGTGTATGATTTAATGGGAACATGGTTGTCTGTCCCCTATTTTCGGTATTTTTTTTGAAGAAAATCGTCATGTATATTAATCCATATATCCCTCCTGTCATTCGAATTTTGTCAGAAACAGAGACTCCTATGCCCTCCATCTAGAACAGATAATTTTAACAGTCTTAGAACTGTTGTAATCCTACATGTTCTAGATGGAGGTTATAAGAGTCTGTTTCTGACAAAATTCGAATGACATATATGAGGGATATAGAGATGAATATACATGATGATATTTTTCAAAAAAAATAAAAAACACCAAAAATAGGGGACGGGGCAGCCATGTTGGTTGTCCCAAGGGGACAATCCCATTAATCTCATATGTATGTACGTATCTACGTAGGTACGTAGGTATGTACGTACGTAGGTATGTGAGTATGTATGTACGTACGTATACGTACCTACGTACGTACGTACGTAGGTATGTATGTATGTAGGTACGTACGTACGCAGGTTCGTACGTACGTATGTACGTATGTATGTACGTACGTACGTACGTATGTAGGTACATAGGTACGTATGTATGTACGTATGTACGTACGTACGTATGTATGTAGGTACGTAGTATGTACGTATGTACGTATGTACGTATGTCTGTATGTATGTATGTACGTATATGTAGGTATGTACGTACGTATGTACGTATGTCTGTACGTGTATATACGTATGTATGTACGTATGTATGTACGTAGTACGTACGTATGTATGTATGGAGGTATGTATGTATGTATGTACGTACGTACAAATGTACGTATGTATGTACTATGTAGCTACGCACGTACGTATGTATGGGGGTATGTACGGAGGCTGGGGAAGCTGCACTCGATGGTGTAGCCAACTAGTTGCATCCGACCATTTTTTCCATTGGTTTTTTATGATTTTGAAATGAAATCTAGGGGGATTTAAATAACCATATATCACCATGATCTCATATCAAATTCAACTAATTTCAACACTTCTATCATCTCCATCAAGACTATCACATTCTAATGGTCTCAGAATTGTTGAAATTGATCGTATTTAGATGGACGTGTTAGGAATGCTTGTTTTTGCATGAAATTTGAAATACATATTCTGCTCAGTTAAAATAAGTAAATCCCTATAGGTTTCCTTCAAAAAAATAAAAAATCAATAAGAAAAATGATCGGGCGTAGCTAGTTGGCTACACCCCCTGGTGTATGGGGCTGGGGAAGCTACACTCAGGGGTGTAGCCAACTAGCTGCACCCGACCATTTTCTTCAATGATTTTTTGTGTTTTTAAATGAAACATAGGAGTATTTAAATAACCATATATAACCACGGTCTCACGCCAAATTCTACTAAATTCAACGCTTCTATCATGTCCATCAAGACTATCACATTTTAACGATCTCAGAATTGTTGAAATTGATTGTATCTAGATGGACATGTTAGGAATGCTTGTTTTGCATGAAATTTGAAAACATATTATACTCAATTAAACTAAGTAAATCCCCATAGGTTTCCTTAAAAAAACTAATAAGAAAAATGGTTGGATGTATCTGATGAATCTCCATTTCATCACCATTATTCTATCATTTTGGCCTTAAAAACCTTAGCTAATGCATGTAAATATCGGTATTTTGTACATATTAACATTCATTATTAAGTCCATTTATTATATATAAAATAATATTTTAATGCCAAAATTAAAGAATAAAGAAAGGGAATAAAATACCAAAGCTATTTTATGACCCTAAACCCCAAAACCAAGCTAAAAATTGATTTGATTGACAATGAATAAAGTAGGGGTGATAAGGATAAAAAATACAAGAAAAAACCTATTTATTTATTCTTCAATAATTTATTTTTGGAACCTATTTTATTCTTTATTATTTATTCATCAAAATAATAACCTTGTACATACAAAATTGAGTTTGCACAAAATAATATACCGTGTTCATTTTATACTCTAAATAAAAAGACAAATCCCCAACTTCCCAAACCCATATATCCTAAATAAAAACTCAAAATATATAAAAATCACCTTATAAATTATATAATTTTAATAAGATATTTAATGAAGGTGGTTTCGTATTTATTGGAGTTAAAGTCTGAAAGTTAGGTTTTGGACTCATATTGTATACTTTATCTATATAAAATATTCACTATATATTATATATTATATATTATATTTTTATAATTTTTTAAATAGTATTTATAATATATCTACATATTTAGAATAGAATAAAATCACAAATAAAATATAAAAATAAAATAACCTATATAAGTACATAGATGAATATACAATATTTATACCTATATAATGTATACCCCTATTTATTTAGGTGTATAGAATACATCAGAAAAATACAATAAAACTATATTTATGTATATAAAAATAAGTTATAAATATATAAAATAAGAAAATGAAACAATAAAAACAAAAATACAAAATAAAAATAAAATACAAAAACATAAATGAATATACCCATAAATACACCCCTAAAAATTATATTATAATAAATAAACCCAAAAAATTAATAAAAATGATATTAAAATATTACATAAAATAATAAAAAGTTTATTTTATAACAAAAATTAATAAAAATCATTACTATTTTTAATTAATTTATTTTGAATAAAGCCAGTTGTTTTGTCGCGACTTGGGCTGACATGGCCCAATCGTGTGGCATCATTTGTTGACCCCTAGTCAACTTAGCCCCCGACGCTTCTGAATTATCAAGCGTATCTTTTCCCCATTTCCCATCCTTTTTCCAGCTTGATCCATTGATCATTTATCGAATCTTCATGCAATGTTCAACTTCCATTAATTTATCGCTCAAACCCTGGATCCTCTGTATATAGCATCGTTTCTTCCCAAATCACCGATCAGTAAGGGTGCATGTCATGTTTATAAAAAATAATATCTGACCTCCTTGCGTTCTTTGGACACATCCCAACCCCTAAATCCCTTCGATTCCAGCAAACGAGCACCAATATGACAAATGGAGGTCCCCTATAGTCTGAAGCGGATGGAGGAGGAAGGCGGCGCACCCACGAGGACCTTCTCAGACTGCCCTACTCCCTTCCCTCACGGGAAGGTAAAGAGTTGCGCCCCTTACTTTTAAGATGCATATTTCTTTCCTATCTTTCATTTTCTGCATTTAATTTGTGTTTTAGTTAATGCATTAGCCTATCGTGTTTTACCATGCAACCTCGGTTCCCGACTCTCCATTACCACCCCAACAACTTCCCTGACATCTTCTCCATCTTCCTGAACCATCCGATCATCCAAAAACCTTGTGGTTCTGTGAATCGAGAATCACTCCTCCATTATATGCTGAACCCTCATTCCCCACCTTCATCCTTATGTGATTCAGCTTCAAATTGGGTCGAGGTTGAAGTCGATCCGCTCTTGGGTCTCTTCGTGCAGGTTCCAGGTTGAATGGAACCCTCTTGGGTTGAAGTCGATCCGCTCGAAATGTCTATAGGTGTCTCATCTTCTCCGATAGACCAGGACCCCATCACTAGGTCCTAGACCTTCTCGAGCCCACCACTAGCTGCGGACACACCTCCCGGGCATGTAGAGCTTGAGAGGTTCATCAGAGACCGCCAGAAGGAGATATCATGGATCGAAGTTCAGGGGAAGCTACCTTCTTCAATGTTCTTTGTCAATAGCATCAGTCGTCCGGTGAAGAGGGCGCTTCCATTTTTAATCCTAGTTGTCAATCACCGCACCCTTCAGTCGTTGATGAAGTGTCACAATCAGATCTGAAGCGTCGATCATCGAAGGGGTATCGCTGACTGTACGAGTGACGCGTGGCAAGTGGGAGGACCAAAACCGCACGATGGCCTGCTTTTTGGGGATAATTTACATATCTTTCCCTCGTAATTTTTGTATTTATTTATTAGTCCTGTAAATAAATTATGGTGTAAATATTAGATATTTTGCAGATGAACCCCTAAATGTAGTTTATATTGCATGTGGGTCTAGGCCAGCTCAACTCAGTGAGCTGGGCAAATTACATGTATGCCATGATGTATTTTTATATTTATGTTTAGTCCAATAAATCTAAAGATACGTTGTATATTTTTGGGAAATTACACACATTCCCTTAACTTTAATTTTAATTACAAAAATGCACTTCTCGGTTCATTTATTTTTGTGCTTGAATTTCATTTATATAAAATAATACTCGTACTTCAAAAGTTATGCAAAAATAGGTTTAGATTCTTGGTAGCTTGTAAATTCAGGCCATATTTTTATTGTTGTATTTAAACTTTTTAACTACATGTTAAAATTCAAATTGAGCACATTTTGTCCTTGTTTGATTTATAAAATACCAAAAAATAGAAAATGTTTTGAAAAATTCCCTCAAAATATTTTTTTTCTTATTATTATATTTTATAATTCTAAACCAAAAAACCCCTAAAATTAGAAAAAGAAAATATATAAAAATAAAAAAGCTCCAAAATCCTTTATAAAAATGTAACAATTCTAAAAAATTCTAAAAATATCATTTTATATTTTATAATTTTATTTATATTGTTTTTTATTAATTAAAATTGATTTGAAGAATTTTAGACTTTATTTATTATTTTTAACCTTAAATTCAATTCAGCTTATTAAATTAGTCCTGATTTGGGGTAATTTTTTACTTTAAAAATAGGGATTTTTACCCGGCAGACCCTGAAATCTTTTGCAATTACCGCTACGACCTTTGAAACATCGTAATTCCTCCCTCGACCCTGTAAACTTGCTCCGTCTTACTCACAGACCCTACCGTTAATTTTAACTTTATTTGAGTCAACTGATTGAGTTAGTCTTGAGTTAATCTAACCAATGGACATCCAACGGTGGATATTCCACCCCTCATGTTCCCTCTCTCATCATTCTCTCTCCCCCCTCTCTCTGGTTGCCATCTCCTCGCAAGATTCGAGCGTTCGGGACCTCCTCGGCGGCTGCTCGTCCTCCTCGTTGGCGTCGCTCCCTCCGGCGGACTACCAGAGCACGAACTACAACACAATGGGCATAGCATGGCACTGGAGTAGACATTGGGATGCGACCTGAGCGAGCGGAGAGGAGGCCTGGGCAGGGAGGCGACCTGAGCGGGCGGAGAGGAGGGCACTGTCAAAGCGACCTAAGCAGGTGGAAAGGAGGCCTGGGCAGGGAGGCGGAGGGGAGAAGGGGAGGAGGCTTGGGCGGGGCGGAGGACTGGGCAGTGGGGACGATGCTTGGACAGGGAGGCGGAGGGGAGAAGGGGAGGAGGCTTGGGCGGGGCGGAGGCCTGGGCGGAGGGGAGGATGCCTGGGTAGGGAGGCGAAGGGGAGAAGGGGAGGAGGCTTGGGCGGGGCGGAGGCCTGGGCGGAGGCATGGGCTGAGGGGAGGATGCCTGGGCAGGGAGGCGGAGGGGAGAAGGGGAGGAGGCTTGGGCGGGGCGGAGGCCTGGGCGGAGGGGAGGATGCCTGGGCAGGGAGGCGGAAGGGAGGAGGGCGGAGGGCGAGGGCCGGAGGGTGGATGACGGGGAGGAGAAGGGGGCCGAGGAGGGGGGGAGGAGGCCTGAGCACGTCGGCGGGGGGCGGGTGGGGGTGGGGGTGGGGGAGCAACAACGCCGGAGAGGGGGGTAGAGCGACCACGGGGGGTTCCATGACGGAGTGGCACTCCATGTAAATTTAATAAACAAAATGGGTATAATATAAATGAATATAACATAATCTGGTTACTTTTAACGGGTCAATTAACGGCCCTTGACCGCAGGGTCTACACGGTAAGGGTTAGCAAGTTTACAGGGTCGAGAGAGGAATTACGATGTTTCAAAGGTCATAGCGGTAATTGCAAAAGATTTCAGGGTCTGCCGGGTAAAAATCCCTTAAAAATACATAAAAATTAGCAAAAATTACAGAAAAATCGGGAAAACATTAGAAAAATATATAAAATCAAAAAATATTCCATTCCCCGAATTTAATTTATTTTTATAAGCATTTAGAAATATAGTTGCCTATATTGCATAACTGAATTTAATTAGCCAGCCCTCGCAAAATCTGTGTCAACAAATGGCGTCGTTTCCAGGGAGCAATGCCTCATAGATTGGATTCTTTTATTTGTTTCTTTACTCTTGTCTATATATCTATTGCCTATTTATTTAATTTTTATCTTCTTTAATATTATTTATGACTTATCTAATCAATTATCCTTATTTGACTTTATTGCGAGAGACTGCTACATGAGCGAGGACTTCTTAGGAGGACACGTGCATCCAAGCAAGGTAGAGCTAGCTTTCTGACTTAGCCTATATGAGAGAGCATCCAATGAAGACTTGGAGGGAGTTTTGAGATAACTCTCTATTTTTATACTTATTTCTATTTTTCATTTTATTTTGTAACTAAAGTGAGAGAGTGATGCTTAATTTGTAACAATTTGGACTCTCCTGACACTTCATGAGGTCTATTGTCTAAGGGATTGTTTTGTGAGGTCTCATCAGTTTTTTTATCATATTGTCATCGCCCAATTTTTATTTGTTTTCTGACTTTTTTTTTATTTGTTTTTGTGTGAATGAACCATAGCTTAGGAATTTCTTGATTGATAGATTAAGGTCCAAAGCCATAATATATTTGTGTGTACCTATAGATTCACTTTTGGAATTAGTCAAATCATAATTGTTGGTTATTTAGAACTGAAACTGTACGCCGCAAGGAACCTCATACAGTACTTGCAGGACCAACTATGGTGTGTACCGAGAGGTTCCTAAGATCGGAACTTAGGTTTCCTATATGAATAATTAGCATCTGGTATTTCACGATAATAGCAATTTACATTTTAGGTCGATTTCATCAGATTGCATCTCATATAGGGTAGTTTTCAATTCTTTTATGCATCCCGCATGTAGAGAGCTGGAAAGAACTGTAAGTGTTCTAACTATGCATGCATCATCGATTTCTAACTTGCATTACTTTTCCGACCTTCTCCCTCTGATTTTAATCACCTGGGATGCTCGTTAGGCGACTGCATTGAAAAATGACAAAAAAAGTGATAACCAAAAATAATTTGGGACCGCTAACTCTATTAGACCTTTAAAATAAACATAATGGACTCACTGCCTTGGGGAGAGAAACCCCTTTACTGTATGCATTTTATTCTCACGTACACACTAAGGATTAGTGCCCCGATCTCATGCCTACCTTCGTGTTTGTATAACTTTCTTAAATCTCACCTAACTCTAAAATAGAAAAGATAAATAACCACCATCTCGGTCTTCACTGTGTGGAGTAGGTGAACTTGGGGTTTGCTTTGTACATTGATTGTGATTTGGGTACATTCATCATTCTTTGAATTGGTAGATCCATGAGTTTTTGAGTGCTTCTTTTTATTGAGTCCTTATCCCTTTCTTTGTCCATATTATTTATCTTCTTCACTAAGTCGTGATATCGGATCTTGATCTTCACTTTTGTAGCTGGATTTTTTGGTCGTCTCCTTGCCCATATCACCCTATCTCGGGTTCGGTTCAAGAAGACTCTCTTCTTGAACCACAATTTTGTCTTCGTTTTCGCCATTCTCTCTTACCCTCCTCATTCCCTGTTTGTATCATCCCTTCTTTCACCTGAGATTTTTGTGCGACTAGATGAGGCCCGCATCATGGTTTTTGACATCAGGAATTATTTGAGTAAGCCGGACAGATTTGAGGATGTTTATACTGGTGTTTTTGGTGAATCTGACATTGATAAGTGCATGGATTCTTTATTGAGGTTCTAATTTTTGGCACAATTATTAGTGTGATTCTCCATTGAGGATTTTTGATCTCGCACACTAGATTGAGGATGTGATTGATTCATGATGATTTGATGATAATTCCATGAGCTATGACTACACGATCTCTTATGTGGTTCCACCCATCTTGATTCAGACGTTTGATGTGAAATCTCTTTATGAGCTTCAAAACGACAGTGCTTGGAACCTACATGATTTCGTTCATCTTCTTGACTGATCCACCTTCCATCTCCTGAATCTCTGATTCCCACTTAGCACTTCGAGGATTTTCTTCTGACATCTTAATACATCTCGACTGACTTGCTTGATTTGAGGGACTGCATTGTGATTTCCCTGATGATCTTTTCTCTTGATGATTTTGAGGACCTGAGAGTTAATGCTAGCATTTCCTGATTTTGATTGACTTAGTTTGCATTACACCTCGAGGGTTATCTGCAAGAAGATGCAACATTTTATTTACAATCGGTTTCACTCACTGCTTGTGTGTCTAGTGGAACACAAACCAAGTCATATGATATGATTTGCCAGTCTCCCTGTCTTATTATTTGTCTGATCTGTCGGAGCATAAGACCATTTTTCCGAACCCCTCTGAGTATTCTCTCCTTAACGGTCCTCACAAGGACGAGTCGCAGTCTTCTGATTATTCCTCGCATAGTTCACATTACTCTCCGAGGGTTATCTACGGGAGACTGTGTCATTTTGGACTTCTTTCGGTCTCTTCTGTTGGGTAGCCAATCTGTTCCCTACCGAGACTACTTCTACTGATCCCTCTAATAGATCCAACTCCTTTGAGTCTACTCTCCTTGACGACCCTCACAAGATTGAGTTCTATTCTGAGGATTCATTGCTTAGTATGTATTACTCCTCGAGGGTTATCTGCGAGAGAATAAATCTTTTTGTAGATACTTGATTTCACTTCTTGTATCTCTAGTCTGTTGGAACACAAAGTTGAGTCTTCTGATTTTTCTGAGACCTCCTAACTCCCTCGAGTCTGCTCATCTTAAGGACCCTCGCAAGGGGAACCATATCTGGTGATATCCGGTGTGTTCCTGATCTTTTGACCTTATGTTCACCAAATATCGAGCTGCGTAGAGAGTCTCCTATTCTTCACTTTTCGTATCTTCCTGAGACTATGAGTGAACAGAGGAATATGTATTGATCCTTCCTCCTCCATGTCTTATGATATCATCTTTGATCTCACACTCTTTTCTTATGAGACGATGCTCTGTTTACAGCTACTGGATCCTAGCTTAGTTTTCGATCTCTTTTTCCCATTAGCAAATACCCACTTGATTGCATATTAGGGTCTCTTTCTGTTTCTGACCATGTCACTGTTCTCACAGGGAGACAATGATGAAAGCACGGTATTCAAAAGTTAGATACCCTCCTGCGCTTCACATTCTGTACTTTTTTGTATATATGTTTTGTCTTTCCATTTCTTCTTTCTCCCATATGTTAAGTGTACTCCAGATCGTTTGCTATATCTGCATGTCTATACTTAGGACATACTCCTAAGTATAGGGGGTGCACCTATTTTGTTGTTCTCTCTCTATTCTGTTTCATCACTTCTGTTGTTGCCTATACTTAGGTCTATCTTGCCCTAAGTATAGGGGGAGAGTAATGTGTATATTTATCGATGTATTTTATCTTTTTATCAATTCTTTTATTGATCACCTCCACTGTTTCCTCTCTTATTGATTTTCTCTGCTTAGGGATATTTTACCCTAAGTACAGGAGGAGACAGACTAAGTTGTGATTTGTTCATTCCCACCCTCGATCTTCCCTGCATGTAGAAATACCCTGCTATACTTAGGATTATTTCATCCTATGTATACAGGGGGTGGTCGACCACTTATTCATTTATTTCTAATACCAAGAGCAATCAATCCAAGAAAATGCAATATTTGGGCCGCAAAAACTGGAGTTGACCTTGGTCAACCCTCGACGTGCTTTAGTTGGTCCACACGGACCAACCAGAAAAAATCTGGCTTCAAATTATTTAGAAAAAATAAATAATAAACGATTTTATTAAAATAAAGTTATAAAATATTAGTTGTTTCTTATTTTTTGTAGTTTTTTATTCTTATTTTTTTTATTTTTAGAGTTTTTTATTTACAAGTTAGTTTTTAGGGTTCCATTTATAGGTATATTTATCTATATTTTTATATATTTATTTTCTTTTGTAAATTTGATTTTATTATTTTATATAATTATAACTTATTTTTATATACTTAAATATATTTTTGTTATACTTTTATGATATAATATATATACTTAAATAAATAGAGTTATAAATATATATGTACAAGTATAGATGTTTTGTCTATGTATTTTATATACTTATTTTATTTTAATATTTTATATATAGTTTTAATGTGTTTTGAATATGTATATATACTATAAATAATATTTAAAAATATTATAAAAATATAAAATTATAAAGATAATAAAGAATAAATAAAATGAATATTTTATTCAGGTATAATATACAATAGGGATCCAAAATCTAACTTTTACATCTTAACTTCAAAATTATGAAACTAATTTCATTAAATAGCTTATTAAAAGTTATATACAATTAGAGGTGATTTTGATACATTTTGAGTTTTATTTAGGAGATATGGATCTGTGAAGTTGGGATTTTGACTTTTATTTAAAGTATAAAAAGCACATTGTATATTATTTTTGTATAAAATCAATTTTGTATTTTTATGTATATTATCTCTATAAATTTCATGTTCAAGGTTTATTTAATTGAGGTATAAAAATTAGACAATAAATAGGTCTCAAAAATGAATAAATGATGAATAAATAAATATGATTTTATTGTATTATTAGCCCTTTTTTCCTTATCGACCTAGCCATCAAGATGCCTAGGTCTCGGAGTTTAAGATCATAAAATACATGTGGTATTTTATTATTTTTCTTTTATTTTTTCTTTATTCTATAGTTTTGGCATTAAAAATAGTATTTTATGCAATACTTGTACAACAAAAAAATGAATGCTAATTTGTACAAATTAATGGTATTTACATGAATTAGCTAGGATTTTTAAGGCCAAAATGATAGAATAAAGGTGACGAAATGGAGATGCATCATGAACAAGTCAGCTTCATAGTAATAAGGGTTTGTGTATGCTGTAGACAAGTTCTGACATGGTTATTGAGGTGGTTTGAACCGAGTTATGTGACTCCCGAGGGGTGTTGTGTTTTAAATCCAGTTCTCAACGAGGTTCCTTACACATTCTCACATCAAGGTCCAACTTAAGCTCCAAACTTTGATTTTGTGGAGATGAGTTTGAAAAATTGAAATCAATTCAATTTCTTTTTTTTATTTTCTTTTTTTTCAATTTCTGCACTTATTGCATAAGTGTTTGCTACGGACTAACAAAGGCAGTATTGGGGGGTGATGAATATCCATTTCTTCACCTTTATTATATCATTTTGTCCTTAAAACTCCTAGCTAATGCATGTAAATATCGTTATTTTGTACATATTAACATTCATAATTTACTCCATTTATTGTTTATAAAATATTATTTTAATGCCAAAATTATAGAACAAAGGAAAGAAAAGAAAAATAATAAAATACTAAAGGTCTTTTATAACCCTAAACACTGAGACCACGTAAAGAATTGATTTGGTCGATGAGGAATAGAGTAGGGGGAGATGAGGGTCAAAAATACAATAAAAATATATTTATTTATCAATAATTCATTTTTGAGACCTATTTTATTCTTTATTATGTATTCATCATAAACTTTGTACATGAAAGTTGTAGATAACAACACATAAAAAATAAAAAATTGAGTTTACATAAAAATAACATACCATTTTCATTTATACAGTAAATAAAAGCCAAAATCCCAACTTCCCATACCCATAAATCCTAAATAAAAACTCACAATGTATCAAAATCATATTTAATTATATATAACTTATAATTAGCTATTTAATGAAAGTTAGGTTTTGGATCCCTATTGTATAGTTTACTTATATAAAATATTCATTTTATTTATTTATTATTATTTTATAATTTTATATTTTATAATTTGTAAATATTATTTATAATATATGTACCACAAAGAAAATACAAAATAAAATAACCTATATAAATACATAGATGAATATCTAGTACTTATACATATATAATGTATTCCCCTATTTATTTAAGTGTGTATAATACATCAGAAAAATACAATAAAAATATATTTGTGTATATAAAAATAAGTTATACATATATAAAATATAAAATAATAAAAATAAAAGTACAAAATAAAAATAAAATGCCTAAAATACATATGAATATACATATATATACCCTTAAAAATTAACTTGTAATAAATAAATCCGAAAAAATAAATAAAAAACATAATACATGAAATAATAAAAATTTTTATTTCATAACAAAAAATAATAAAATCATTTAGTATTTTTAATTAATTAATTTCAAATAAAGCCAATTATTTTGTTGTGACTTGGGATGACGTGGCCCAATCACGTGGCATCGTTTGTTGACCCCTGGTCAACTTAGCCCTCGTCGCTTCTGACTTGATAGGCATGTTTTTTCTCTGTTTTCCCTCTCTTTTCCATGCTTGATCCATCGATCATTTTTGTCGAATCTTCATGCCACGATTAACATCCATCAATCTAGATCCACTCCCAGACCCTGGATCCTATGTACATAGCCTCATTTCTTCCCAAATCGCCAGTCAATAATGGTGCCCGTCATGTTTATAAATAACAGCCTCTGACCTCATTGCATTATTTGATCACTTTCCAGCCCATAAATCCCTTCGACTCCGACCAGCGAGCATCCAGGTGACAAGTGGAAGTCCCCTACAGTCTGAAGCAGATGATGGAGGAAGGAGGTGCACCTACGGTGACCTTCTCCGACTGCCCTGCTACCTTCCCTCACAGGAAGGTATAAGAGTTGCGCCATGTAATCTTTCTTGGTAAATTTATTTTCTATTTTTCATTTTCGCATTTAATTTTTTGTGTTTCAGTTAATGCATTAGCGTACAATAGGTTAATGGCCTCATTGGAGCTCTAGAGCTCCGGTCGTGTTTCACCATCCAACCTCTATTTCCAACTCACCATTACCACCCCAACACATTCCCCAACGTCTTCTCCGTCTTCCTGAATCATCCGATTAACCAGAATCCTCGTGGTTTTGCGAATCGAGGTCCACTCCTCCACCGTATGACAGACCCTCGCCATCCACCTTCATCCTTGTGCGATTCAGCTTCAAATTGGGTTGAGAAGCTATACCTCAAGCCATAGAGTCTATTCGTGCAGGTTCTAGGTTGAATGGAACCCTCTTGGGTCGAAGTTGAGCCGCTCGAAGGGTCTCCAGGTGCTTCATCTTCTTCGATAGACAAGGATACCATCACTGGGTCATGGACCTTCTCGAGCCCACCACCAACTGTGGACACACCTCTCAGATATGTAGAGCCTAAGAGTTTCATCAGAGAGCATCACATGGAGGAGATATCATAGATTGAAGGTTGGGGGAGCCACCTTATTCCGTGTTCTTCGTCAATAACGACAGCCGTTCGATGAAGAGGGTGCCTCCAGTTTTAATCCAAGTCGTCCATTCCCCACACTCTTTGGTCGTTGATGAAGCGTCATGATCAGATCTGAAGCATCGATCGTCGAAGGGGTATCACTGGTTGTGCGAGCAACACGTGGCAAGTGGGAGGATCAGAACCGCATGATGGCGTGCCTTTGGGGTAATTTGCCTGTCTTCCCCCATAATTTTTGTATTTGTTTATTAGTCTTGTAAATAAAGTGTGTAGTGTAAATAAAATTAGATATTTTGTAGACGAACCTCTGAACATAATGTATTATACGTGGGTCCAATCCAGCTCAACTTATGTGTCGTCCCACGTGAGCTGTGCAATTTGCATGTTTGCCCTGATGCATTTCTTATTTATGTTTAGTCCAATAAATTTAAATATATGTTGTATATTTTGAGGAAAATTGCACACATGCCATAGACTTTAATTTTAATCAAAAAATGACCTATCGAGTTCACATATTTTTTATGTTGGAATTTTATTTATTTAAAATAGAATTCATGCTCTAAAAATTATGAAAAATTAGGGTTAGATGCCTCATAGCATGTACGATCACACTATATTTCTATTGTTGCATTTTGGTATTTTTACTATTTATTAAAATTCAAATTGAGCATATTTTATCCTTGTTTGATTAATAAAAATAACAAAAAATAGAAAAACTTTTTGAAAAATTCCTAAAATTATATGTTTCTTATTATTATACTTTATAACTCTATACAAAATCCCTAAAAATAGAAAAAATAAAAAGACCAAAAGGCTCTAAAATCCTTTATAAAAATCTATAAAAATCTCAAAATTCTAAAAAAAATATTTTTTTTAATTTTTGAAATTATTTATTATTAATTAAAATCAATTTGAAGGATTTAGGACTTTATTTGCTATCTTTAATCTTCAATTAAATTCAGTATATTAAATTAATCATTGATTTAGGATTTTTTACTTAAAAATACTTAAAAATAGCAAAAAGACCAAAAAATCACAAAAATATTGAAACTATATATACCCCAAAAAATTCATTCTCTCAATTTTGTTTATTTTGTTAGCATTTATAATTATATTATCCTATATTGTATATATAGCCCTATATTTTCTTATATTAAATATTTAAAAAGAAAAAGGAAATATATAAATCGGAAAATATAAAAAGAAATAAAAATTATAAATTAAAAGTATAAAAATTAAAATTCCAAACAAAATAGAACAAAAAAACCTCACAAAAACATAATAAATGGACAAAGAAAAACAACAATTTTTAGGCTTCATTGTACAATCTACCATTTGCTCCATGAGTATGACCTCTACACATACTTGCATGCTTTATACCTTTGTTGTAGAGTATAATAAATTTTAACTCCACATTTTTGCTTATTCATTGCTTGATTTATATCCGTGGGTTAATTGTTCTCTGATATGGGTTCCGAGAGCGGTCACCTCAGCGATGCTAATTGAGTTTGGTTAGCTGACCCTCACAAAATTCATGTCAATAGTAGCTAGTTGGCTGCGCCCCCAGTGTAGCTTCCCTTTTCCCTATATGGGGTTTGGGAAGCTACACTGGTGGGTGTAGACAACTAGCTGCACCCAATCATTTTTTTCATCAGTTTTGTGTATTTTTGAAATGAAACTTAAGGGGATTTAAATCGTCATGTATCACCATGATCTCATGCCAAATTCAACTAAATTGATGCTTCTGTCATCTCCATCAAGACTATCACATTTTAACGGACTCAAAATTGTTGAAATTGACTGTATCTAGATGGCATGTTAGGAATGCTTGTTTTGTACTGGGGAAGTTGCACTCAGGGGTGTAGCCAACTAGCTGCTCCCGCCCATTTTTCATTGATTTTTTGTGTTTTTGAAATGAAACGTAGGGGTATTTAAATCACCATACATCACCATGGTCCCATGCCAAATTCAACCAAATTTGACACTTCTATCATCTCCATCAAGACTATCACATTTTAACAGTCTCGGAATTGTTGAAATTGTCCGTATCTAGATGGGCATGTTAGGAATGCATGTTTTGCATGAAATTTGACATATTCCCCTCAATTAAACTAAGTAAATCCCCATAAGTATTCTTTAAAAAAATAAAAAATCAATAGGAAAAATGGCTCGGTGTAGTTAGTTGGCTGCACCCACCGATAACTTCCCTTTTCCCTATATGGGGCTACGAAAGTTGCACTCGAGGTTGTAGCCAACTAGTTGTATCCGATCATTTTTTCATTGGTTTTTTGTGTTTTTGAAATGAAATCTAGGGGGATTTAACCATATATCACCATGGTCTCATGCTAAATTCAACTAAATTCGACACTTCTATCGTCGCCATCAAGACTCACATTTTAACGGTCTCAGAATTGCTAAAATTGACTGTATCATATGGACATGTTAGGAATGCTTGTTTTGCATGAAATTCAAAATACATATTCCACTCAATTAAACTAAGTAAATCTCCATATGTTTCCCATAAAAATTACAAAAATCAATAAGAAAAATGGTCTGGTGCAGCTTGAATGACATAATATAGGGATATAATGATGAACTATCACAGTTTCATTTAAAAATAAAAAATGAGAAAAATGGGGTGGGGGGGGAGGAGCCAAGTTAGCTCCTCGAGGGGACATCCCCATTTTCCCAAGGCTGGGGAAGCTGCGTTGGGGGGTGTAGCCAACTAGCTGCACCCGCCATTTTTTTATTGATTTTTTGTGTTTGAGATGAAATCAAGGGGGATTAAATCACCATATATCATCATGTTCTCACGTCAAATTCAACTATATTCAATACTTCTATTATCTTCATCAAGAATATCACATTTTAAAGGTCTCATAATCGTAGAAATTATCTAGATGAGCATGTTAGAAATGCTTGTTTTGCATGAAATTTGAAATAAATATTTCACTCAATTAAATTAAGTGAATCCCTATAGGTTTCCTTAAAAAAATAAAAGCCCAATATTTCGTAGGAGCAATGATTAAATCTTGCAAACAATGTTTTTATGGGATATCTTATAACAATCATATGCAGTTTACAAAAGAGATCACAAAATTTACAAAAAATGCATCTTACAAACATTTCCTACATCCTTCAACCAATGTTTTTGTGGAAGCAATGTTGAAAAATGGAATGAAATATATATAGAGCACTTCAAATGAGGAGGCACCTTTCCTTGATTTTGGAAAGGTGCCATCTTAGACCGTTGGATGATGAGTGTACGAGCGAGATTGAAACCACTATTTTGTTTTCGTGCCAACTAATATTCCTAATATGTAGGTGAATTAAATTAGTGATAATTTAGTAAAATACATGTCATTGATCATTTTATATTTAGGTATATGCCGAGTGGTCTACAAAATTTTTCAGAAATATCTGATGGAATAAAATTCGCGTTTTGAAATAATTATTATCATCTACAAATGATTGAGATATTTTACAAATTTCGTGCTACAAAATACAAAAGTATAGCCACCAATGTTCGCAAAAAAGTCAAGATCTGATGAAATTTGTGTTTTTGTGTAGTTGTATTTAATGTGTAGCTATGCTTCCTAATATATAGAATACTTAGGTAATGAACTAACTACTTGATGTACATGTGATTACTTGATGTACATGTGGGAAACTTTCCTAGAATGAAGGGACTTTTTGTTCCAACTAAATTTCTTAATAAATCAGATAGATTTAATTACGAATAAATTAAAAAGGATTTTATCACTTGTGCCCCTCTGAGATGTTACAATATCAGTTATACCCCTATCTTTTTGGTAATATCACTTATGTCCCTCCAAAGTTTTGCCGTTAGCAATTGTGCCTCTCCATAACATCGTTGTTATTGGGAATGGTCTAACCGTGGTTAGACATGACTCAAGTGTGATAACCCCTTTGATTCCCGAGGCAAAATTGTAGGCGAGAGAAATTAAGGTACCCACGTGTCCTAACCCCGCGCAAGTGGCAAGAGAAGAGGACTCAGATGTACAGTTTTCCCCCAAAATCCGCATGCCATCGTCTTCTATCGTCTTCCTCCTAGAGAAGCTCAACTTTTGTCCCCCGTTTTCTTCTGCATCAGGCTGAGGAGCTTCGCAAGCTGATCGAATCCCCGTGGGTGGGGATTTTCATATTGACGTTGTAATCGAGTGGGGAGCTTCTCCATTGCCTTCTCCAGGTTAGTTAGGGTTTGGGGTTTTCCATACTGACGACGTTAATCGAGTGGGGGAGCTTCTCCATTGCAACCTTACTAAATCTTATTAGGGTTTGGGGTTTACCCGTATTGATCGATTTTAGGGTTTTTCGATTCGATGATTTTGGGTTTTGATCATACTTTGTTGGGTTCGATTGGGAGCAATTCTTCTCGAAATCAATTTTTACGTATATAGAAGGTACACCATATCTTTTGTTGATCTTGAATGTAGGATGGGTTGGTACAATGGAGAGCAATGTGTGCTGACAGTCCGTGTGAGACACAGCAGACGGTTTAAGGACACCAAGGGATGCCGGGGTGAAAAATATGTGGACTTTGTGGAGGAGGTGATTGGAATCAACAACGATTTCACTTGCTGGTTTGACCTGATCGACACTATGTCGAAGATTGTTCGTTGGGACAGTTCTTCTGTCCTATCAATGCGATACAAAGACCCAAAGTCGAGAGCAATCCGTTTCGTTGATCTCTCAAATGAAGCAGACATGATGTGTATGTTCAATGGCCGCATGGATGAAAGTGATATGGAACTCATTGTTGGCTTCATCGACATTGGTGTCTCTCGTCTTTTGAAGCCGAGAAGGCGGAGAAAGCGACAAAGAGCAAATTAGACTTCCAAGGACATGGACAATCATCCAATACAACATCAGAACAGGTGGGGATGTCTGATCTCCCGATGACTTCTTCGATGCTCTCTGGGGAGGAGGTTATATGGATGGGGAAGGGGGTGATATGGGGGGAGAAGGGGATGATATTGGGGGGAAGGCGATTTGGCACATGAAGAGGTGGGTGCGCAAAGCACTGGGGTGAATACTATGGAAGATTTGGCACATGAATAAGTTGATGGTGGAACATATGTCGATGAAGAAACAACAAAGACACCTAGAATGCTCCGCAAAGCAGTAATTACAAGGACGCTAAGGTCTAGAAGACATATGGCACAAAGAGAAGAAACTGCAAAGAAAGATGTTGCACACTCTGGTATTGGGAAGTCAGCACAATCTGGTACAAAGAATCCATGGAAAAGTAGTTCATCCATTGCACACGAAAGAGAGAAGACACCAAGGTCTGGAAGACAGCAGGCCCCTCAAGCTGTTGCACATGAAAGAAGAAAATCCACTAAAGCAGGTTCAAAAAAGAGAAGGCGCTCATTGGAAGAGGAGTTTCATGCAGACCCTAGAATTGAAGATGTTTTCATTTTTGACGACAGATGACGAATGGATCGCCAATTCAACCGAAGATACATCTGAAAATACTGATGCGAGTTTTGCTAGTGATGGTTCCTTCGACTTAGAGATCAAAGACATACAGGACTATGAGGGTCCAAATTTCGAAGTTGAGAACTAGGACATCAAAGTGGGCAGTGATTTCTAAGATCATGCAGCCTTTTGCTTCCAGCTTGTTGCATACTGCCTTAAGAACGAATTCAAAGTGAAGTTTGTCAAGTCTGATCCTACAAGAATCATAACAACATGTGCCACTGATGGGTGCGTGTGACGCATCCATGCTTCTAGGCTTGCAGGAGGAGCCACATTCCGCATCAAGACCTTATCGGGAATTCATACTTGCAACAGTATAAACAGAGTTGATACGGGGATGGCGAAGCAAAGATGGATTGCCAAATTTTGTGAGAAGTGGTAGAGGGAAAATCCCTCGTTATCAGTGAAGGATATTTCAGGTAGATTATGGGAGGAATTCAGTGTGCGAATTCCCTGTATTAGAGTTTACAGGGGAAGGAACATTGCTCTAGACTCGATCTTTGGGAAGGTTGAGCTTACCTACCCTAAAGTGTCGAGTTTGGTATACGAATTAAAATCGAGGAACCCATGATCTGTGATTGGTTATGTCACAGAGAAGGATGATGCATTTCTACGAATCTTCATTTGCTTCAAGGCATCCATAAGTGGGTTTAAAAATGGTTGTAGGCCTTTCCTTGGCTTTGATGGTTGTCATTTGAAAGGGAAATACCTTGGGACCTTGTTGGCAACCACGGCTCTTGATGGAACGAGTGGACTTTTCCCGTTGCTTTCTGTATATGCGAGGATGAGTCCATTGATTCATGGACATATTTCATGGAGAAGTTGCATGCAGCACTCGAGTTTGAACGTAGCAGAGGGTTGGCAATCATTTCTGATGCACAAAAGGGCCTCGAAGGGGCAATGATGAAAATTTTCCGGAAGCAGAGCATAGGGCATGCATGAGGCATGTCTACAAGAACTTCAAAATAGATTTTCCAGGAGAAGATTTGGAGAGACTTGTTTGGTCGGCTGCACACGCATATGAAAGGAGGAATTATCTACATAACATGAATGAGATTCAAAAATTATCAAAAAAAGCATTTGATTATTTAGCGAGTCTCTCTCATACATGGAGCTGACACCAGTTCCATGAAGCAGCGCATTGTGCTTATGTAACCAACAACTTGAGTGAAAGCTTTAATGCTTGGATCTCCAAGGCAATATATCTTCCCCTTTGTGAGCTTGTGGATTGGATTCGTCAGAAAATTATGACAACGATAGACGTGCGAAGATGTAGAGCAGCACAACTAACGGATGATTTGGTCCCTCTAGCATCAGAATGCGTAATGGGGATCTCAAGAGATTTGCAGTGCTTTATTGTGAGATGATACGGTGACCGAGATGCAGAAGCGGAGACACCTTATGGGCGGTATGTGGTTGACATAGAGGCACAAAAGTGTACATGCAATCGATGGCAGATTTGTGGCCTCCCTTGTAGGCACGCAGCTGCTGTTCTCAGCAGAATTCGAGGGGTAAGGTGGGAGGATTACATCTCCCATCATTATACCTTGGAAACATACAGGAAGTTCTAGGAGTTTGGCATATCACCATTACCCGACAAGGAATTTTGGGCTACATTTAAGCTTCCATATGTTGTGGGTGCAACCCGTACCAAACGGCCTCCAGGGAGACCAAAAAAGAATAGAATTTGATTCAAGGATGAGGTGATTAAGAAACCTAGAGCTCGTCATATATGTGCCCATTGTGGAGGCTATGGGCATCACAAGAACACCTGCAAGGAGCCAATTAATCAGTCACCAACAGTGCAGCAATCCCAGAGGCAACAAGATACACAAACCTCCAACGATGCAATTGCCATGGCAAGTAGAAGGTTAGCATTCGGACATGTATTTTTCCTATATAAACTGTCATTACAATCAAATTTCAACACTTGTAACATCCTTTACTTGGTACTTTGTAGTGGAACTGCATCAACAAAGCGGCCGGTGGCTCGACCAAAAAAACGTCGCCAAGAAGATTGCATGCCGAGGCGTCGTGGCCGTCCAAGCCAATCGCTTGATCCCGCATCAGATAGTCCATATTGCATGCTCGATTAAGGTATTCATGATATCTAAATGCCAAATTCATCTCAAATTCATCTTATTTGATTTCTTATTTTGTGAATGACTTCCCCTGATTTTTTTGTGTGAATTACTTCAAGGAGCCGTGGAAGTCTTGGAGTTTTTTGGTGTGAATGAAAGCAAGGGCAGATTGATGCGGAATATATAGATGCGTTCACTGAGCCTTCTAGGGTGGTGACTCTTTGGATCTATTTTTTGGTTAGAGCCTACCACAAGGCTTTCAAGGTCCTTGCAGTCAATTCCGTTTTTGGAGAGCTCTATACATATGATACAGTGATACAGTAAAATGTTTCATGTCTGTAGTATTTACTGAAATGTTTGATGTCTGTAGTATTTAGTGAACTGTTTGATGTCTGTAGTATTTCGTAAGTGACTTTCATATCTGGTTTGTAATTAAGAACAACTTTGGACATATTTTTTGGGTAACGTCTAGTTTCTGATTTGTAAGGTTATGCATCCAAATGACTGTTTGTAATATTATGTCTTTGGGGCTATGTTTTGGTATGTTTTACTATTTGGTATGTAACAAACACAACACAAAGGAAGTCTTTGCAGCATAACAAATACACACCAAATAGAGGTATGCAACCAAACTCAGATATCTTTATTCATATAAAGAAATGTAGTTGCAACAACACACAAAAATATCAGTATCAGCTTCAATATAAAAATCATCTCCCTTAAATGCTTCTCTACTGCCACAATTTTACTAGATATTAATGCTAACATCTGATCTGTGCTTGGTGACTGATCCATATGTGCAGCTTCCATCCACTGAAAAAAGTTGCAGATCTTATGGTGGCATGTGTAGAACTTCATCCCTCTACTCCAAGGTTTTCCTGATGTTTTTACCACAGTTGGATTGTCGCAATGACACCTTATTTGGGCTCCAGAATCACCACGATATGATGTCGAACTTCGTGAAGCGGCCGCCATCGAATTGCAATGCATAGGTTACCTGTTGCAGGGAGCTTCAACTGTATATAGAATCATGAAATGTAACAACTATGTAAACAAATACTTGAAAGTATTCATGTAAACTTCCTTCTCGGTTAATTTAATGAAAGAAAGCTTTCTGATTTCTCCTTCTTCATTCCTTCAATGTGAGGAACTGCCAAGGCTTTTGGTGCTCTTAAATAGATCCATGTCTTCCAACGGTCAAGAGACTTGATTTCATATTTATCTAATACCCACCAACTGCCCAACAAACCCTATTAATATACTATATACAACGGTCTCCTGCTCTGTTGCTGTCAGTGGCCAAATGTCACATCTCACTGTCATAAACGTCCGTTTGGGAGAGATACAAACGGCAACTAACCTCAGGGGTATAACTGATATTGCAACATCTCAGAGGAGCACAAGTGATAAAAACCCAACTAAAAATGGTAGATGTCATATGCCTGCTATTTTTAAGAGTTATTAAATATGTTGTGTATTTGTTAAAAATTCAAATTAAGAAAATATATGTTGTGGTACATGACACATTCAAATATTATACGTCTAATATCAGTATTTTTTGTAATACCTTATTTAATTATATTTAGTTTCTTTTTCAGCTAACATTATGTGGGAGAAATACTTGTAAAGCGTCATATTTTTATAAAAGTCATGGTTTATTTTATAAAATGCATGTTAATTTTATAAAATGAAATACTAATATCTCATTTCATTTTCAGTTAACATTCTATGGGAGCAATGTTTGTAAGATGCATTTTTTTGTAAATTTTGTGGTCTCTTTTGTAAACTACATATGATGGTTGTAAAATAAAATATGTGTTAACACTGTATAAATTATTTTTATATTTCCAACCAACGTGTTTATCTATATCATGCGTCCATCAATACTTGTTCTCCATTTGTAAAGTTTGTACGGTTATGCTTTCATTGTAAAATTTGTATCTTGATTTGAAAATAAAACGTCTATTAGTAATTTATTATATTTCTTCAGAAAAAGTAAGATAGTTGATAAGTTTGTAAAACATGACAACAAATGTAAATTGTATGGAGAAAATGTAACTAGAATGCATTCAAAAAGGAAATAGTTGTTTCTAAAAAAATGAGATTACAATTGAGATAGACTTTAAATAGCAAAATCAGATCTGAAAACTACTGTGATTTTTGAATATTTTTCTCTGACGAAAACTATGACGATCAATATTTTTCCTCAAGGATGTCACGTAAAATTATGATGGTTTTTGTAAAATTCACGTCCTTCATAAAATATGCAATTCCTTTGTATATATCGCATAATGTCTTGCAAAATAAAATAACTTTATGTAGGATTTCCTTTTTTGCTAACGACCTGCAAGCAACTAAACAAACATAAGCCATGCAGAGAATTCTCTTCTTGCTTAGGACACTTGAACCCAAAAGTAATATGATTTAAATTCAAAATTAGAAACTTAATTTATAACTCATCTCAATTCTGTTAAAAATACATTATTCTGTATAGTATTTCAATAACTAAAATTTATCCTTCTTAAATCTAACCTAAAAGATGATGACAATAAAGAAGAAAAAATATATTATTCTTTACAATATTCCGAAATCATATTAATAAGAATACATTATTCTTTACAATATTCCGAAATCAAATTAACAAGAAGAAAGCGTGGCTTAGATCAATTTACATATCCACCTTGATGATAGAACGATGTACACACTATACAAGAGGATGGAGAAATAGAAGCAATGTTCATGCAAATCATGACCTTCAACGTAACCTTCACCATCAACGGATCATCGGAAGAACATGTAGCATTGTTACATGAAAAAATTTAGAAATCAAGAGGACGTGAAAGATGAGATCCCTTTTGTAGAAAAATACAATATTTAGAAATACTTACCGCAGAAGCGATTATCAATATGATAATCGCTTGAAAAGAGGGAGATAATTAGCCGAATCTAAAAACGGAAAATATAATAATTGTTTCGTGGGTGATTTTAGATCAAAAAGGTGGATTTGATAACTACTATTGATCCAAATCGAAGGGCTCCTAAGAGGTGTCACACCATAATCATGGAAAGGTGGCACATTATTTCATATTTTTCCGATATATGTATATTAATTTTCATCCCTAAGACAGTAGGGAAACATGATCCACCACCGCCACTATCAGCAACTCCGATCACACACCTTCTTATGTTGTAGTATTAGCTACTTTGTCATCATGCATTTGAGGGAAATTCCTAAGTAACGTCACTAGAAATAATTTTTCTTCGAATAAGCCACCAATATTTTTTTTCTCTGTATAGTGTAGAGATATCGCATAAAATGTATGCACTATAGAATAGCGCAGCTATTCTATGCGTTTTCCGTAGGTAACGCAGAGAAATCCTGCGATATGCAGGTAGCGCAGACATTTCTTGCGATATACCCTTAAGAAGAAATAAATTACAGAGAGCGAACGAAGGGTCACTTACGCAACCCTTCGTTCGCTCTGTCTTCTGTCCGCGCGAACATCTCCGCCCAGGCTCCGCCGAGCATCATCTTCACTGCCGCGGCTGCCACAGGCGAGCCCGCACCTCCGCCCAGGCGTCCCCGCACCTCCGCCCAGCATCCTCTCCGTCGTTGTTGCCGCTGCCTCCCCGCGACCTCCGCCCAGCTTCTTCCCGTCTGCCGCTGCCTCCACTGCCTTGCGAGGGTAACGGTTTTCACATTTTTTTTGTTAGGGTTCTTTATCTCTTATGCCTCCCCGCGACATTGTGATTTTGTATGGCCTAAGACCATGTGAATATAATTTATAGGATGTCAATGGATTCCATATTTTGCGTGTTTGAGTTGAAGAGTCATAATTGAAGACTCTTGTTCTACTGTCAAGCGAAGTCTGCGATTGAGAAAATCCATGTCGTATGACGAGTTATTGGATTTGGTTTGTAAGAAGTTTTCATTGGATAGGAACACTTACAACGTGAAGATATCGCAGTGTATTGGAAATGGTTCAGTGATGACGTCCATTGCAGATGATGATGATGTAGACAATGTTTTTCTTTACGCTGAGACTTATGCAAAGTCGTCTCCCGTAGAGATGGTTGTAGAAACATCTTTGATTGAACTTGGAACCGAGCAGCGCGCCTTTGAACATCACAGTGTGCCCACATTTGCAGATCTATCTAACGACGAGGCACCTATTATGGCACACAATGATGAGAGAACATTTATTGGCGAGTCTCTGATGAGGGAAGTGCATCGCGTTCTGAATGATTGTCCTCCAGAGGTCACTGATGATGAGATAGAGAATGAAACCGATGAAGGTGAAGATGTCGGCCAGGATGTAACAAATGATTCCCAAATTGTCTCTTCAATACCCTTCTTCAATGTTTTAGACGGTGATGGCCTCACAAATTTCGAAGACAGTTTTCGAAAGGAAAGTTCCATTGACAGCATTACTGATGAACTACGAAAGGGTCGCACTTTCAAAACGAAAGATGACCTTGTTTTTTGTGTGAAAAGGTACCACATTTTCTCCCATTACAACTTCACTATTAAGGAATCGACTACATTGGTTTGGTCCATCTCGTGTGCGATGGATTCCAATGGGTGCAAGTGGTTTTTATGTGGTCATTACCGTAGATTCGATGGGATGTGGGTAATATCCAAGCTTGGTGATCCACATTCATGTATCAATCCAACCATTGGTCAAGATCATCCCCAACTTGACTGCAATTTCATGGCACGAGAAGTTCTTGACTTTGTGAAGGATAGCCCAATTGTTTCGGTTTCAACTCTGAGGACCCATATCTACAAGGTGTACAAGTACTTGGTTACAAAGAAAAGGGTGTGGGATGCGAGACGAAAGGCGATTGCAATCATTTATGGTGAATGGAAGAAATCCTATGCGGAAATGCCACATCTCTTACATGCTTTGAAGGCTGTCATTCCAGGGACAGAAATAGCTATTACGCATACGGTCCATCCTGATCCAAGGAAGCCACATTGTCGTAGATTTCAGCAATGTTTTTGGGCGTTTGGTCCATGTATTGAAGCGTTCAAGTATTGCAGGCCACTGATCAGCATAGACGGTACACACTTGTACGGAAATATACACAAAAATTACTGATTGCTTGTGGGATTGATGGTGATAACCATATTGTCCCCCTTGCCTTTGCCATTGTGGACAAGGAATCTGCGCCAACTTGGAAGTGGTTTCTTTCTCTACTGCGTGTCAAGGTTATTGGGATGCATCCAGGTCCCATTTGCATTATTTCAGATCGTCATTCAGGTATAAAGTCTGCAATGAATGATGTTGATGTTGACCTACTGCCACCATTTGCACATTGGCGTTTTTGTTCGCAACATGTGGCTAGCAATTTCAACACTGTTTTTAAGAACGGTTCTATGAAAAATATTGTGACTGCAGCTGCCTTACAGACATCCTCTAAGAAATTTGCATACTTCATGATAAAATTGAGAGAATGAAATAGAGACGCAAGTAGATGGTTTGAAAGTCATGATTGTCCAAAAGAGCAGCGGACTTTGGCTTACGATGGTGGTTTTAGATTTGGTCAATCAACCACAATCTCAGTGAGAGTTACAATGCCGTATTGAAGGACGCGCGATGTTTGCCCATTTCAGCACTTATTGAAAAAACATTCTACAAATGCATTTTGTATTTCAATAAACGCAAAGAAGAAGCTGTTGCCGCCATTGCTAATGGGAAGAAATACACCACATGGGCTTCTTCAAAACTACAAGCATGAAGTTCTTTTGCAAATGGGCACAATGTCACAGAAATACAATGTGCTCCTGATTTACTCTTTCAGGTTGTTACAGGTGCTAGACGTACACAGTACGGCATGAGAGGCCGGAAAAAATATACGGTTTTGATAAGCAAAGGCACATGCACTTGCCAGAAATGGCAAACCTATCGGATTCCTTCTTCGCATGCAATGGTTGTTATGTCGCAAAGACGTTCTGCAGTGGACTCTTACATAGGTGAGTGGTACACTTGGGAGCACCAATTAAAGGTGTACCAAGGAAAATTTTTTCCCTTGGGCGATAGGGATACATGGGTGCCTATGTCGTATCCTGAATTAAGACCGGACAAGAAATTAAAGCGGAGTAAAGGGAGACCTAAGTCCACGAGAATCCATAATGAGATGGATATTAGAGTAGCGATGCAAAAAAAATACATGTGGTTTATGTGGGACTTTGGGACATAGCAAGCGCACGTGTCCAAAGAAAAATTCAGGAGCGTCTTCATCAACTACAGGACATACAGCATCTCGAAACAAAAATAGATGTGGAACATGTGGTCAGGAAGGGCATAATAAGAGAAAATGTAACGGCCATAGTAAGTTTTATATGTAACTCTTAAAAAAATTGTAATGTTTAATGCTTCTTTTATTTTTGATATCTTTTCCTGTTTACATTGTAACATATTTGTGATATATTTGTGTGTTGTAGATGGATCCAGGCCTGATTGACGCTTCTGTACTAACACTACAACACCGACATCGCTCACGCCGAGTTTGGGAGGGCGATGTAAGTTACGAATTTCTATTTATTTCAAAGATAGTTATTATGTTCGTTTCACTTCATATCATAATTACAGGTTTCATCATGGCTACGTTGTCGGCGAAGGGAGAAGCAGGTACGACATATACCACTGGATGAGCGGATCCGCCCATTTGTTGTGCAGGCAGGTTTTGGTGGAGTTACTGAGTTGGAGTTGATAGCCCTGGACTGGCATCTTATTACTGCTTTGGTGGAGCGATGGAGGCCGGAAACGCATACATTTCATATGGCCAACGGGGAGATGTCGGTTACTCTTCAGGATGTAGCTGTGTTGATGGGATTGAGAGTAGATGGCATGACGGTGACTAGTGCCACATCGACTGTAGGGAAATGGGTTGATGTTTGCGAACAGTTACTTGGTGTTCGCCCTTTGGAGAACGAGATCCAAGGCTCGAGAGTGCTAGCAAGTTGGTTGTATCAGTCATTTGCACATGTGCCTGACCATGCAGATGCGGTGACATTGATACGTCATGCCAGGGCGTACATCCTGCAGCTCCTTGGAGGTGTCTTATTCACGGACAAGAGCGGATCGTTGATATCGATTATTACATTACCGCTTTTATCCGATCTTGATGTTACTGGTACTTTCAGCTGGGGATCTGCCACTTTGGCTTATTTGTACATGCATCTTTGTTACGATGCAGACATGGGAACTGAGGAGATAGGAGGTTCTGTTATCCTCTTACAGCTTTGGGCGTGGGAGCACTTTTCCCATATAGCCCATGTCATTAGATTGAGGCCCCAATGGCACGGGCGACCATTAGGTGTTCGGTGGAGGGCGGACTTTGAGAATAGACGGCAACCAACACACATTGTTCGCCCATATCGTGATGCATTTGATATGCAATCGTCAGAGCACGTATAAATTTTTTTGGAAATTTAATTCTTTTCAATTATCCATGGAGTAATGTAATTCTGGTATCTGCAGGTTTTGTGGATGCCGTATGGGAGCGACATCTTGGAAGGGCTTCCACATTATTGCCTCGATGATCAGCATGTTTGGACGTCACGTGTACCACTTATTTACTTCCACGTGGTCGAATACTACTTTCCGGACCGTGTCGTACGCCAATTCAGTGGATGCCAGAGTATTCCAGCTCCCTGCGACACTGATGAGGTGTTACATGCGATCGATCTACGGGGTAAGGTGGATGTAGATTGGAGAGAGAAGCATGTTGACCACATCAATGCTTGGATGTCTCGACACGATAGAGTTCTCCACATAGACCAATCAATTGGGGTTAGCACAACTCCGAATTACATGGGTTGGTATCTCCGCATCACCAGAAGATACGTGGGGAGATTAGGTGCAATCCTAGCCTACAATGTAAGTATACATAACGCAAATATATTTTGCTTACTTGTTATTATGTAAAATCACATTTATTCCAATTTTTCAGATGCAAAGATGGGATCTTGTTATGAATTTAGGAGGAAGAGATCCTGGCCACTACCAGTATAGAGACATAGCACAAGAGACCAAGGCCGAGATGGAGCGTTCATTAGCAACTCAATTTGTAGATGCTATGATCTTGAACGAGGAGTACACGCAGCAAGAGGACATCCAAGATAGAGGAAGAGGACGTGGAAGAGGTAGAGGTCGGGCTAGGGCACACCAACATGCTCATGGACGAGGTCAGGCTAGGGCTAGGGCACAACAACAAGATTTTGCACATGGCGACAACTTGGAGGAGGGACACCAGGATATGGATGACGTTCCTGACTTTGTTTTAGAGACACAGTTTGTCACACCGCCTGTTGAACCTCGAACCGGCGAGATGTCAACTCCACAAGCTCCTGCAAGGAACATTCGAGGTGAAGAAGCTCAACATGCGTATGCTACATTGACACCGCCACCTGCGCCCACCTTTGAAGAGGAAGAAGGTATTGGAAGTTCTCAACAACAAGATCTTGATCTCAGATTTGGAAGGACTGCATACCAAAGGAGGAGGAAGAGATAGATATGTAATGTAAACAAAATTTGTCAATGTAGTCTTACTTTTTTGTATTGTACCCCTCATGTACTCATTTTGGAAGCAATGAAGACTATTTATGGACGTCTATTCAAACATTCTTCAAATTTTGTACATATCTTATGGATGAAGAAGTACAGTCATTACAATTCTTGGTGTTGTGGTTATGTTCTGTCCAAGCTTCTGCCTCCCTTTATTTTTTTTTGGCCGCATAGCAGAGTATAACGCAGCAATTCTATGCGCTATAGGCTGCCTTCCTTTATTTTTTTTTGGCCGGTAGCAGAGTATAACGCAGCTATTGTCTGCGCTATAGATAGAAAACGCACACAAAGTATGCGCTAACGTAAAGCGCATAGAATAAATGCGTCTTCCTATGTCGCATAGACTGTCTGCGATATGCGTACACTATTCGAAGAAAAAAAAAATTTTGGCTTAGTTGGAGAATACTGTTTTCCAACTACGCCTCTTAGGAATTTTTCTCTCATGCATTTTCTTGTCCCATGCATTGCCCTGCGCATCACCGTGGTCATGTTGTGGCAGTAGCCATGCACCACGATTGCCGTGCCATTTGTCACTATGTGTTGCCTGGGCCACAAGTGGAGATATGTTCTTCAATTTTTTATAGAAAAGGATAGATTACAAAAATGGTTCCAACTATTCCTAAAAGCATCATTTCTCAATTGTAACAAATAAGGATATGAACTTTCAACTTCAAGATTTAATGTTGAAATATAAGGGTGGTTGAAGCTTATGGAGACATTGAGAAAAAACATAAGTTTAGGTCCTCTTTATTACAATTGGAAAATGAAGCTCGGAAAAAAAAACCTCTAACCTGTCAAAATTGAGGGTGCTCCTTGTAAAGGGGTGCAATGACCTTCCCATCATCCACAACATGTGTTGTAGATAAAGTTTCACAAAACGATAGAAGGATTAATCGATAATCAATCAACCAATCAGATTTAATCAGACTTTACTCAACTTTGAATTTTTAATTATTTTAAATATATAAATCATTTTTATATGTATATTCTTATATATTTTGTACATTTTTTATATTATCATACAACAAAAGAAAAGAAGTAATTGAATTTTAATAAAAACATTAAGCGTATAGAACAAATTTGCTTTAAAAATGCAAAAAACATACCTCCAAGAAAACTTCGATCGACTTAGTCGGCCTAGTCAAAATTAGTCAATATTCGATCGTCACCTCACTTACTAGACTAGTTGGACCAGTCGGAAAACTTACAACCGTGATCTTATGGTACAGTGGAAGGTTCATATCATCAAGTTAAACGATCCGGTGATCTTACATTGTTATTTTATGCAAGAAACAAACTGATATAGAAAACCGACACCAGCCACTCTCATGATGACCTCTAAACAATCTCTAAGCTCCTTTCCTTTTTTTCCAATACAAACAAATTACCTCGTCTAAGCTGGGAGGATCTAAACTGGGATAATTTTACCAAACAAAGCACAAGATTGGAGGAACTCTTGACTTTTCTTACCAAAAACCAAGATTATTTCAATTAAACTTGAGATCCAAACTTACGGGTTTACCAAGCAAAACAGACACTGGATATCAAACTCTCAGCTAATCTACAGATGCAAAGGAAGAGGTACTCTGCTAAAAAGGTGAAGAGAATTCAAGGCGGGCTTGCTCTCGATGAATTCAGTGTCTGGAACCGCTTGGTCGGTCCGCAATCTGCAATGACTTGCAGAAGGATGCAAATCCCTCGGCAACGTTTGCCGGGAGGGATAGCGTGAATAATGGAAGGGCATCAAGAGGGTTTCTGAAGGGACCCTCCCCTTTCTGAAAAGGAATCGCCAATGCAGGCTGCTGTTTGCCAAGGCCTTCCATTATACATGAAAATGCTCCGAATGTAACGCAGCTCTGGAGTAGGGCTTGAGGTGCTCCTGGGAAAATAAAGAGTTTTGATTATAAGATAGATACATGCACCATAAGAATGGTTGCATACTCATAAAAAAACACTATCAAGCTACAACCAGCACAATAGTCGATATACGGTCTCATTTCAAAAAAATTATTCGATACTGTTAGAAACACCTTGGTAAGTTTCCATATACTTTCCAGGGTTCAAATCGTTTCAGATTTGAATCATTGATGTTAAAAATTGGCACCCATCTAAGGAAAGCAAATTTCAAAAGCTAAAAAAACAAATTTAAACGTTCTCAAGTTTTGCCCAGCACATTCTAAATCAAGCGACGAAAATGAAAATGAAACTAGACAACCTCATTTTTTACTAATTTAATACAAGTAATTGGGTATCCCTTCTTGCAAGTTCACTAAAAAAATTAAGAACTTAAACACAATAATAAAGTGATCAGCTCGCAGAATTAAACTGCGAGTTGATGATAAATAACTCTACTGAATAAGGCTATACAAAATTAATGAGAAAGAACATAAAATACAGCTAAACAAAATAATGCATGTTCAAAAACCTTGACATAAAAATACAAGAAGAAACAACTGAACGTTATAGTCTGAAGTAAAATGAATTGTGAACCAAAAAAGGATAGAAAATTTCCATTTTTTTTCCTTGTATTCAAAATAATGAAAATGATCTACCTGGATAGCTTAGAGCAAGCCCGGTGCAACACCCAGCTACACCAGCGTTTATAACTGTAAAAAATCAATGCATAATGTGAAAAATTAAAAGTTAGTAGGGAGCACATTTAAGAAACGTTTTTTGTCGTACCATCATCTTTTCCTCGCAGCCTCTTCAGAAGGCAGACAACAAGACTATGGACACCAGATAAAACTGCAAAAGTCTAAAACAAAAGGAAAAAGACGGGTAAAGCGATAGATTGTTCACAGGCACTACAAGCAGATAAATAGAATTTACAATCAGAAAAACGTCTAATAAACAATAAATGAATCCCTAAGCAAATGATGTGCCTTCAAGAAAAACTACTGAGACATTTTCCACGGAAGTACCTTAGCAGAAGATCCTGCATCAGCAAAGGAGCCTTTGAATCCTTTCTTCCTAACCAATCCTGTACCTAAAATATAAAAGAGCTCCCTGATGAGATAAAGATACCATGTCCACATTCTAAAGAGTCAATGTGATAAAGGCCCGATATATAATGGCAAGAAAGCATGAATAATATCGGAAATAAACCTCATTGAAGTGCACAACCACAAACAAACTCAAATAATCTGAATCACATAGTAATCAATTCCACGTGAATGGTTCGACCATTTTGATTTTGAACTTCTCATTTATTCTTTTGATTATTTTTTGTAATATGAAACACAGTAAAATGATTAAAAACTCTTTCTGTGAATTTTCCTTGAGAAATATAGATAAGAGATGGTTAAACATTTGCAAGTGAAACCCATCAATCTCCTTAATTGAGAGAACGTCAAAATGCAAGCGAGAGAGCATCATATATGATAACTAGTACGGTCAAGTAGGCATAACTACAGTTCCAGGTAGGGGTTTTCGTGGAGCGAAAACCCGCTTCATTTGGAGTTTGATCCAATCCGATCCATTATATTGGATCAGCTGGTCAACCCGCTCCAATCAAAATGGTTATCTATTAAATTGGATATCCATTGGATATCGGATTATCCGTGGGTATCCATGGAAACAAAAGAATAAGATACATGCCAAATAAATTTTGTTAAAACTTCCAAAATAGGGTATCGTGTTAAAATGTAAATGACAAAAAAAGTCAAACATTACAAAAATTGCGATTAAATTTTAAATTTAAATGTCCGGAGTCAAAATATGTATGAAATAAATATGCTAGATGGCACACAGATATATCAATTTGACACTTACATATCTATATAGAACGGGACAATTTTCATATCGATATTCAAGGTGCCGCTTTGGCATGGACTTCTATTCTATTTTGACATCTCCAATGTTCAAAAACAAAATCTCTCTTAATTATGAATTGGTGATTTTTTTAAAAACCTTTTCTCCTATTTATCTAACTATGATTAAATTGGTGCTTTTTAAAATCCTTTTCTTAAATAAGAAACATATTAATGTGGTTTGAATGAAAAGAAAGGTAATTCTGTATAAAACATGGGAAACAAACAGTGGGCGAAGGAGCTCCACCCACCCAAACGTCGCTGCCGAAACATGCACTATTGTCGTTTGCTTGCATGTTGGATATAGTGATGGATCGGACATAAATCTTAATCGTTTTGGGTTGCGTCTAAGACACGTACCTTAATCTTGATAGAGCCAACTGGCACACCTGACAGTTCTAATATAAACGGAAATGAATATATCTATATCTATTTTATAAAAATTTGACATCTGTATCAGTGTCCATTTTAGAATAAATACGAATATATATCATTTGGATATTTGCAAAAATCTATAACCATATCCGTAAATCCATTCATGTATATGTGTATATATATAATATAATAAATATGGAAAAAATGGGGCTGCCCTCACCCCATTTTTCACAATTTTTGAAAAATATCACCATGTATATTCATCCCTATATCCTTCCTATATGTCATTCGAATTTCGTCAAAAACAGAGACTCCTACGGCAACGGTTGCAGGATTTTTAAATCGACCATATCTGGATGGAGGCCGTAGGAGTCTCTGTTTCTAACGAAATTCGAATGGCATATAAGAGGGATATAGATATGAATATACATGTGACATTTTCCAAAAAAATGATGAAAAATGGGACGGGGGCAGACACATATAACGCATAATATATTGGGTTTTTATCACTTGTGCCCCTTTGAGATATCGCAATTTCAGTTATGCCCCTATCTTTTTGGTAATATCAGTTGTGCCCCTCACTTCTTTCTTCGTTATCACTTGTACTCTTCCGTCAGATTGATCGTCAATGAGTTGATTTAACCATGGTTTTTTCAAACCTTGGTGCAGTTAAGAGGGGTATTATTGTCCAGACTTCTTCATCTTCTTCCTCCTCCATTTGTTCTTCTTCCTTTGATATTTTCCATTAACTATCGATCAAATCCCCCCAAATTGAAAGATCAAAAAACCCCTAAAATCTTCCAAATTGCACTCTGCGGAACCTCCCAATCCACTAAATACGATGGTGAATACTTCACCTCTGGCTCCGGGATTCTGGTTCCACCCCACGGACGAGGAGCTAGTGTTGTTCTACCTCAAAAGGAGGATCCTCTCCCGGCCATTCCCAGTTGACGTGATCCTGGAGGTCGACCTCTACCAATTCGAGTCGTGGGAGCTCCCGGAGAAGTTTCCGATCCGCGACGGGGATCGAGAATGGTACTTTTTCTGTCGGCTGGATCGAAATCGATCACGGGGGAACCACGCGACAGCAAGGGGATACTGGAAAACGACTGAAAAGGACCGGGCTGTGCAGAGAGGTGCAGGGAGGGAGGTGGGTACGAAGTGGTGTGGGGCGTAGGGTCGGCATGGGGTGGGGGGAGGTCGGGGCGACATGGGGTGGGGGGAGGTCAGGGCGGAGGAGGGGGCAGGCTGGGGCGGAGAAAGTGGGCAGGCCAGGGGTAGGGGAGGAGTTCCTGGCGGAGAGGGAGGAGGAGGAGGTTGGAGGAGGAGGAAGAGGATGGGGGAAGAGGAGGAAGAAGAAGAGGATGAAGAGGAGGATGTCAAATGATCATTGAACCTTTTTTTTAATTAATTCCGCTTATGTCCTCAAAGTTAACGTCCGTTTGCACTGAGGATGGACAACAACTAACCCAAGGGGCACAACTGATAGAACGACAAGAAGTGGGGGGCACAATTGATATTACCAAAAAGATAGGCGCATAATTGATATTGCAATATCTCGAAGGGGCACAATTGATAAAAACCCTAATATATTTGGTATGATTTTTATGATATAAGGACATTTAGAATAAAGTATTTCTAATATTATACGTAAGCTCATTAGTATCCGATTTACGTATCTATTTTTTAAAGATATGATACCATTATAGATTTCGTACCCGTCAATATCTGTCAGCATCTCTATTTGTATTAAAAAAATGGACAAGGATATGGTAACATCTATACCCATATCTGTATTCGTCCATTTGCATTCCTAATGAATACCACCTAGATAGACCCATAGACATCGTCCGGGTTGGAGGAGTTATGAGATGGGTTGACCCATGGTTATCCGCGAATCATTGGATCGGAGCCTCGTATATCACGGGTCAAATAGGGTTAGATACCCGATCCGATGTGATTCTTTGGATACCAATTGGTTTAGGGTCGATCTATATGGATCGGGTCGGATAATCGTGAAATCCGTGAACCATGCTCAGCCCTAGTTCCAGGTGAAACCAGACCTGTGTTTCTTCAAAAAATCGGACCACAGCAAGCTACATAAGCAGGTGTATATTTTGTTATAAATCAGCACATTGAAAGAGAAGAGGTTTTATTTTAGAGAGAAAAGAAGGTGCCAAAATATGGTGGGCATCGCTAGGGAACTTTTCTGTGATGACATCTTCAGAAATCTAGAAGAGAATTGATTATCATTAAACAATTGCAAGGGAATCACACTCAAAAATGGATGAAAAGAGATAGCATTGAATCTTATCAATTTTTCAAAAGGCTTCGTGGTTGTTGAATCTAGATGCTACCAGCATATTTTTTTAGTAGTAGAAGGGGGGAGGGCGGAATTGAACCCTGGTCCTTTTTAAGTAGAGCCAGCAGATGGATCTTTAAATATAATTTGATATAACAAATAATTATAATGTGGTATTCAAGGATGGAAATGCCAAACGTTATCTCCTAGATTTCTCTAAAATAAAATTTCATGGAAATATGGGTGGGCATCACCCTAGGGGCACACCCTTGTCTCTCAAAATATATACATAGTAAGAGACATTTATATTAGGGATTTTTATCCCACAAACCGTATAATCATTGTATATTACCTTCTCGATCTTGTGAACATCGTTATAACCCCGCTGACCTCATAAAGTTGCTAACTCTTACCCCACAAACCATGTGGTTAATACCCATCCATTTGGTTGTTAAAACTAACCGGATTCCACTTAGTTTTTTTAGCACATAACCCATTTTGCTTATCAAAATTACAAAGAATACTCTCTTCCTTTCTCCCCCTTCACCCTCCCCCTCACCTCCCCTTCCCCACCTAACACCGACCTCCACCCACCTCCCCGAGCACCGCCCCTCCTCCACTCACCGCACAGATCCACAACGCCCCCGACCACCCCCCCTCCACCGCACCACCACAGACCTCGTGGGAGAGGAATCCCTCAAGGCAGGCGCGGCTGAAAAGGTCCAATTTTGCGAGGTGAGTAGTCTCCGGGCGGAGGAGACTGGGGACGACAGAGGGGAGGTCCTCGATCTCGAAGTAGGAGAGGTCGAAGGAGGAGAAGCAAGGGCATGAGCGAAGGAGGTGGGGGGGCTCTGAGTCGGGGGGAGAGGGGCGTTGGTGCCAACAAACGAGATGGAGATGGAGGAGGCGGGGGAGGAAGAGGTGGCAACGATTCCCCCGAAACACCATGGAGGTACGAGTGGAGCGCTCCAGGTGACGCCAATTGGCATGCCAGCAAGGCCGAGTTGCGCGAGCGGGTGTCCAGGATTAGGGAGAGGATGGTGCTCAGTAGTGTGTCCGAGAGCTCCTGCATGTGCGTCGTTGACATGACCACCTGCATGTTGTTGCTAACATCTTCTTCCTCCTCGCCCATCTCATATCTTTCCAGCAATAGTTCTCAACGATCAGAGTGGGGAAGGTCGACAAGGTCAATGATGAGGTCCTCAATGATCAGAGTGGGCTACCTGGGAGAGAGAGGCGGGGGAAGAAAAGGGAAAGATTAGATGGAGAGAGAAGGGAGGGAAATTCACCATTGGATTTGATGTAGTTTGATTAACTCAACTTTAACCCAAGCAAGTTAACCTAAGAACTGTCAAATTAACGGCATGGTTTGTGGGGTAAGATAAAGCAACTTTACGAGGCTGAGGGGATAATAACAATGTTCTCAAGGTCAAGAAGATAATATACAATGATTCTAAAGTTCAGCAATGTTGTAAAAGTCGACCGACTAGCCCGACTAGTAGGTCCGGCTAGTGTACTCAGTGGGACGACCGATCGAGTATCGACTAATTCCGACTAGGTACAATAATCGACCAATTTTTGCTTGGAGATACCATATTTTTTTAATGTTTTGCTTTTTTTATAAGCAAACTTGTCATAATATGCTTAATGTTTTATTTAAATTCAATTACTTTTTTTATTTTATTATGGTTATAATAAAAATGTACAAAATCTATATATAAAAATGAGTTATATATTTAAAATAATCATAAAATTCAAAGCCGATTAAAGTCCAACTAAATCCGATTAGTCGTCGAACTGCCGATTAATCCTTAGTGACCCAACCGACCGAGTACCGACTACCGACTTTTGCAACCTCGGGTTCAAGGGGTAAAAATCCCTTTATATTATATTTCAAAATTGAAATGGAAAGAAAATTCAGTCCTTGATTGAATTCTAATTAGTATACTTTGTGTGTGTTACCACACTACAATGGCATTGACCTATCTTATAATTTGCACTTTCAGACATCTTGTTTAGAATATCAATGAAAGGCATTAAAGAAAATATTAAAAGAAACAAGATTTGCCACCGTAAACATAATTTGACCTTAAATGTACTTATCTTTAGTACTGCGTCATGTGACTTATAAAAGATAGACAACTAAACTTCATTAAAAATACTAAATATGACGAACTCTAGTACATCATATAAAATTCTAGCCAGAGCCACTTTAATTTATTAAAAAAATAGATTTTAGTGTTGAGATTACTAAATAAGGAGTAGCGCTCAGCGCACAATTAATGATTCCATTTACAAACCGATTTCATGTGACATCTTGAACCAAAGTTGTCAGATTTTTTTGCCAATACATACCATTCCCCTTAACGACAGGATCTATAAATACAAGAGAGAGGGCTTCATATATGACTATATTTAAATTGGTCAACTAGGCCTAATGCTACGGATCAGGTGGAAACAAGCTCCGTGCTTCTTTAAAAAAACTGGACTGGAGCAAGCTACATAAGCAGTTGTTTATATGTTGTAAAATTAAGTGCTTAAAAAAGAGATGTTCTAATGTTAGGGAAAATAAAGAGGTCTCATAATATAGTGGACATGGATAAGTTTAAAGTATTCTTCGTTTTTAGGGACCATCAATGAGAAAAATCACTGCCATACAACAACAAATTCTTTTCCTACATTAAGTAGGGTCAGCTACATGGATTCTTTGCAACCATTTAGATCTATTTCGGGTCAATCTCAGACTTAGATCCAAAAAACTAAGATCCATTTGTATAGTCTCGTTCCAATACTTCCTGGGCCTTTCTTGTCCTCTCTTAGCCGACTCAACATAACAAAACTCGCATCTCCTAACTGGTGCATCAGCCGACCTCCTCTGCAAATTGTCAAACTACCTTAAGCAGTTTTCTCGTGATTTATCCTCGATCGGAGCTACACCAACTTTCCTTCTGATTGCATCATTCTGAATCCGATCTTTACATGTGTGTCCACACATCCACCTTAGCATTTTCATTTTTGTTACTGTCATTCTCTGCACAAGTCGATGGTTCACATGTCAACATTCATATCCATAGAGCATAGCGTGTCTCACGTATTCTGTAAAACTTTGATTTTCAAAGAAATTCTCTTATTACAGAGAACAATAGAGCCTCCTCTCTATTGTAGCCAACCCAAGGTTTAAAAAAGCGCGAGGCGGTCCGAGGCGTTTTGCCTAAAATTGAGGCGAGGCGTAAGCCTCGAGGCGTAAGCCTCAATTTTTTGGAAAAAAATTAAAATTAGAGCAAAATACATTGGAAAAACTATATGATAATGTTAAGTTTTCCCCAAAACACATTTAAGAATAGTTTGACACTAGTAAAAGATACAATACATAAGCGATGAAGGCATTGTAGTTCAAAAAAACTAATACTAAGCTACCAATATATGGAATATCAAGTTCTATATGAGTATTGAATTAAAGTCTATACTTAATACTAAAGTACAATAAAAACCATAATTTTTAGTGTTCAAAGTAAAAAAATACCAACATACCCTGAATCCCAACCATTTGTCTTGCTGGACGTTGTTGGAGAACCATATGCATCCCCTCCTGCCATATGATACCCCAACAAGACGGGCGAAATTTTTTACTAACAATGTTATTTTTATTTTGCTATTCACAATAAAATGAAATAATTACTTTACTTCACGTGTTTATTTTCAAACTTTCTTCTTCATATATACGATAATTAATCTAATATTCCCAACTAATATAAAATATTTATTACAATTGAAACTCAAATCTGTGTGCAATAGAAATAGTATATGTAGGTGTATGATAAATGGAACATGATGTATACAAGATCATGGAGCTTCACTTATTTCAAGCGATCAATTCTCTTTGAACGCAACCTCCCCTCGACCCTTCGGTTTTACAAAAAAAAGGTACCCAAAATTTTAAAAAATGCGATTTTTTGAGGCTTACGCCTCAGCCTCGCCTCGAGCGCCTCACGCCTCGAGCGCCTCAGGCGAGGCTGAGGCGTACGCCTCTTATGATGTACCTGAGGCGTGCGCCTCGGGGCGTTTTGGGCCCGCCTCGCCTCGAGGCGTACGCCTTTGCGCCTCGAGGCGCCGCCTTTTAAAACCATGAGCCAACCTGCATTTATTTTATTAGTAACATCTCAATCAATTTCTTCATCATGTTGCAAAATAGATCCCAAGTATCTAAAAGAATCTCTTTTCTTTATGTTATCATCACTAATCTTCACATCGATTCCTTCACCATTGCTTCCATCAAAAGTACACTCCATATGTTCAATCTTAGCCCTATTTATATGAAATCCTTTAATCTCCAATGTTTGCAGCTCTCAAGCTTTTCATTTACTCTATCCCATCATGAATGTGACTTGTCATCAATCAACACAATATCATTAGTGAATAATATACATCAAGGTATCTCATTCTGAATGTGATCCATAATTAAAGTAAAAAGGAATGGATTCAAAGTTGAACATTGATGCAGATCAATGTTGATGTTAAAATAATCAGTCCTACCGGATTGAATCCTTACACAAGATGAAGCATTATCATACATATCCTTTATGTAGCTAATGTATAGGGCATGTACTTGTTTCTTCTCCAAAACTCTTCACAATATTTCCTGTGGAACATAATCATAAGCCTTCTCCAAATCAATAAAAATCATAGAGAGGTTCTTCCTTTTAGCTCTATAAATCTTCATTATTCTCCTGAGCAAGTGGATGGCTTCAATAGTTGAGCAACCTGGCATGAATCCCAATTGGTTTTCTTTTACTTTGGAAATTTACATCAACCTTTTTTCGATCACACGTTCCCAAATTTTCATAGTGTGACTCATTAGCTTGGCACATCTGTAATTTGAACAATTTTCAATGTCTCATTTATTTTTATAAAGAAGCACCACGATGCTTCTCATCCAATCTTCAGCATTTTCTTGCTTCGCCAAATAACATTAAATAAATTTGTAAGCCAAGTCAAACCACGTTCACCTAAATCCCTCCATACTTCTATAGGAATGTCATCAGGTCCTACAGCTTTCCCATTTCTTATAACGTTCAAAGCCTCCTCCACTTCCTTTGTATCCACCTATAACTTGCACGATTCAAATGAATTTCATTCCTAACTAGATCTCCCAAAGTGACCTCATTATTTCCTTCTCCAATGAAAAGCTTATGGAAATATTGTTTTCATCTATTCTTTATATCCTTTTTGAGTAACAAGTACGTTGCCTTCCTCATCCTTAATGCATCTCACTTGAAATTTGAAAAAGGCCTTTGGTCTTTCTTTCTCTTGCTTTTGGCCAACCTGAATATATCCTTTTGGCCCTTCTTAAAATCGAGATTTTTGTATAAAACTTCATAAGCTTTTGACTTAGCTTCGCTTACAGCATTCTTTGCTTCCTTCTTCGCTATTTTGTAGTTTGTGACAATTTCCTCTATTCTATCCTTACACATAAATTTAAAGCATGCTCTTTTAACTTTGAACTTCTCTTGAACCGCTCCACTCCACCACCAAGCCTCCTTTGGTATGGAGATCCTCCCTTTGACTTGCTTAGCATCTCATTGGCTACCCTTCGGATACAAGATGCCACCGCCCCCCCCCCCACATCTCGTTTGCACATCCATTACAATCCCAAGATAAGTCTTTTAAAACCTTCTCACTAAATCTTGATTGATTCAATTGAATATTCTACCATCTAGTTCTAGTGATCTTAGAAACCCTCCTTTTCTTTACCAGCCCTTTTATTTGCACATCCATTACTAACAAGCGATGTTGGGTTGTCAGACTCTCTCTTGGGACTACTTTACAGTCTTTGCAACACAACCGATCTCTTCTCCTCAACACAAAGTATATGTGTTCTAGTCGGGTCACTCTTACAAGTAATTAAATGCTCCACCCTCTTCTTGAAAAGAGTGTTTTCAACATGAATTTAAGCAAAAATTAGTTCCATAAGTTGTCAAAAAATATGCGACCACCATCTATCTACAACAACAATTCACTTAATTCAATAAAATTAAAAATATATCAAAATTATGTTTAACTTTAAACTAAAAATGAATTTAACATCGCTATTAGAATGGCCCATATTCCAAAAGATACTCTGGTTCTTTTAACGACAATATTCATATCAAATTTAGAAATTCAAACATTTGTTTCACCCAAATTTACATGAATAGCCAAAATATCATACATATTTTGAGAAATGGAGATCGATAAAATATATTTTTTCCAACATCTTCCAACCCAAAGAAAGCACTTTCAATCCAACAGGGGTAGGCTTCACGGACATTGTCTCAAAACGAATCTAGCAAGACAGAACATAGATCTTAATAAGCTAAATCATTCTTAAAAGTTTTTTTTCAACGCCTGGAATTCCCCAACTTCTCATCTAAAGTTATTCATCCAACTTCTCATATCCTCCAACTGGGGAATCGAATGGCCTTATATATCTCCGTATGGATAGCAAAAATGTTTTCCTCAATTTATCTTATATTGAAGACATAGCAGCTATTTCTTAGATAACTAATCTTATTGTGAAGGTATTTCTACTTCTCCACTCTTCCATCTTTCAATTAATTCCTAAAATATTAAATTAAAAAAAGAAGTGGACCTTACTTCCGTGCATCTTATTTTATATCCCTTTTTCAAAGATAACTTGTCACAAAAAACAGATAAAATTCCTCTCTACACAGAGAACAGATAAAGCTCCATGTTGAAAATTGATTTAAAGAATCTTAAAATTCATTTTCGGATAGCCACATGTTCTGATCTTCAACATAGTATCATCTCTATCTCTTTCATCACTAAACATGCATTTTACTTTTTTGAAAGAAAAAGCATATGCACCTAGAATTATGCCCACCCGATCTATATATTCACAAAAATGCTGTCCAGCTTACAAAATCCATGCCTCAGAGAGAACCATGGCATAATTTCCAGCATTCCGACATAAAACATCTCTTGTTTGAATACAACTCCATTAAAAGCCACAAGGCCCAAACAAAAGAAAAAAAGTTTCATCTGATATCTAAAGAACTTGTAGAGCTTATGGCAGTCCAAAACTCTCCAAATACGAACACTCAAGCTACATGATAGATGTCTCCCTCCAAGTTCTCCTAAGTCCTAGCGTACTCACAGGTAAGGAACATATGTTCAATATCTTCATAATTATCATTGGAAAACGTGCATCCCACATTCATATCTTTGGAAAATTTTGCTATGTGTAACTTAGTAGTAAGCATCCCACAACTCAGCAGCTAAAGGAGTACCTTTAACTACAGGATAGATGCCTCCCTCCAAGTTCCACTACATCTGATATCCAAAGAACTTGTAGAGTTTATGAAAGTCCAGAAACTCTCCAAATACGAACACTCAAGCTATATGACAGATGCCTCCCTCCAAGTTCTCCTAGCATACTCACAGGTAAAGAATGTATGTTCAATATCTTCATAATTATCATCGCAAAACGTGCATCCCACATTCATATCTTTGAAAAATTTTGCTGTGTGTAACTTTGTAATAAGCATCCCACAACTCAGCAGCTAAAGGAACACCTTTACCCTCACGAATGCTTTAAAACTCCAAATAATTATACGACCCCGATGCAAACACAAGAATAAAAAAGAATGCGCACATTATCGATGATCGCCCTTTTCCCTTAAAAAGTCAAAAACAAGGGGTGTGATCAGAGTCCTAGCAGCCTTCTTGATCAAGAAGTAACCATCCTTTCAAATCCAATGATCCTTAACACTTGATGGCCCCTTGGCGAACCAAGCTCATCCATCAGCCACATGAATCCCTGCAATATCTGGTCAAAGAAATCAGAACTGAATGGAGGGTACCAAGTTTCTGACCAAGCGTGCGTATGGAGCTTAGGAAAGAAAACAAGCTCATGTCACGATCCACCACCTGAGTACGGAGCTTAGCAAAGAAAACAATCAAAATATCAGGAACTAACGCCCAAAACACTGAATGAGTTGCCATCGCCCAAGATAAGATGAATCAGCTCAAAAGACACAGGCTTCCAAAAAGTAGGGGGTTGTTAACGAACGAAGTAGGGTAGAAAGCTCCAAAGAAATCTCACAAATATCTCTCAGTATAATTCAGAGGAAGTTCTCACCATTACCCCAAAGCCTAGGATCCCACTTTGCCATGACGGCCATTTTCACATACTCTAGGCTCATGACCCAGACCCCCTTCGTCCATAAGAAGCATAACAAATTTCCAACCTACCAAAGGAATACCATGCATCCCTCTGTCCGAACTAGCCTAGAAGACTCTCATCATCACCGTCTTAAGTAATAACAACACTCATCGACAAAACCCTAAAGGAAATGAAAAAAACAAGAATCATTGAAAGAACAGACTTCAAGTACCAGACCACCTCATGAGAGTAGGGATGTCACCGGGCTGGGTTCGGGATAGGTTTTAGTATTCCCAAACACGTACCAATGTATAAAAGGGTTTTTATCACTTGTGCCCCTCTTAACTTATGCAATATCAATTTTGCCCCTTCCTTTCATGCAATATCAATTGTGATCCTAAATTCGTGCAATCTTATCGCTTGTATCCCTCGGGTTAATCAACACCCAACCAAATCCCAAAAAAAAGTTAACTTTTGCACACAATGGTAATTATTTTGAATAGGTGGGTTCGATATGTCTTTACCTTCTTCATTTTCCTCCTCTCTAAACCCATTACCACCACCTCCTCAGCCCCCCTCCTCCAGCCCAAGTCCCCCAGCCCCATCCTCCATTGCATTCCACTTCCTTCGCCCCCCTTCGATTGTGTGGAGACTTGTTGATCATCACCTAAAGTTGCCTTCACCAAGATCTACATCAACGAGTTTCGTCGACCAACACCACCGCCTGAAGAGAGGCTAACCAATGTTATGGTAGCAATGTGCACAGCACGAGAATGGAAGAGTTGCACCATACAGTCCCTGTTAAGCCTCTTACTCACGGTAACACACTCGGGCTTTGTCTTGGCACCCTTCACCTTAGATTTGGTGAGCATGAAGACCCCATCCTCAAGGAAGTCTGTCGCATTATAGATTGTGATGAACATATGGAAGGCACTGTACATGACGATAATCGGCACGTCCTCGCTGATCTTCAGCATCTTGAGCTTGGGGTGGAATTGGGAGTGAGATCAGGATTGGGGTGACACAGGAGAAGTTATCCTCATAGCGAGAGGGGGCGAGGAGGAGGGAGTGCAAGTCACGAGAGCAGCACTCGAGGAGGGCGTCAGGGGCCTTGAGGGGTGCTTGGAGAGGTAGTCGATGGGGGGAGGGGTTTGGCGAGCCAGTTAGCTGGTTTGGACGGTGCATATCGTGGAAGGGAGGCAATCTGGTCGGAGGAGGATCGACACAAGAGGTAGTCTGGGAGGGGGACCCAAGCCAAGAAAGTGATCGAGGGGAGCCAGTTCAGGCAGGAGGACCGGAGGCAGTCTGTGTCATTCAAGTGCTGGTGGCAGAAAAAGAAGAAGAACGAGTCGAGGATATTCATCCCAGGAACCCATTGCTGCAACACTACCAGCATACCCCGATTGGAGCGGTAGGGCTCCATTGTCATCAAACTTCCACCCCTCCCCCACTGTTGCTCAGACCAAGACCACCCTTCTTTGGAGATTTTCTCCTCCATATGCATCTTCATCTCGAAATTTGGGCAGATAGGTTGTGTTCACCACCGGAGATAAGTTGTTTGTTGGTTAAACCAGAACCGAATCAAAGCTTCTTCCGTCAGAGCACCTCTGACCTCCACATCCATCATGCATAATCAAAATCAAATATGTTATCCAAGTATTATTTGTAATAAGCTAATGCCCAACTCTCAAATAGAATGTTGAGTATCTTACATTTGTTTTAAGTGGAATGTAATGGTATTTCCTCACAAACCTGCAATTGTGGAACTGTATGCTTCCTGCTGGAGGTTCATGTAGGAAATACACTCTCTTTTTAAATGTTAGGGAGATAAGATAGAAACGGAATCTTCTCATTAGCCACAATGTCATCGTCAAACGATAAACCCAACGAGCTGTTGACTTCTTGGAATCCATTTTTCAGGAAAATCAAAAATACTTTTTACCTATCAATTTAGAAGACCAAAATTTAAAGGCATTCATAGGAAGGAACAGGAGGTCGGGGTGGCAAAGAAGGGTCGGGTCAAGGGCAGAGGGGTTGGTGGAGGGGGTTGGTTTATTTTGGCAATTATGTCCATCTTTTTTTTTTGAAATCTAGAAGCAAGGGGGACACTCGACGGTGCACGCCCCAAAAATTTATTCAACAGAGAAAGGGAAAAGAGAGGGATAAGAAACAGTCACACCCCGACACTACAACACCATTACAATGCCCAATCCCCCACCATGTGCTTAGCAAAAATCCTCACGTTCTCCTTATAGAACCTTTGGTCCGATAACAGCAAATCATTCCTTCCCCGTCAAATCGCCCATAGTAAGGCCATTGGATAAAGCACCTCCTTCACCGGCCTCCCCTTATTGGCCTGAAGCGAAATCCAGAAAGTCTGGAGGTCGTTTGTGCAGCACCAGACCAAACCAGCCCCCTGCCACACTTCAATCACCCTGGGGCACAAGAAGAAGAGATGCTACACAGATTCAATCGTCGCATTGCAAAGTAGGCACCTGTCAGAAATGGTACCTAAAAGCCTGGCACAACGGTCTCTCGCCATCAGCCTCTGCCTCATTAGCAGCCACAAGAAGAAGCCAACTCTCTCAGGAAGCTTGAGAGCCCACAGAAAGGCACAATCCCGGATAATAATCTCCGACTGCGACGGCGGCGGCCGAGAGATAGCCTCGAAGGCCTTCTTGACCGTGAACGGAGCCTCCCGCCAGCACCAATGGTCCCCCCCTCCCCCCCGTAGGGCGTCCCACCTCTCTCACAGCATCGAGCAAAGCCAAGAACGCCTCCAACCTCTGATCAGAGAAGTTCGCTGAAAACCTGGAGCACCAATTCTCATCCATCCAGCACGCCGCAATCGAACACGACTTATCCTCAGCCAAAGCAAATAACCGTGGGAAACGAGAGCAAGCCCCCCCCCACATCATAGATCCTTCGCACCACATTGCAGCACAGATCCTCCCCCGACACCCAAATCCTGCTCGCCCACTTAAGGAGCAAGGCGTCGTTCATATGCTCGATCGACTTGACACCCAGCCCACCCTGATCCGTCCTGCAAGTAATATCCTCCCACCCAACAAGGTCGATCCCCCTCGACCCACCCCCCGCTTCCCCCATAAGAAAGCACGCATTCGCTTCTCCAACCGAGACCTAATCCCCTTGGGCATCCGCCGGTTGGACAAAAAATATATCGAAATAGACGAAAGGACCGCTTTAAGTAGAACAAGCCGGCCCCCTCTCAATAAAATCATGGACTTCCAGCCAGCCAATCTCGCCTCCACTTTCTCCACCACCCTCAGCCAATCTCTCAGTCATGTCCTACCCACGTTCAAAGGCATCCCCAGGCATGGCCTCAAATTTCAGCGAAATTCGGTCGAATTTCTGTCGAATATCGATATCCAGTCGAAATCGAAATTCGACCGAAATGGCCGAAATTACCGAAATATGGGGGTCCTAGTACAAAAAATGACCGAAATGACCGAAATTTCGGTCGAAATTCCACCGAAATTCCATCGAAATTCTGTTTTGGTCGATACCGAAATGGTGACCGAAACCGACATTTAGGGCCTTGTCCCCAGGTAGTCCATCGGTAAAGAAGAACAAGCCGGCCCCAAAGCCACCGCATACGCGTCGCTGTCCAGAACCGCAGGTCCGAAGGGGACGAACTTGGACTTGCCATCGTTCTAAACCAACCCAGACAGCTCGCCAAAGATCTCCAGAGCCAAGGCCATACCCCTCGCCTCCTCTAACCCCCCCTCAATAAAAAACAACATATCATCGGCGTACTGCAAGATTGGGACCTGCACACCCCCCTTGGAGTAACCCCTCGAGAGGCCACGGTTGACCACACAAGACGCAAAGTCTGAAAGAACATCAGCCGCCAAGATAAAAAGCATGGGAGCAAGAGGGCACTCCTGGCGCACCCCCCTCCGAGGCTGAATCAACCCCCCCTCCGGACGGCCATTCACCATAATAGAAAAAGAGCCAGTGGTGACACACCGCCTCATCCACGAGATCCACAACTCCGGGAATCCCTTCCTCCTAAGAACCGACCAGAGAAACCTCCAATCAAGGCTATCATAAGCTTTTTTAAAGTCCACCTTCCAAAGGATACCACGCAAGTCCCTCCTCTTCCAATCCGCAATGATCTCTGACGCAAGCGTGAGACAATCAGATATCTGCCTCCAAGGAATGAAGGCCGAATGCATCGGGGAGATAACATTGTCAAGAATGCCGCCCAGCCGAATAGCGAGAACCTTCGCAATAATAAGGTAAATGGCCTTGGAGACCGCAATATAGCAAAAATCATCGATGGAGGTCGGCGCCGACGATTTGGGCAGTAAAATAATATGCGCACGGTTGATCCTATCGAAGCCTGCGTTCCCCTGACAGAACTCCAAGGCCACCTCCAACACCTCGTGGCCCACAAGATCCCAAAAGTCCCTCTAAAACGACACCGGGAACCCATCAGGGCCAGGAGTCGCATCAGCAATAAGCTCCCACACCGCATCCTTGAGCTCCTCCAAGGTCACATCCCGAACGAGCAAGCCAACATGCGAGTCCGCCACCGAACGCGGGTCAAGGCCCAGCCACCTCCACAACCTCGGAATATTCGATGAAGACATGGCCTTGAAATAGCCCGCAATAGCTCTCCCCATCTCTCTGTTCCCCTCCACACGAGTCCCACTGATGGTGATGGAACGCAATGCATTTGCCCTGCGTCTCCCACTAGCAACACGATGAAAGAAAGAGGTATTCGTGTCCCCCTCCCGAAGCCAAACGCTTTTCGATCGCTACCTCCATTCCGTCACGCGCTTCTTATCCTCCAGAGCAACCTTTAATTGAGCAGCAGCGCGGTCGGCCAGCTCCTCCACCGTGAGATCCCTGTGGTCCTCAAGCGCGTCGAGACACCGGATAACCTCCTCCGCGTCCTTCCTTGAGGCGAATCTGGCCGCCCTAGACTCCCTCTTGAAAGCTGATAGCCAAATCCGCAGCGAAGATAGTTTTTGAGTAAAGCGAGACGCAGCGGACCCCGAAACGACCCCCTCCGACCAATGTGATGCCACCAAGTCCCTGAAATTATCTTCCAACATCCAGCACTTTTCATATCTGAACATCCCCCTCTGCAAAGGAGCCTCCCCCGAGCACCACAAAATTGGATTGTGATCCAAACACAACTGCGGCTTTGCCTCTATCGAGGCTAAAACAAAGGCCTCCAAAAGATCGTTAGAAGCAAGGAACCAATCAAGACGCGACCGAGAGTTGGAACTCCTCCAGGTATACGCAGTGTCCACCGCATCCATCACCTCAAGGCCCAACGAGTCCACGGTATCCGCGAAGTCAAGCGAGCCCGAGTCCTGGCCTCCCCTGCCCCCAGGCTTGTCCGAAGATAGAAGGGTAACGTTGAAGTGCCCCCCCAATGAGCCAGGGGAGTCCATCAACAGACCTACCAACCTCCAAAAGATCTTCCCATAAATTCCCCCCGTACCAAACCACAACAAGGACCATAGATGCAAGACAGCTAACCGAAGGGAGGAAGTCGAACATACCAGAAATACCGTCAGCACGTGCCTCCCACGAATCACCGAGTCCAAGGACATAGCCGAGAGGACCGCCACGCCACCAGCATCCCACCCGAGGATCCCACCACGTCGAAGGCACAAAACTGGTCTAAAGCCCCCGCCCCAAACGATCTCCACACGTCATCCGCCTTAAACTGCAGCTTTGTCTCCTGAAGCAAGACGATGTCGCATCCCCATTCAATGCACCTGGATCCCACAATCCTCCGCTTATCCGGGTCACCGAGCCCGCGAACATTCCAAGACAGGACTTTCATCTGGAACCTTCGAAGCTCCCAAGGATTCTGGCCACCCCACGGTATCCGCAACGAGCATCTTCAAAGGCGGGCATGGCCTTTCCTCCGTCCGCGCCGACCTGGATCTGTTCTGCCTTCTGTATCTCTTCCCGCTTCTCTTGTCGCTCGCCCCCTCGCCGCACACGAGGTCGGGCACCTCCAAAGCAGGGGCAGTTGCAGCACCCCGATCGAGGTCACCAGAAACAAATGTGGAGGACGCTGAGACCACACCTGGTGAAGGTCGAGCCCGAGCACTCCCCACCTCTGTGCCATGAGATAATTGAGAAAAAGAGACCACCTTCGAAGCATCCCCTTGCACGCCTAGAACCTCCCAGGATGGAAAGAACCACATCGAAGAGGCACCAGACGGCACCACCGGAAAGGGCAGCACGGGATCCGAAGACGCCCTACCGACACCCGCACTTCGGAAGCCCCCCGAATTTGCAACAGGAAAAGAAACCTTAAACGGATCCGCGAGAAGGTCCGAGTGTTCGACCCGCAACTTTGGGCCCAAATCCACAACCGTCTCCAACACAGACGTTGAAGATTCAGGAAGACGCCTGCCCACGTCACCATGCAAAAGGAATAAGTTTGGCGGCAGGTACAGAGTTGGAGAGGAGTTTACGAAGCGTCGCGTGCATGGAAGAGAACGATCCGTTCCACCGAGGGGTCCCCTCGGAAACCCAACCGGCAACACGGTATCGGAAGCGTCCCCGGACCCTCCACTGGCCTCCTCCACTTGCACCCCCCGAGGGGGCGGAGGTTCGTCCACCTGCAACTCAACTTTGAAAGAATAGCACCCGACCTCCATTTCTACGTAGGTGCTTCTCCCTCCAATAATGTCAAGGAAGCTCTTGCTGCATTCAAATAGGATCCTCGTGTCCTCCACATGCGAGCCAGGTCAGAGCCCGTCATCCAGCACAGCCCGGACTGTACCCCACCGCCGTGAGGCCTTCCTTAGGCAGCCAAGCGAGCGCGATAGGAAGGGAACTCCCTTAACCCTAGCCACGCACACTTCCACCTCCGAACAGGCACCATCCGCGAACCGAAAACCTCGCCAGCAGACGTAGGCGACATCCCCATTGCGAAGCAGTCGATCCCTCTGGTCGGCCGATAAGCCACGAACGCAGCACCTTATGGCACCCAGCTTCACCACATCTCCCGCGAAACGCGTGCCCAGGAAAACACGCGAATGGGAAAGAACTACGTCCAAGTCGACAACGCCCTTCACTGCAAAACCGATCAGCGCATGCACACCCGAGCCCCGATCGTCCACCCCTTCTTGGGCCACGGCCGCCGGGTGACCACCCCCAAGCAAAGCCCCAGGAACACTTACAGGCTTTGAAGAAGTAGCACCCCGGTGCACGTTCCCCACCACCTCCGCGAATGAAGGCCCACCCCGCCTAACCAAGGTTCAGAATTGCGGTATGCGGTATTCGTTCGGTCATGCAGTCTAAAGCGAGTAAGCGGATATGCGGAGTATACGGAAGTATATGCGGTCCATGCGGTTTATAATATTTTAATTTAAGATATTATAAAATAAACAATAAAATGTGTCTATATATAAAAGTTGATGATCTAACCAAATTCAAAATCAAAAATTTCAAATAAGATAATATAATCAATAAGATATATGATTATTTTTTAGTGTGTATTTTGAATTTAATGCATATATATACATATACAAAATTGGATACAACAGGGAATACATGATCCTATAAGAAAACCTTTAATGTATATATAGATCCTATAGATAACAAAAGCTAAAGAATAACCATAGGTACATACACCCAAAATTATACACATATATGTATCTCCAAGGGATAAAATATGTTGACACAAAATGTAGGGGAAGATTGTTTGCATATAAAATTTATTAGAAACATAAAAATGTAAAGTGTCAGAATGTTAGTCAATTATTTCACGTTTTATTTGATGAATTAGAATGAATTTTATTATATAGAAAATTCAAAAAGTAGTAAACAATTCATTAATAATTGTTGAGAACAATGGAAAAAATGGATAAGAGAAAAAATATCCTAGATTATATTCCCAAATACAACATATACGAGAATAATGAAAAGATGCATCAATGCAAATGATGATATAAGAGTTGCTTGGAAAAAATCAAGTTAATGTATCATCAACATGCCATGGATTAACATGACTCCTATTAGATATGCGGTCGCATAAACCGCATATGCGGCCGCATATGCGGACCGCATATGCGTTTTGACCGCATATTGCCGCATATGGCATATGCGCTTCGGTCAAGTGACTGAATACGCATATGTGATCGCATATGCGGCCGCATGGAGCGCATTTCCGAACACTGCGCCTAACCTCAACAACATGCACATTGCACCGGCCTCCACGTATCCCATGAATAACCGCAGGAGCAAACTCACGAACGGATCCACGAAACGCCATGCAGTTTGCCTGACGGTGGCCCGTCCTCCCACAAGAGAAGCACCTTGGTGGTGAAGGACAAAAAGAGGCCACATGCCCCCTGGTTCCACATCGAAAGCATCTCTGGTCAAGCTTCTTGTGAGACACTCTCGTCCACTCCCCGCCACCACCCTCCTGAGGACGCTCTTTGCAAACGAAAGCTCGCTTCTCCTCCCCTCCCCACTCGAGTACCGCCTTCCCCTTCGCACTCGCACTCACCATCCTATGTTGCCTGCTTTACTCCTTTGCTTAGAACCTCTGATTTTTTTCCAATTATGTCCATCTTAACCACACCATGGCTTGAATGTATATGGTTTAGTTCAGCTCATTAACAACCAAACTAACGGAAGTGCACAAGTGATAACGTTGCAAGAAGGTAGGGGCACAAGCGATATTCCAAAAAAGGAGGGACATAACTGATATTGAGAAGTTAAAAAGGACACAAGTGATAAAAATTCTTTATAAAGTCACTACCCAAACCCATCCATTTATTTAATAAGTAGTTCTAAGCAGATATCCATATACCCACCTGGTATCCATGTACCTAATGGGTATCCAAATATCCAATAAAAATCAATCCTAAATTAAGCATACCTACATTATACAATATTCGAAAAGTCAGACCAGGCGATCGCATATGCGGACACGGACCTTGTAGTACACCGCATATGACATGCATTGGTTATGCGGTCTGGACACATACTCGGTCTGAGTAATCTGCATATGTGACTGCACCACATATGTAATAGGGCTTGCTGAGGTGTTGTAGCCTCTAATCGAGCCATACCCGACCTGATAACCCTAATTTACCCAATTTTTTATCTGAAAAACGGGTGAACCCCCTTGCGGGTCACTACCGATGTATTTCAATAAAAAAGTTTAAGAGTACATTACCGTGAGCTCCAGAAAGCATAGAGCGTGTTACAATGAGAAACTACATTTTCAAAATAAAACCTCTTATTGTTGAAAATCAAGTCATTCCTTACCGTCCAAATTGTCCATAGAGTCGCAAAAGTCTTCGAGCAGTCATCTATATAGTTAGCCCCGACCGTCCGTATAGATCTCCAGAATTATGTCGCCCCCTCGCTCCCGACCCAATGAGCGCCAACCTCCCTCCAGACCCGTTCGGACTCCGAGCACTTAAAGAACAAGTGCTTCGAATCCTCTTCCATCCCATCGCACATGTCGCACATCGTGTCATCGAGGTCTAGCAACCGCCCCCTCCTCGCCTTATCCCATAGACGTCCCTTTCGCAAGCACCACAGAAAAAATTTGACTCTACTTGGTACCTTTGATGCCCAAATGATTTTGACGTCCATGCAAAGGTCAGAATCACGCTCCTCTGCCCTTATTCTTAGCTCGTTGTATGCTTTCATGACGGAGAAGCCCGCATCCCTTCAGGAAAAGACTGAAAAGTGATCGATGTCCAACAAGAACTCCCTTGGTTCCGTCAATTCGGCCTGCAGCCTGAGATAGTCTTCCGTGTGTTGATCTGAAAGGTCTACCAGAAGCTGTGGTGCCCAAGTTCCATTTACGACCATCTAGAACAGTGTACCCTCCTTCATTGTAGCCAAAGAGAAAAGGCGTGGAAATCTTCCCTCCAGCACCCCGTCCTCAGTCCAATCGTCACGCCAAAATCTGAAAAGGTGGCCATCTCCCACCATAGGTCGGAGGTTATGTGTTAACAACGGTAAAACCTGATGAATCCCAGTCCAAAGAGGCGACTCAAATCGACATCTTCTAGCAACAAGCTCATCATTAACACCATATATAGACCTTATCAGCCTGACCACCAGCGAGTTTGAGGGACCCCGTAGGTGAGTCACCCATTTTGCAATGAATGCCTTGTTCATGAATTCCACATTGTGCACTCCAAGACCACCATCGTTGCCCTTTAGTAATGTCTTCCCACTCGACGAGGTGCATCCCTACCCTTTGCTCCTTCCCATCTGACCAGAAGAATCTCCTCATCATAGTCTCTATCCTCCTTCGAACTCCGACCGGTATCAGCCGCGTGGAGTAGAAGATCGGAATAGCCGAGAGCATGTGCTTTAACAGAACCAACTTTCCTCCCTTGGAGAAAGTGGTTGCCTTCCACCCTGTCAGTCTCTGCTCTATCTTCTGCACCAGCCCATCCTAATCTGCCTTCCTTAGTTTCCCAACCACCAACGACAACCCCAGATACGTGATAGGGAGGTCCCCTAAAGGACACTCGGTCAGCTCTGCAAGGCCGGTACGTTCCGCTTCACCACTCCCGAAAAGTAATAACCGCCTACTTGTGCTTGTTGATCTCGAGGTCGGAGAGTGCCAAGATCATGACCAGCTGCACTGCATTTGTATTATGGACCTCTGTACCCCCAACAGCAGGATTGTTTCATCTGCATACTGCAAAAGGGGGATCGAGATGTCCTCCCTTCTGAACCCCTCGCACCATCCAACCTCACTTGTCTGCCTGAAAAGTACGCCCACCGCATCTACCACAAGGACGAACAACATAGGTGCCAATGGGCATCCATGTCTCACCCTCCTCTATGGTTGGAAAAAACCCGCTTCAGGCTTGCCATTCACCAAGATCAAGTAGGAAGAGGTGGTTACACATCTCTTCATTCAGCTCTCGCTCATGCCTCCAAGAAACTTCTCCTTCTCAGAGATACCCAAAGGAACCTCCAGTCCACACAGTCATAGACCTTAGCATAATCTAGCTTCCACATTACCCCTCTCGCCTTCATCTGCTTCCAGTCCAAGCAAATCTTTGAGGCCATAACTAAACTGTCTGCCATCTGCCTCCCCGGAACAAATGTTGGCTGACACTGAAGCAGCACATTTAGCTTCAAAAAAAAACTGAAGCAACACTGAGTCCAGAACCCCCCTCAGTCTGTTTGTCAGTATCTTAGCCACAATGAGATATATCGCATTGGAGAGAGCAATGGGCCTAAAATCCTCGACCCTCACAAGAATTTTCCTTTTTGGGAGAAGGAACAGCAATGTCATGTTGATCTTCTCGAAACCATGATTTCCTTCCCTGAATTCGTTCAGCACCTCCATAATTTCCCCCTTCAACAGCTCCCAGAACTCGCGGTAGAACAACACCGGAAAATCGTCCGGGCATGAGGAACCGTCCGAATTCATGTCCCAAGCCGCTCTCTTCACCTCCTCCCCCGAGAAAGGAGTTAGCAAACCTTCAGCCTGCTCTGACGATAAGGATGACACACCTCTCCCCATCCAACCTCAACCCCCTCCTTTCTTCCTCCGAGTCTCCTGAATGAAGTGCCCCCTTAGTGCACCTCCAATCCCCGCCTCTCCGGAACCACTGACTCTATTTCGTGAATATAGTTCTTTCTTCGCCAACCAGAGGCCATAGAATGAAAAAATCTTGTGTTGGCATCCCCCTCTTTGAGCCACTTCTGTCTGGATCTTTGTCGCTACTCCACTTCCTCCTTTCTGTCCTCCAGCAACAACTCCTCTAGCAGGCCCTGCCTCTTCCTGAATTCCTCCTGATCCAGCCCTCTGTTATCGTCCAACCTGGTGACCTCGACCTGCACCTCTGCCTTTCTAGTCCTCCGCTTTGCCTTCAGATCCCTTCCAAAGGCCCTAAGGAAAGCCTTCAATGACGGTAACTTTGTTGCCAATCTCGCCACCGTCGTGCCTTCCGATGTAAAACCTCTCCACTCAACCTCAACCGCCTCTTTGAACCCCTCTTCCAAAAGCCAGCTCCGCTCAAAGAGAAAGAAGAATATGGTCCTTCCCTCCTATCCTGACGACCACAGAATCGATGTACGGTCCAAGTGTGACCTCGGAAGCACCCACGTCCTCGAAATCAGAAACACCTTCTCCCCTTCCATAGGCAAAAGGAACATGTCCAGTCTAGAACGCGATCTCACGTTGCACTACGCATAAGCACAGCCAGCCGCGTCGATAATAGACAGGCCCATGGAATGCAGAACTTACCGGAAGTCCTTCAAGCCTAGATCCCCCCACCAGCTCCCTGCGGTCGATCGTCAGGGAGCAGCGTAACATTGAGGTTACCTACCACAATCCAAACCCTCGCCGCGTTGGCATTGCCCAGCAACTCCAGCTCCGTCGCCAAAAAACCCCTCTCACTGCCATTCGGACCGTAGACATTTGTAACGAGCATGTTGAGGCCATCCGACCGCCGTCTCAGCAAAACCGACAGACAGAATATCGTTTTCGTCTCTTCCAGTAGGCTGAAGGCGTCTTTATTCCATCCGGACATCAGGCCACCTGCCGCTCCTTGTGCTTCCAGCTCTGCCATTGCAAATCTACCACCTCCATCAAGCGCCCTTCTTGTTTCCACCACCTCACGAGAGAGTTTTGTCTCCTGGAGGAGGAAAATATCCGATCCAGACTCCGCAATTAGATTACTTACTCTCAACCTTTTCTCCGACCGGCCTAACCCCCTCACGTTCCAAGAAAGTATCTTTACTGACATAAAGCATGCGCTGACTTCTTAGGTGGGATGAGGCCGAGGTGTTCAACCACTGATCTGTCCAGTGCCTGAAAGCGGTTCGAGAATAGCTGCAAAGCGATCGACGACCCCTGAGAGTTCCCATCTCGTTCTGCCGACTCGAGCATAGATGCTCTCCTTTGTTTCCTCAGCTCCCTTTAGGTGGACTTTCTCTTATAGCATGTTCCAAATATGCGCATCCCTTCCTCCACAATGAGGGGTTGTGGCTCCCCTCCCTGCAGCTCCTTTTTCTGGCAAACTTCCTCTCCGCTCCCCTTTTGAGGCACCCCCTCCCCTAATTTACCCACTTGATAACTCCAACTATACCCACTCTCCCCCACTTGATGCTTGAAAGCCCCATTAAAAGCCCTAGTCCACCCTCTATGCTACGAAGCCAAGCCCTGACAGGTGCTCCTCTACCTCTGCCTTCGGTGTGCTTCGCCAAATGGTACTCCTCCACCTCCTGTGTGCTCCTCCGCCAACAAGGGATCCTCCTCCTCCATCTTGGGTGTGTTCCTCTACCAACAAGTAGGTTTTTGTCATAGAAAGATAATGTTACAGGGTAAAAATATATGGATATTATCTAATAATTAATACGTTTCAAGTACTTTTTGAACCAGTCTGGACTATGGTTTAACATGTGATTCAAGTATTTTCTAGTGGGAGTATTGATCCGATTTCAACTATATTGATATGATTTCAACTAAGTTTATTTCATTTATTGTTGTTATTTATTTTCTGAGATCATAATCACCTCGGTTTCTACATGCCCTCCAGTCTAGTGCTTATGTTTGGCCTCTTTAGGAAATTTGAACCCACGCTACTGATGCGATGTAGCGTAAGAGCATCCAAGACAGTTAGTTAGTTCTCCATTTAGGGTTGCATCAAGTAGTTATAGTCCTTTGTTTCCAGTTTTATTGGGTCTAAACAAATCACAAAAAATCTGCAACAATCTATTCACAATCACTTTTAATTTGCCATTTTCCCTATTTAGTTGGTGATTATTTAATTGTGTTCCATTCGTCGTTCTTTGAACAAGGTTGTTACCTCAAATTTTATTATTTACTTACAACCGTGAGATACTCTTGTAGTTTGAGCCTTCTTATATGTTTCAAGAAGTTTGTGCTTGGTTATTGTACGTGTTCGTCACCGTCGAATCTCTTTTATTACTAATTTGTATGAATTAAAATATTTCACACAATACTGGATAGTTCCTGGATGATTATATTTTTAATAGTTCTTATATTAAAATAATAGAAATCACATAATCCGCATATAATTCCGCATATACTTCCACCTGACCTCTTACTCGTTTTAGACCGCATGACCGAATGAATACAACATACTGACTTTCTGAACCTTGACACTATATTTTCATAGAAGATAATAAAAGTAAGTTATGTAAAAACTTCACATACACATCCAACGCAGAGTCAATTCTAAATCATTTAGGGGAATAAATTGTTTGATGATGTTTGAGATTATATATTGAATGGAAATATTAAAGATGCATAACAAGTTGACATTTAGTTCATGGAGAACACATATTATGTGAAGTCAATGTGGGGACGTCAAATACATCCAACATATATGCAAAAAATATCATGGACTTATATTAATTGGATGATTTATCTCCTTTCGATTACAACAATATGTTAGAGATATAAAAAGACAAATAAATCTAAACTACGGAAGGAACGTGGTAAATTATAGCAAGACTTTCATATAGGTTGGTTGAAAATGATCAGATACAAGTTTGGTTTGACTAGCTTGAATAGCATGAAGCAAATAAAGACACACATATATGCATATGTACATGTATTTGTATATGTGTATGTATGTGTTCAGGTTTGAGGTGGGTTCAGGTTCAGGTATTCATAAGGAAATCCCAAATCCGACTCGTACCGCAGGGGTAGCAAGTTTCAAATCCAAACCTGTCCGAAAAATGGGATGGATTTCGGGTCATTAAATGGAGCAGGTTCGGGTACCCAGCGGATCCACCCAGATTGGCATCCCTACATGAGAGAGATAAGAAGCCTTCAAACTTGACAGCACATTTAATGGTTGACGGCACATTTAATGGTCAAGGTGCATGGATAATTAGCACTGTTGTAAAAGTCAGTCGACTACGCCGACTAGTCGATCCAACTTGTCGAGTCAGAGGGATAGCCGACTCGACTAGGCCTAGTCAGCCATTAGTCGGGCCGACTTTTATATAGAGGTTTTTTATTTTTTTATTTTTTGTTTTTTTTAAATCAAACCTATTCTAATATACTTAATGTTATATTTAAAGTCAATTACTCCTTTTGTTTCATTATAATAGTATAGAAATTGTTCAAATCTATGCAAATATATAAGAATATATGTGTAAAAAATGATTTATATTGCATATATATAAGAATATATGTATAAAATATGATTTATATATTAAAAATAAATAAATAATTCAAAACCGACTAAATCCGATTAGTCGTCCGACTGCCGATCAATCCTTAGTCAGTGACCCCACCGACCGAGTACCGACTACTATTTTCTGCAACCTTGATAATTAGTGAGTTTGGGAAGTCCACTTAATATGGTGCACCTGAGCAGGGGGAGATGGGCACAATCGAATCGATACATACCCAATGTGTGACAACAAACATGAAGACATGGCACACCTGCTTTTTCACAAACATGTATGTTGTCACAATCGAGGAGAATTGATGATCCCATGGACTGATGTGAGAGGGGGATACATTTCCGCAATCATCAAATTGAAGGAGGTTGAGGTTATGTATACATTTGAAAGCAAGACAGAAATAGGTTTTATGTGGTCCTAAGGGGAATATGGTGTGAGAGGAACTCAGTTGTGCCCAAAGGCAATGGGTATTACGTAGAGAATGTGTTGTATAATGTGAGAGTGTTACCCAAAGGCAATAGGTATCATTTGGAGAATGTGTCGTATAATGTGAGAGGGTTATAACATTACCCAAAGGCAATAGGTATTATTTAGAGAATGTGTTGTATAATGTGAGAGGGTTATAACGACCATGGGTGATCATGCATCAGTGGGAGTGCAAATAGTGGCTTCCTTTAAATAAATTTTGGATGAGATACCTCTCCTGATGCATCCTTCAAGCGTTTCAAAAAAACTGACCAAATCACCAAAAATCAAAACACAACTCCTCCATTTTTAAAGCCAAACCAACCCTACCAACCCTACCCACATTAACTTTCACAACCATACCCCCACATAAACGGCCAACCTTGTTTTAGATGCCAACATCATGAATGCAACCACAAAAACACACCAAGCATTTTACTTCACGCCAAGGGAATAAACAGAACTGCTAGAAGCTGTATGGCAGAGAAGAATTGTAACCAAAAGATGTCTCCATGCAATTCAATATAAGTCAGATTCATCGTATAATAAAACCAGCATAAGAGATGTTATTAAAGATATTTGTTGAAATAAAAAAAAACCCAACAAATGAAGCAGGGCCCTCTATTAATGTATTAGGGATCTTGCGTGTATCCTACTATCCGTTGCATAATGAACTAACGAGGTCATCGAAATGAGAAATGAAGATGGAACTGGAAAATCAAATTGTCTCGTAGAGCTGCAGTGTTCCCACACCCATAAACTTAAGTAGTATAAACCAGCGTCCCGACAACTGTATCCACCTAACTTAACCAACCACGTAAATTTTCTACAAATAAAAACGACCTTACCCTCATTCATGTTCCCTCCACGAAAAAATCCCCGCATATGGAAATATAATCTTTCACAATGCAACACGTCCAATCTCAGAATGAACCTCACCAAAAAAAGCGTCCAAAACATCCATTTCGCACAAATCAAAGAAAAGAGAACATCACACGCATCCAAATTCGCAACACAAGCCACTTCTACATGTCCAAATCCAACCTATCGCGATACCCTAACAAAGGAGCATATTTGAAAAGGATAAAGGAAAAAAAGGGGAGACGCACCATAGCCAAAGATGGAACCAACAAGGGCGCCTCCGGCGGAGTCGACGGCGAACCTCCCGAGGCAAACAAGAGGAGCTGGCGGAGGAGGCGGCGAGGATCCGTCGAGAGATTGGGAGGTATTGGGATTGGAGGCTCCCTCGTCGGAGTCGGAATCAAAGGTAGGGTTTGGGATGTCGCCGCCGGAGAGAGCCATAAGGGGTTTTGTTAGCTCGAAAGAGGGGAGGGAGGGGTCTTATCGCTTCGGAGAGGTTTGGGATGAAGGGGGGAATGGTATAATTCTTCCCTTTACAAAGGGACATCCTCCTCATTCTTTTCATGGAAGGAATGACCAATAATTAATGGAAACAGTTCCATACTTTGGATTAAACGAGGGGAGAAAGAGATGGACAGGGCACAGACACGTGCCTCTGAAGACAGCAAGAGGGAAAACAACATGTGTCAACAAATGGTGAGGGAGGGAGACAAACATGAATGAAAGACACAGATATCGTGGGTAGGCAACTCATGCGGTCTGTTTGGTTGCTGGGTTGGACTGGGTTGGGTTGGGGTACACCGGTGTACTTCTCCTTCCAACCCTCTCAATCCTCCTCGCAGTTTACTATTCACAGGGGTACAGTTTACTATTCATAGGAGTACCCCAACCCAATCCAACCCAACCCAACCCAGCAACCAAACAGGTTCATGGAGAGAGTACGTGAGAGAGGGATCCATGGGGGCGGGGAACGCATCCACGTGGCAAGAGGATGGAAGTAGCTGGGTATAACTCAGCTTTAGTACATTTACTAGTGTATTAGCCCGCACTTCGCGGCGGGTTGGAGAATATGCATTTGTTTGTAATATTTTTATAATTATAGAAATTAAGCAAGATATTAGATTATAACTTTTATAAAATAAATAAGTGAATAAAATATCTTTGAACAATCCTATTAATATCTTGGGATATCAATTCATGTAGAATAATTATTAATCGTTGATTATAAAACCAACTAATTTGCATTTATCGTAACACACTATTGTATTTTTTATAAAATAATATGTATATGCTAGCATTAATGAATAACTTTTGAAAACATATGTAAACTATTCAATTATACGGATGGAGTTTATTTCAATTATAAATCACACAAATAACTAATATCATATCGTATATTGAATATTATAATATATATATATACATATAGGTATTGAGCTAAAATTTTATATAAAATAGAGTTTAAACTAAAAATATTAATAATGCTATAATTAGATCTACACAAAAATCTCCAAAATAATATTTATGTTCAATGTTTAAGGAAATGGTAGCAATGCCAAAATCAATAAAGAACCGTTTAATATAATGTTTGTGCAATTAATTCAATTAAATAGTATCAATATAAACAAACTATCGAGTTTTACAAAGGATGTTAAAATTGAATATTATTTTATTTTAAAAGAAAAAAGCTCTTGAAATTAATGTCATTAGTGCATATAATCTTAATATGGAAAGAGGAAAGAAATTGGCATAGAGAGAAAAGAATATAAATTGTTGGGGAAAGAAAAAGACTACGAGGACATTAAGATTGAGAGGGGAAATGCTTCTCCTATGTAGAAAGAGAGAAGTGGGATTCTCATCTCCAATTGATAGATAAGATTCCTATGTTGATATATTTCTACAATATACAAATATAGATTCAGTAATAAAGATATATGAATTTGTTAAAAAAGTGTAACCGTATTCCTTTCCAATCTGAAAAAAATAGTATCTATATCAAAATCTGTATGTGAAAAAAAAATAAAAATCTATGTCCATGTCCGTCAAAAAAATACATATCTATATCTGTTTAAAATACGATGATGGATTGATACAGATATACCAGTTGCATTTGAATGTGCATCTCCATCCTAAATTTGTACAAACACATGCATTAACACACACACATGCATGCATACATATTGATGCATACTTATACAATACATATACATATATTCAATAATACAGAAATTGATATCTATTATTGTCAACAAAATCGTAGCTATATTCATGCTTGTATTATTTAAAACGAAATTGTTTTAATCAATCGAAATAATCATCCTATGATATAATATAGTGTGTAGTAAGAAACATACTAAGATAACTCAAAATTATAAAAATAATATGACATATAAGTTTTGTATTGATTGTAATTTACAAAATATATGAAATAAAAATCATAGTAGTCTAATTGAATTTTCCGAACAAAAATTGAGGGCAACACTAAGATATTTGAAATAAAAATCTTGGGGAGAGAGGGAGGAGGGAGGGAGGAAGAGAGTGCTATCTTACGAAGGATTCCTTTGATAATACATCTTTATGTGCACATTTTTATTTTATGAAAGATTCATTTGATAATACATCTTTATGTGAACATTTTTTATTGATGTCTTGTATTGCAATAAATTTATTTCTAATTGTTTTGTTATTTGAATCATTTTTAATTGCATTGTCGATGATGGATTGATTCAGATATACCAGTTGCATTTGAATGTGCATCTCCGTCCTAAATTTGTACAAACATATGCATTAACGCACACACATGCACACACACATATTGATGCATACTTATACAATACATATACATATATTCAATAATACATAAATTGATATCTATCATTGTCAAAAAAACCACAACTATATTCATGTTTGTATTATTTAAAACGAAATTATTTTAATCAATCAAAATAATCCTCCTATGATATAATATAGTATATAGTAAGAAACAGACTAAGATAACTCAAAATTATAAAAATAATATGACATATAAGTTTTATATTGATTGTAATTTACAAAATATATGAAATAAAAATCATAGTAGTCGAATTGAATTTTCCGAACAAAGATTGAGGCAACACTTAAAATATTTGAAATAAAAATCCTGGGGAGAGAGGGAGGAAGGAGGGAAGAAGAGAGTGCTATCTTACGAAGGATTCATTTGATAATACATCTTTATGTGCACATTTTTATTTTATGAAAGATTCATTTGATAATACATCTTTATGTGAACATTTTTTATTGATGTCTTGTATTGCAATAAATTTATTTCTATTTGTTTCGTTATTTGAATCATTTGTAATTGCATTGAATAAAAAATTCGAGCCTTTCGATTAATTTTTAGAATCAATTCCTCTTTATTCTTGGGATTGATATTCTGAAGAAAAATTGTCGATTCAAGGTATCAGGGTTAAAGAATTATCAATAACTAACTACATTTGATAATATTATTTTGTGTGTAGATATAATTATTCTGCACTATATAACATGTGAAATATAGGTTTAGTGATTTTTGAAAAACAACTATATTCATGTATATATGATCCAGAAAAATATATAAATAAATGATTAACACATCATACATGTAAAATGACATAAGTATAATACGAATCATATAATGTATCTTTTATATTATGTTCTTTTTATAGATATAATTATATATGTTATAGTTGTATTGTGTGTAAATATAAGCATATAATATAGGGATTGGACTTATACCATCATATACAACATAAACAATTTAAATGATCGTTTGTGTTAAAATCTACTACAAAATATGTATGTATGTAATTAAAATATACGGTCATACGCCCACAAAAAAGTGACATATGATCATATTTTAAAGAAGACATTGAAAAATATGCAAATATATTAGGCCAAATAGCTATTAGGTGACCTATACAAAAGCCCCACATACATGGAGGTACATATAGCTTAAAATGCATACATATACGTACATGCGCATGCACACATATGTATAAAGTATTATTCTATCTAAAAAGTTCACGCATATAACTATATATATGTAGTTTAATACTTAACATATTATATAAGTAAAAGCTAGCTCATACTGGAATATGTAATGTAACACATATACAAATGTGTTATACAAAATGCTTAAAATCATGTGAGTCAGAAGCCAATGCAGTGGTTAAAAGCTACTATAAACTGACACAAAAATATCTAATATAAATTATTTAAGTGGTTGTGCAGGTAAGAAATGATATGTATGAAAACTAGAAAAATCAATATGTCATTTGTATTAATAACTATACATGAATGTATATAAAAGTAATGTTATTATTAAGGTGTTCTAAACTTTTAGGTAATGTTGAATATTACGATTATTTACGAAATATCCTACAAAAAGAAATGGGTGATGTATGACACCTATAAAATAGTCACATGATGTCTAAATGATATTCATAGTGGGTATATATGAATTAAATGATTTTTACGATATAATCAATTATGAAGACAATCAATGAACACTTAATTCCTTTTGATTACTTGTATCATATTATTTATGTTATATCAACATTTGCAGAGCCACTTATAAATAAAAATGTTATGAGACGACGAATATGTAATAGATATACTGTTTATATGATCATATATATAAAGTTTCATGTGAAGGGTCATACATGTATATTGGCAAACCTATTCATTGCAATCTAAATAAAATCTGGAGTATCGTCATTGTAACATGTAATAGCTATTGGGTGATATATTTAAAAACGAATGCAAGAACATATGTCATGTTGAAAATTTATAAAGTATTTTTAGTAGTATCAAATATCTGATAATCATATATGTATGAAGTTTCTATAGTAACAACCTTAAATTTGTAAATTTAAAATATGAAACAAATGTTGTATTTTGGAGTTTCCTAAAAATGCTAAGAGAATTTCCTAGAAGAAAAATAGAGAATTTCCTACAAGAAAAATAGGGGTTAGATTTAGTGGTGTTGTAAGTAATAATTGTGAAAGTGTGTATGAGAAGAATTAAAAAAATACCAATCTTTACTAATCTGCTTTGAAAATAGTTATATAATTAATATTTTCATTTAATAATGCTTGATAATGTAACTTCTGATTTAAAAGATGAGAGAATGAGGAATATAACAGTATAGGTCAGAGAGAGGAGAGAGAACTTGTCTTGGAGAAAGAATTCTACGAATGTAGAGATGATATAAAAGACCTTATTTACAATATTGCATAGATAGACCTTCCTTACGGAAGGGGAGGGGCGTAACTGCCTTTTTCTTACGGAGAGAGAGAGAAGATATCAAGGGGGAGAGAGAGTGCGAGTGAGATCGTGTATTTTAAGAAGAGAGAGAGCGGATATGAAAGGGGGGAGAGAAAAGGGAGAGAGGGTGAGATCGTGTATTTTAAGAAAAGAGAGAGGATAGGAAAGGAGGAGAGAGAGTGCACAGAGTCACAGACCGATCGTGTATTTTCCGAAGAGAGAGAGACGATATGAAAGGGAAGAGAGAGTGGGCACAGAGGAAGAAATCGGAGGGAGGAGATTGTGTATTTTTATTAAGAGAGAGAGAGAGAGACGATATGAAAGGGGTAGAGAGAGTGCACACACAGAGAGAGATAAATTAGAGAGAGGGTAGATCGTGTATTTTACGGAGAGAGAGGATATGAAAAGGGACGAGAGAGTGCGCACAGAGAGAGAGAGGGGATTTTCTGAAGAGAGAGAAAGGATTTGAAAGGCAGAGAGAGAGAGAGTGCGCACAGAGATAGAAAGGGGGAGGGGGAGATCGTAAAACCTATCCACGTGTCAATATAAGGGCTAAAATTGGGAAAACCCAGCTTTAGTATATAGTATAGATAATGAGAAAGAAGGATAACTATCAGAGTTACAGGCGCAGAACTAGTGTATATTACGGGGGACAGCTCCCCATGATTATTAGATACAATGTATTAAGTTTTTAATATGGCCCCAGCTCAATTATATTATAATTAATGTTGTTAGAAAAAGATTGTATAATAAATGGTCAAGTGGTAAAGTGTTAAGGCTATTATTTTGGAGATTAGGGATCGAATCTTATCTCCATCAATTTTACTTTTTTTATATGGTTTATCCAATCACTTTCAAAGTATCAAATTAATTTGATATAAAATTATATTCGAGTTTAGTTATCTCTCCCATTATGTTTATTACTCTTTGTAAATAAAATAAATTTTATTATTTCCTTTTAACCATGAACTTTTTTGTTTCAAAATTTTACTTGATAATTTAGCCTTTTTAGGATGGATTTAGAGATTCTTAAATTATTATATTTATCCAATTTTAAAAGCCACTGAAAATACCAATATATTTGAAATTCTAACATTAATAATTGATTTAAATTCTACGTTTATCAAGATTGAAAGACGTTCATTTTAAAATATTAATTCTATTTAAAAATATCGTTCGAAAATTGAGCATTCATAATAGTTGTATACTTGGTCCCTCCTTGATGAAATTTTTGATTTCGCCCCTACGGAGTTATATTGTGTTTAGAATTGAAACGAGAAGTAGAAAAACTACTAAGAGCTACATAAGTACATCACCTTCACCAATGGTATCCTCCAAGATGCATTGCAGCAAACTGTACTTACATGATTATACTCACCTTCTAATATTTATATCTCGAATACATTTATCTTTTATTGCTAGCAAAGAAATTTCATTATACATCAAAAATTTTGTAACCGATTGATGCAAAATAAAAAAGGAAAAATAATATATGAATCAAGAACCAATTAAAATATGGGATAATTAAAATAAGATAAATCACCTAACAAATTAAGCAATAATCCTAAATAAGTTAGTTGTATTATCCCCTCATTATTATATTAAATCATGGTTATTGTTGTTAAAAATATCTAAAACCCACAAAGCTCCAATAACTTCTTCAAATCTTGCCTTACACGTGAGAGAGGTTTTAGAGAGAGAGAGAAGGGAGAGAAAGAGAGGGAGAGAGAGGTGGCAACTTTCTTTCGTCGGTGCCATTTTCAAATCCGACAATGACATCCTTCTTCGTCACCATCAAAGTTTTGATCTAACAAAATTGAAGGAGCAATGACGTGATCGACAACGATTCAGATTGGCGGAATCGAGATGTTCTTGTGGGTGGATTTCTCCCATTGTCAAGGTATGTGTCGAACCATTAGGAACGATACATTGTAAAATTGATGTGCTCTTTCCAATTACGATCATGTCATTTACAATTCATGGATATTTTTTCGGGTTAGTTATCTCGACGGCAAGAAGGGAAAATGGAAAAGTTTGAATGATGCATCTTAATGACAAGTGTTTCTTTTACATAACTCAATGATTGATAATCTTGCTTATATGTTTGTGTGAAAATCGAGTTTCATTACAATTTGACTCGTATTATTTCGAGTTCAATATGATTGTACTCGAGTAATAACTACCGGTCAACAAATCATAAAAAAGGGATTATATTAGTACCCAGAATTGGTTGCATGTTATTGATGTTGAACAAGGAATTTTGGCAAATCTCTCTCGTTTTGGTTTTTTTATTGGCATATTTTTACTGATCAAACATTTATTCATTTTAATTCATAGGTGATTGTTGGCACCTCTTATACTATTAATCTTGTATTCATGGATTCAACAAGTATAATACTCCTAACCCTAATATACAATATACTTAATAAGTGTTATTGATATTTTTTAACCATCTCTTTTATAAATATTTTAAAGTTATAGTTTGTTATATGTGAAAAGGGAAGCTGCTCCGTGGAGCAGCCAAGTTGGCTGCTGCGTGGGGCAGTTTCCCCCCATTTTTTTATTTTATTTTTTGATTTTTTTATGTTTGTTCATCGATATATACCTCCTACATGTCATTCAAATTTCGTGAGAAACGAAGACTCCTATGCCCTCCATCTAGAACAAGTAAAATTTAACGGCCTGAAATTTACTGTAAAGTACCTGTTCTAGATGGAGGCCATAGGAGTCTCCGTTTCTCACGAAATTTGAATGACATGTACGAGGGATATATATATATATATATATGAATAAACATAAAAAAATTTCAAAAAAATAAAGGGGGGGGGGGGGAACTCATGTAAGCTAAGTACTATGTCTTATGTCTTATGATGGATAAGCATTTACGGCAACTAACTCATTCTATAAATAAGCATGGAACAAATTTGAATGATAATAGAATCGACATATCTATCTTGTCTTATGTTAATACATCCATATTATCCTCACACCGTCATATAAGGCATAATTTAGACATTCCACGTAAATAGTTATATTTAATTCTATGAGAACCAACAAGTATGATTATTTTAGTTGCAAGCTATTCTTGAAAATCTACAACTATGACAGTTACGATCATACACATTCCTTTACTCGGCATCTTTATTATTAAATAAATAATATTTTAACCTTAAAGTGTTAAGCATTATTAGGTGTATCTATCAAATTGTTAAAGTTTATATTAATATCTAGGCACCGACTCGAACTAAGGGGTTGTGAGGGCCTAAAGGGCCAATACCTTCCGAGAGCGTGAGACAATGTTATGTTCTGTTTATAGATTGTTTGTACTAGCGGTAAAAATATCAAATCCATCGATGCCATCTAAGAATTAACAATCAAGACAACTCTAAACAATGAAAATACCATGCGCATATGTGCATTCATATTAATGTTATGTGCATCTGTTCATATTAATGTTATGTGTACTTTATGCTAATGTTAAGGGTATATGTGTAATTTATGTTAATGTTATGGGCATATATGTAAATATGACAAAACTTATGGGTATATACAAAGGTGTTGTATGCGATGTACAGATAGGAAAAGAATATATTTTGTATGCATAATTAAGTTCATTAGTGATCTATATGATGATTTTTGTTGTTCAAGTCAAATATTCCATGCAACATAGTAAGGGTATAAAATAAATATTATATGCTTTCTTATGAGATAATTACCCTTATATCTTAGAGGAAATATTTAGTTGTGATTTGATTTCTACGCTGGTCGGCTCGACCTCAACTAGGCACATACCGAGCATTGGCCTCACAACATTTATTGCTATTTTTTTCAGGAGAACGTGAGGACTAAGTTATTTATGGTTCATGGGAATTCACTATCTTTGAGAAGTGGAACCGGTATGAGAATACTGTTGGATTAGTTTGGAAGGATGCCCTACTACCGACTGGAATAAGAAAATCGTCGAGAAGATTTCATCTAGTTTATTTACCTTTTGTTTAATTAAGGAACTCTTGCAATTTTGACCTTATTATTGTTATGTAAAAGTTTTTTAGTTGGTTCTTTATTGTTCTTTTAATTATTATTGATGCTATGAGTAATGATCCTGAAATTGTCAGTTGTGTTCTCCCTTTCACACCATCTTTGGACGATCGGTTTCGTTACAAAGTTTGTTAAGAGCCGAAAGTTTCTTCAATTTACACAAGGATAAATTTGTTTACAATTTGTTAACAAGGTGTAAATCTTTGCAAGTGTTTTACCCATTTATTTAGTTCATATTTGCATTGAGATTGATATTCGCAAAGGCAATTCCATAAACAAGTTGTCTCCTCCATGTTATGGCAGCAAATTGTTTCCCTTAACTAAATCAATCATTTTGTTATGCAAGTGCCAAATCGACACTAACTTTTTTGTTAATAGAATTTTTAAGGGCAAGTGGAAAAGTGATGATCAAAGGAATGAAAGTCTCCTGTTTAGAGTGTCAAGAAGAAGCTCTAGCACCTGATCCACAATTTGATGTGTGGAATGCAATGTGCATCTCCTTAAATCTCAATACTACAATGCAACCAAGGCCTAAAACCCATGCATACAAAACTCTTTGAAATTATTGAATGTGATTAGTTTAGCCCATTGTTTATAATTGGAATCAACACTACTGATATTCCATATATTTTTGTTAGCATTGTTACATTTACGGATGCCTATCGATTTAAGTGAGTCGAGTCAATCTAGATTGGAACTCAAACTCAATAATAAAACTCAGACTCGAGCTTGGTGTTGATAAGCTTCTAGTTCAGGAATGTTGGTTCAAACTCAAACTCGTTGAGTTCAAGTTGGCTCACGAACCTCTTAGCGAGATTTTTTCTAGTAAGTTGATTTTATATTCCTTTTTATGTGAACTTTCTTTGAAGAAGCATATGAACTCATTAGTAATCTCATTAATAACAATGATTTTTATAGACAGAAGAGGAGGAGTCATAGCACCGCGAATGTAAAGGTTGGGTATGTCCCATGTGGATTTTTTTACCTTTTGTTACTTATCTAATTATATGGAATTGGAAAACCAGAGAGAAGTTGAGAATTAAGAAAGAGAATGGGCAAATATGACATAACTGCAAATGATTTGTTCGAATTGCATCACTTCTTCATCATATCCATACATTATGTATGTACAAATCGAAATGGTATGTGTCTATATATATACGTACATACATACATATATAAAGCTAACCAAATCAAAATGAGTTGTCGAGTCAAGTTAACGAGTTGAGCACACCTCAACTCGAACTTGTCTCGATAACCCTAAGGCTCTGTTTGGTTGCTGGGTTGGACTGGATTGGATTGGGCTGGGTTGGGATGGGATGGGTGAATAGTAATCTGTGAGGAGAAAGTACCCTTGTGAATAGTAACCAGGGTTGGGCCAACCCTGCCCAACCCTGCAACCAAACAGGCCCTAAGGGGATGTTCTTTTGAAATATAAGGAGGGATATCCTTCCTTATTCCTCCCTCTCTCTCTCTCTCTCCAAAGACAGTCATCATTTTGGTCCTAAAGTCAAAGTGAGGAATAAGGCTCTTCCATCATAAGCTTCTCCCACAAAAAATACAAATAACTATCACTTATCTAACATAACCTCATTATCCCTCTCTTCCTAACGAACATAGAATAATAAATAACTACACTTATTCTTCCTTATCCCCCATTACCATCTCCCTCCAACCGAACAAAAATAATGTCTTATTCCTCTTTATCGTTTTCCCTTATTCCTCTACCGAACTATACCTAACAAGTAATTTATCCGATTCGAACTTATAACTCATCGACCCTACCTCATGAGCTCTTGTCGAGTTGAGTTCAAACCGGGTTCATTGAGCTGAAGCTTTTCTGTCATCTCTAATTACATTAATAATGTTAAGATCAATGATAGCCTAGCCATCCATTCTTTAGGGACGTCAAAGTTTTCCATTACACACAAAAGCTGCATCTTGTTTCTAATTTCTTTCTTGTTTCTAATTTCTTTAAGAATCTTATTGGTAGTAACGTCATAAAAATGTTATAATGCAAAAAGAGGGGGAAAGAGTTGCATAGACCTGGTCAAAATGTGGGTCAGGTCGAGGTTCAAAAATCTATGTCCATGGTCCGCCCATGGGCCGGCCAATGACCCATTCCGTTCTTTATCCATTGAATATTCTAATGGTATCTAATATGTGTCAATGATTTTATTAATACTATTTATACTTTATATAACTAATATAAGTAGTTTACATGTTACTGACATATAAACTATTAATTTTTATTTAAAACTCGTGTCACATTGAAAATTTTGAAGAGTATCATATTAATACATGTATTATTCAACTTATACTTATATTTTTTTTATTTTTTGCGGGTCAGATCAGACTGACCCATTCTCAAATCTCCTAACTCAAGACCGACCCATAAGCGAGCTTTGCGGGCATGTCCCAACTCGTTGATAAGGTCTAGTCTGTGCGATGCTTGAAGAAGAGAGATGAGTTTAATTTTTTAAATATAATAAAATATGTCAACCGATAGTCTTGTCAACAACAGACTCAGTTCAAAGCCCGTATAATTAGTTGGGAAGAATCCCTATTGAAGACCCAAAAGTTTAATAACTAAATAAAATGTTTCATTTATAATAAAAAGAATTCAGGTTAGTCCAAATTGGTTCATTAGATCCAAAAGGGTGGGGAAAATGTGAAGGTTCTCATCACAATTTTTTTGCTCCCCCATGGATATTTGAAACAAAAACAACAACAACAACAAAATATTTTCGTACAATTAAGTAGGGTCGGTTACATGGATTCTTCGCCTTCATTCAGATCTATCTTGGTCAATCCCGGGCTTATATCGAAAAAATTAAGATCCCTTTATATAGTCTCCTTCCAACACTTCTTGGATCGTCCTCGTCCTCTCTTAGCCGGCTCAACATCCCAACACCCGTATCTCCTAACTGGTGCATCAGCTGATCTTCTTTTCAAATGACCAAACCATCCCATGGATTCTTGGAAGAAGATAAGAAATTAATTAGCTGGTCATCAATATGGCATATTGGGAGGTTTGAAATTCGCATGTCCTTAGATTTGAAACGTAGGGAATAAAAAGTTTATTTCCACTAACATGAGTAAACAGACATGTTTAAAAGGACTGACATGGGATGGTTAGGTTGAATAGTGGGAAGATACAAAAAAGGGAGAAAATGTATAAGGTTTTCCGTTAATTATTATAAAAAACTTTGATTGTGGATACTTGGCATATAAACGAAAATAGATTCCAAACCTTTCTTAAAATTTAAAATTGCATTCATACACTTGGTGATATCCGTTGCATTAGAAGTTAGGGTTTTTATCTGTTACGACATTTTTGAATTTTGCAATATTAGTTATGCTCCTCCCATTTTTGAAATATCAGGTATACTCTTTACTTCTTGCACCGTTATCACCTGTGCCCTTCTGTTAGTTTCGCCGTCAATGAATTGAATTAAAATATGATTTGTATACTAAATCATGATTTTATTTAAATCATGGTCTGATTAACCAGGGCACAAGTGTCGAAACAAACCCCATCCATCATCTGCGCAAATTGCTTCGATATGGGGATTTTGAAGCTTGGAAACATAAAGAAGTTGTAGACAACGAGTAGGACGAGGTTCCCAACATCTGTCATTGTGTAGGGGAGCATCCCATAGGTCTCCTTGCACTACTCCACCGCCTTCGCAAGGGCCTCGCTCGACATGCGAAGGACACAATAGGGTGAAGTCGAGGATCCTTCTTAGAGGGTGAGGTTGGGCCAATGTCGTTGGAGGACAAAGCAACAACAAAAAGGGGTTCTCCTCTGGATCTCACCTGATGTGTCTCCGTCATAGGTTGGGTTGTTGTCACGATAAGGGATCTCGCCCGATAGGTATCTGCCACGAGCCGATGGATGATTTGTATTGGAGACGACCAACAGAGGAGGTTGGGGTGATGGAAGATGGGTTCGGAGGAGGTGGGGCGATAGAGGATGGGGGCAGAAGACAGTGAGGGAGTCAGGAATATGTAAGGAGATGCACAAAATAGTCGTAAAATTGTAGAAGTATATATACACCAGGCAACACAATACCAATTAAACGAAACTTTTGTTCTGCTGGAAGAGAAAGACATGCTTACTAGACACAAAACAAGTACAAAGACTACTAAATTCTTTCAAGATCTATTGATCTTATTCCATAACAAAATTTGGTGGATAGAAAGCTAAATGTCAAGATAAAAACGCTAATCTTGTTTCATTTCAATTAGATATTTACGTCATCAAAAAGTTATTATTTAGCACATCTAAATTGTTAAAAACCATCATTGTTTACTTTCGTAGATTTAAAAAAATCAGAAAATAACAATTAAAATGTATTTATTTATTATTTATCTTCATCACTAGCTTATAAAGCTTAAAAATCATTGACGAATCGTATGATCGGCCTCTTAATAAGTCACTTTAGTACGTTGTAGTTGGCTAAATCGGATGCGTCAAAAACCACTTAATATAATTATCAATTAATAGCAAGCGGTGAAATTTATATTTTACTTGGGAAAGCTCAAGGTTGAACTCAGGGAGGCAGCATTCTCCTTAGGTCAATTTTTAGTTAATTCGGAGATCTGATTTTCAGAAGAATATTTTTTGGTCTTTTTATAAATTTTATATGCAATTTTAAAAAAAGATAATGCAATTTCAAGCCAAATTTTAAGGTTATATTTCAAAGATGGTCAGATTAAGTCCAAAAATTATAAAATTTGGCCAGAATATGAAATGCAATGAAATTAAGCTATTATATTTTTTTGGAATTTTTTGACTCTAAATGAATTTATTATGAATTAAAGATGACTGCAGGTTCATTTTTGCAAAATTAATTTTAATAAATACCAAAACACATTATTTCCAGAGATAAAAATTATCCTAGATATATCTAAATAAGAGAAATCCAGGAAAAATAAGATACCTAGAAATCGATGTGAATTTGACCTATTAAAAATTAGTTAGGAAAATTATTGTTTGATTTATTCAGGCCTTGGGATGCGTGCTAATTGAATGATTTTGGGCACAATGTAGAGCAACCTATCCTAGGTCTAATGTGATTTTATGATGATTTTTGGAGTAATAAGAAATTTAATATTAAATAAAAGTCACATAGTGGGACAAATATAACAAACTTCACCAAAATAATATTAAATTCCAAATGACTCACAAAAATAAGACACAGATAGAGGACAAGTTAAACTACAACATACAATTTTTAGATGTTGAAAATGATGAAATATGGACACCTAATTATGCGTGTAAAGACATGGGTCAAAATGCAAATACAGAAAATAAATTTACGGAAATAAAACGTGATGATATGGACTCAAATGCAATTACCTATAATGCGAGGGGTATGAGTGCAAAATTCCCACTGAGAACACGTGCTCCTCACGTAGCACGCCTGGTAGGGACTGATTTGCAATTTCAGAAACTGTCCAGGGCCTTTGTGCAAATTACCCAGCCCTCACATGAGAAACGCGTGAGGGGGTTAGGCTCGGACGGTGTTGGAGGTTCGAACGGAGGCTCTGATGACTTCGGAGGCTTGGTCTAGCTTCGGATCAGCTTCGGATACCCCGAGTCAAAGGTCGAGGATGAGGCTCGGCGCTCGCAGCGTGGCGCGATGTAGGCTGCTGGATAAAATGCATCCAACGGAGTCCGGAGCTGCTGTCGTGGCGCACCTATGGACCGTTAGATCAGGATAGATCTAACGATGGCTGGAGAAGTCGGCGTGGCAGAGTGATGGTCGTTGGTTCCCCATGATCCAACGGGGGCAGGATGCGGGCGGCGTAGCTCGATCAGAACCGTCCGATCAAGGGGATCAGATGGTAGTTGTGCGTCTTGTTCCTCCGGTCCGCTGCCTCATGCGACGGACTTGGCGGGGCTCCCGTGAAGAAGGACTTGCTCTGCCATCCTCCCTCATGCTCGATGAACCTCGCCGGTGTCTCCTGGTTCGCTCGGATTAGTCGTAGAAGTGCAAGAAGCTACCGGAGGTTCTGGAAGTGGCTGGAGAGGTCCTCAGGCCGGAGACGTTGAAGCTCAAGCGGAGATCCGGCGAAATTCTGTTCAGTGAAGCATGGAGGACCTGCAAGGTTAGATTGTGCCAAAAGAACAACAGCTTGTGCTCGTGGGAGTGCAAGGAATGTGACGAGAGGCCTGGAAGCGAAAATAGGTGGTCAATGGTCTTCCTCCACCATGGGCGGCAGAGCGTTGGTCGGAAGGGGGGGCGAGGTGTTATCGGAGTGAATGGGGAGGCGCACGAAAATGGGAGCTCCAAGGCAGAGCTCGGTAAATTGTCGAAGTGGAGTGGAATCGAATGGAGACAACGAAATAAATCAGAGAAGATTGGAGGAAAAGAAGAAGAAGATTGGAGGAGAAATGAAGGAGGCTACCTAGAAATGGAGGCTCGGGGAGGAGTCCCCGGTCGTCGCTCGAGGGTCGGTAGAGGCCCGAGCTCTTAGCATCTCGTCGAGGAGGCTGCTGGCACGGCAGAGCTCGCCGTGGATCTCGTCAGAGATGGAAACACTGTCGTTGCTCGCTCTCAGTCCTAAATCTCTATCACCGATTTAGGTAGAACAGAGCTCTGGGATCTCTCGTGCAAGGACGGATGGGTTGAAAGTTCATCGAAGATGGAGTATTTATAGGAAGAAGATGGGGAGTGCAGGTGATGGAGAGGGTGGTAGGCATGGAGTTTGTGGAGCGAAGGAGATGGCGTCATGGGGATCATGGGTGCCGGCGAGGAAGGTGGAGGTCGGGGCTACGTCGTGGAGGTATCAATGGGCGGAGAAGGTGGTTGTAGTGGTGCCAAAATTAGGAAGGGGATGGAGGAGACGTGAGGTGGGGCGACGTGGGCGAGGCTCGTTCGGAGGTAGACGATGATCTTTGGATTGTTGGATCTCGTGATCTAACGACCAGAAGAAGGGCATGAGAGAAGGGCCAAGATTAGATCCTGGGGTAGAAATCGAAGGGCATTGGGCGTGACACGTCGTAGGTGTAGCATCGAGCGGAGATGAACGACGAAGATTGCATCAGGGACGAGGATCGAAGGGCTGTCATTTGAGCAGGAGATAACGACTGAGATCTGAAGTGCATGGAGGTGATCGGATGGTTGGGTGATGACACGTGGTCAAAGGGGAGTGAGGCGCTGGTGACGGTCTATATGAGATCTAGGAAGAAATCCAAGGGTCCGGATTTAGCAGGGATGAGCGGCACAGATGGAGGCGTGATGGAGAAGATCTGGCGGTGAAGATGTAGCCACGTGACGCTCTGAGGTGAAGGCGCTGGCCGACGGTGTGGATGAGATCTTGGCCCAGATCAGACTGCTGAAATGAGATGCGGTGTGAACGACCAAGATCTGGAGAGAGAATGACTAATCGGACGGCTCAGGAAAGGGGGCGCGTGGCGCACAATGGAGTGGGTTGCGTGGCGCATCCAGAGGGCGCCACGTGGCCCAATCTGGTTGGCTGAAAGAGAATGTGAGATAAGAGTGAGAAGACGGCCGAATTTGGAAAACACAAAACATGAAAGTTGTAGATCTCGATGAGATCTAAAAGTTTCATGTTGACCAAAAACGGAAACAAGGTCAAATAAAGTAATAAATTACAAAGCTACAAATATACATACATATAGTGTACAATGGGTCCCAAAACCTAAGTTTTGCATACGAGCTCCGATTTAAATGAAACTGATCTCATTTTGAAGGTACCTGAATGTTTATTAATTTAAAAGGGAGTAGACCTAGATCGGAGGTTGTATGAGAAAGATATATGCACTCTAAAGTCAATGATCCTTAACTTGGTTTGGGGTTTTATTGGGCAATTTTTCAAGTCAGCAATTTTTGGTATTTTTCTTGTATTATTAATCAGTACGATATACAATACAGAGTGAATTTTGGGCTTCTTAATTAATGCCGATGCGAATGCTAAAATGCAAATGTTGTCAATGCATGCGTGGATGCTAATTATGCATTTTTGGTGGAAATGTGCTCCTAATTACTCGGGAACAAGGCTCTATTTTCAACTTTAAGAGTGATGAATCATAGATTCATCAATCACATGGAATTAATTTTGAGAATGAACAACATTCTTGACAAGTAAGTCAAATTCAAGAATATTAATATGTGACTTGAATTTAATGTCCACGAAGAAGCATTACTTGCAATTGGAGCCCTTGCTTATGCTATCAGATCTCAATTTGAGAAGTACATGCAATTCTATAAAAACCCAGAGATGGGTTTGCAGAATTTTGAGGAATACCAAGTCTGTTCCATTGAAGTTGGGGTGATTGGTGACATCTGTCGTGCACTAGATGAGAGGATTCTTCCATTTTGTGATGGCATCAGGACTCGCTTGTTGAAAAACTTTCAAATCCCGTACTAAAATGTCTGTGAAGCCTCCAATTTTAATCTTCTATGGTGATATTTCCCTTGCAACAGGGGAGCATTTTGAGAAGTATCTTGCCTATGCCATGCCCATGCTTCAAGGTGCTGCTGAGAGAAGGATCTTGCAAGGATCTGGAGGGAGGGATCGGGCGTGGGGCAGAAGGTGATGCTCCAACCAAGAGGAAGGGGGGTGGCACAGATCCCTAGGTCAAAACCTAGGGTTCTGATACCATGTTGATACTGGGATGAGAATTCTTTATTTATCATTACACTCCTTAATCCTCTTTATATAGAAAGATGTATAGGGTTAGGGTTTACAGAAGGAGGACATCAATTAGGACAAATACCCAAAATATCCTGTTCACATAACTTTATTCTCGACAAAGCCTATGCCATGCCCATGCTTCAAGGTGCTACTGAGTTGTGCTCGAAACTAGGCACCCAAAATGAGGATATGGTTGATTATGGTAATCAATTACGCTGAGGCATATTTGAATCTTACTCGGGCATTCTTCAAAATTTCAATAATACAAAGGCTGAGATGATGATTCCTTATGCAAACAATCTCTTGCAGTTAGTTCATAGAAGTCGTCTTGAAAGTCAGGAATAGGGACGAGAAAGTGGCAAAAGCTGCATTTGCAGCAATGGGTGACCCTGCTGATGTACCGGGGTCAAACATAAGATCTCTACTTCAAGACCAAACGTTTCATGTGGATTTCTTAGGGGAATGTTTCCAATCATACGATGAGCTGCTGAAAACTGCTACCTGGACTCATGGAATGCTTAGCCGTGTTCTCGTTTCATGAGGTGAAACCATCTTCGAAAAAAGGGGATCTTTTATTTTGCCGAAGTGGTGGTCTCGAATTTAGGTCTTGAACGTTATTTAGTGTTGATAGGTCTATTATGTTTTGTATCTTTTTCATGTGCCATTTTCCATAGCAGTAATCATTTGCCACAGTGCAAAAGTTTGGAAATAGAATCCCTCATCTTTTTACACATATACCTAGGTCTCAAAAACTATAAGCTTAATAATAAGATTTTTAAATTAATGGTAAAACATGTTAATGAATGGATAAATGACACCAATTATTATGGGTAACGAGGGTCATACTTTACTTAAAAATATCAAAGAGACATGTTTTCATAAATATAAAAAAATGACTATTTTCTGTTTTCTTTGTATGTAAAGAACTTTTATATTTTTCTTATGTAGTAACATGGATTCATAAATTAAATCCAAGATAATGAAGTTGTTATTTATATTTTTAATATATGGATTAGTTAATGAATATCATGGGATAATTATCATATTCCAAAGATGGAAAATTAATTGTAGTTTAAAAGTCACATCAATTATGTATAACGAATTATTTCATGTAGGGTGGAATCAAATAAAATATTTCTATATATGACTTGATGCTATATCTATTTTATATAGATTTTAACATTCTTATCCATATTCATTTTAAAATGGGTATAGATGTTGGTATCACTTGAGATTCACAAATATGTTTATCTATATTGGCATGTCAATTTTATTATATTATACTTTTAAATACCAAAATTCTATGATTTATTTCATCATATTGGATATAATTTGTTACGAATTATATGTATTTAATAAATTTGTTTATTGTGTAAACCATCCAATACGTGTGTGTAAAGCTAATCTATTGGAAGCGTTAGTATGAAAGACGAACGGAACTTTATTTCATGATAAGCGATCCGAGTCAAGTGATGACACCATGAAATACCATGTATTATGTTATTATCTATGATATTTATCCTTTTCTCATCCCTTAAATCAACTAAACAAGAAAGAAGGATAAACTTACTTATCTATTATCATAAACCAATTAAACAAGAAAGAAGGATAAACATACTTATCCCTTATCTCACCTTATTTCTAATCCATCAAATTCTTCTACAATTATTCGCTTCACATACATTTTCATTTACATTTGTATCCGCTTATGAGAACATGATAATATATTTTTCATTTTCATCAATATTTATACCTACGTATTCATATTTTAAAATACGAAAAAATATGATAATAATTATATCTATATTTAATCTGGTCGTTTTTAATCCTTATTTGTACGTGATTGTAAAAGATCTTTTAATTTTACGCTTTCTTCTTTTTTTGCATTTTCATAGATTAAGATATAAATATTGATATATAAAATAAAAGATAAAATATTTTGTACTAATACATATAAGTAGAACTTTATATATTAAGAATTAAGGGGGGCAAGTGTCCCTCCATGTCCCCCTTGGATTCATCCATGGAGGGGGAGGCCATACAGAGAAGGTGGAGGGCGAAGGAGGTGGGGGACGATGGAGGAGGGGTATGCATGTGGTGATTGGGCGGAGGAGGTAGGAGGCAACAAAGGAGGGGGTTGGAGGTGGTCGGGTAGAGGAGGTGTGGTGGTGGAGGCGGAGGAGGATTGGGGGGGGGGGAGCAGAGGAGAAGGTGCTGGAGGGGTAGGGGCAACGACAAAGGAGGAGGAGGGGTTGGAGGTGGGAGGGACAGAGGAGTAGGAGGGGGAGGAGGTCGAAGGTGGAGGAGGGACTGGAGGGGAGGAAAAGTGGAAAGAAGATAAATGAGAAGAGAAATACATTTCTGCCCTCGGTGTTTTATCTAATTACCATTGTATCCCAAAGGTAAACATCCGGTAGGGATGGGGATGGACAACAACAAGCCCAAAGGGCACAAGTGATCATTGTGGAAGAAGTCAAGGGCAACATTGGTATTCCGGAAAAGGAAGGGGCATAATTGATATTGCAATATATAAGGAGAGCAAAAATGATAAAATACCTATAAGTTAATGATAATATTGTTATGAAACATATATGAATACCATCTAGAAAATCAATAAACGTGTGCCATTTGTTGAAAACAAATCTGATAAACAATACACAAAGTTGAAGTCAATCGAGAAATAGAAACAGACAAAATAACATAACACAAGCATTTATAGTAATTCGATAATTTGCCCACGTCAACTTTCTCCCACCTAGATCTCTTCTTTCTTATCGTAAGATGTGTTAGACTACAATGAGCATCTTCTCCCAAAGGCTTATTTATACCACAATTCTAGGGTTAGGTTGAAGGGAAGGTTGTGTGAACTTGTCAATATACCCCTATTGTAAAGAAAACCTGTCGAGTTGGATCACCATCGCTAACTGAAATTTGAAAATTGGACTTTGAAAGAGTATATATAAACCTAAGTAATGTATGGCTCCCTAATACGATGTAAACACTGATAACACAATTTGAGACATTAAGGATGGATTGGACAATTGACTAGAGTTGGTAAACAAGAAAACATGCCTCTTGTGCGTTAAGTAAATCCGAGGTTGAGAAACAAAAAGGTTGCTTCTATTGATGATATTTAATGATACCATAAAGATGTTAGAGAGCTAAAAAATGAAAGTTTTTCCTACACACAATTTACATTCTACTTAGTTTTTTAAATATGATTGGATTTATTATATCTCAAAAAACTAAAAAGGAAATTCTACATATTTGAATTCTTAATTTCTTTATATATTTTTCTCAAGTTTAAAATGTTTAGCCTAAATATCAATATATTTCATCGGAATTGTAGAGTTTGAGGTTCGGTTTGTTTGAATGAAAAGGAATTACAATGGAATGGAATCAACACAGCAATGGAATGAACACGAGAGTGGAATGGAATAAGTTCTTACATTTCATTATTTGGTTCATTAGGAATTAAAATATTTAATATGATTCATATTTCTTGTATTTGGAAGGATAAAAGAATAGAAAGGAATTAACATTTCTTTTAATATATTCCATTAAGTATAAAGTGAAATTAGTATCCTCCAGCTTATTTTTTCATATAATTGATATATTTCATAGAAGGAATCAATAACTAATTGAAATGGAAACTATTTTGATATATTTTCATATAATTAATATATTTATATCGATATCTGCTAGAATATTTCGTAACGATTTTTGTATCCATATCCTAAAATGTTGAAAATGGTATTTGTATCCATATCTACCAAAAATAAAAATACATATCCATATCTATATCTTAAAAAATTTAAAATGATACTGTATCCATACCCATAGCTGCAAAAAATTAAAAGTCCATATAGGTGTCCATATATGTATCTTCAAAAAAATAAAAACCCACAACAATTGTGACATCTAGATCCGAGTCACCCAAATCCAAAATCGAAATCTGACACAATTGAGGTTCATTTGACCTGGTAAATTATCAGTCGATAATAAATGGTCTGAATCGATATAGAGATCATAAATCAAAATTCGTTTGAGATCAATCGATCAAAAATCAATTGCATCGTAAATCATGCTACCATAAAAGGTGCAACGTAATTGAAAATCATAAAAATAAATCGAGACCATCAGAAAATTCATCACAACGAAACAAGATCAAAGAAATCGACCGGTCATCGATCGGAGGTCTTTGATTATTTAAAATCACAAAATTTAATTATAAACCAATATTGTATCTCGACAATCTCTGAATACATCTCAAATCAAAAGTAAAAAATAGTATACACATTTTGATTGTCATTCAGAGACGGTCAAATCGAGCTATTGTTCATCGGAATTGGAAACTCGAGGTGCGAATGTGGATGACTTTGGTATTCCGTATAAGATAAAGAGATAAAATATTTTAAAAAATTTAAAAAAAATTTATTTCAAATAATTCCAACAGTCCCTTCCATTTGGCATTCATTCTTTTCCACTTGGCAAAATCTTAAGTCATCCCTCTCCTTATAAATATCAATCATCCCCTCCCGTTTTTTCTCTCTCAATTGCTCTCCATGTCTTTCTCCCAACGAAGGAGCATCCCCAGCCCCTTTTTCTCCATGTTAGAGTTGATGTCAAGCAGCTCTGGAGCACTACTACAACCCCCCTTTCCTCTCAAAACTATCGCTCCTCTCCTACATTAGAGCTGCTACTGTTTCCAGTAGATGGGAACTCCTGGATCTACTCCGAAGTAGCTCTCTGCTGCTGTAGCAGTCCTCGAAAGGTAGCCAACTGCTGCTGGAAAAGGGCAACAAGTGTTGCTGCTCTCATCTATTGCTGGAGATGCTGTTGTCAACTATTGAAGAGGTTGTTGTTGCTCTCCTTTTGTTGTTGAAGATCCTCTCTACATGCAAGTTTGGTCTCCAATTTGGAGATTCAAATGAGGCGCAATCCCCCTCCTCTTGTTGCCGTTCATGTGAATTTAGACCCAAGTTCAAAACTCCTAAATTAGACATCTTGAAAAATTAAAGATTTGGTGGTGAATTACATGCTAATATACCTCATTTCAAATCACCATGTGTTCCAGATTTTGAAGTTTTTTTTTAAAAATAGAATTTGCATGCATTTAAATATAAAATTAGATCATCATATGCTACATATTATATGCTTTAAAGGATGAGAAATTTGTGTTGTTGAGCTTGCATTTATATCTGAATTAAGATCATCCTATGCTTCAGTTTTTGTATATAAAAAAAAACCAGAAATTGGTGTTGTTTAGCATGCTTTTAGTTTAAACTTAGACCATTGAATTCATGATTTTAAATTGTAAAGATTTGGGGGTATTATGATATAAAATAGATAAAATTTCTACAGTTATTACAATTTTCATATTAAAAATGTGGAATTGATCTTTTAGAAGATGGAGTTTGGAGGATAATTAAGTGAATTTTGTATCAATTCTGGATCATTCATTACATGCTGATGTTCACACCTTAAAAACTTGAGATATGAGAGGGAATAAAGGAAGAAAACTCTACTTTAATTAAAATTAAAGATGTCCTTGATTATAGAATGTATGTAAAGACGGTAAATATTTTCATGCATTGCTTTCAAGAGGCCAACTACTCCATAATCATCTTATAACAATGTGAAGTTTATGTCAACAATATATTTTGATTTTCCCCTCTCCAAGAAGTTGTGATTGTAGGGAAGTTTGAGGATGAGGTCGATCCCAATACATTATAGAAAATGTTTGGGTTTTATCACTTTAAGCGAAATCACTACAAGTGCAAGTATCATAATCTATATGTGGCCAACACTCTTAAGTCTTAATAAAATTTATGGACTGATAGTTGTGGAAATCCTCAAATATATCAGCAGTGTTTATCATAGGGCTTCTCACTTTGCCTCAGAATCTAAGACATCTTGACCATGGTGTTAATAATCAACCCAAGATTTAATGAGTAACATCTCATTTCATGACCTTATAGAAGAGATTTGAAATACACATATTATAATATTAATATTTTCTCTTATAAAGTCAACAAATCATTCCTACGATCATTGTTACTTTTAATCCTCAATAAATTTATCCTTGAGTATCACCTACTAATATATATCACTATTGATAAAACTATGGACAAATGGCCCAGATCTGTACAATCAACTACATAAAGGATTGAGAAAGAAATGAGTAGTAAAGCAAGTGAAAATATTGGGAATCAGTGATGATTGATAATTAATAGTGCCGATCATAGTGACCCTTACACCTGACCATGTGAGGGTAAGATGACATGATAAACAGAGATGATCGATGGGTCTGAAATGAGCCTCACGAGGTGAGGACTCAGTCGTTGCGACGACCTCTCAACAACCGTGTTTTATCAAAAATTAACCCACACAACGCACATAAAATCAATACAAGTTGTGTGAATTAAAATTTAATATATCCTGCAATAGATTATATAGTGGACAAATACAATAGGGATCAAACACAGGAAACAACTGAGGACAGACAATCAAAATTGGCTAAAAGAAGTTAATAAATGATTCTGGGTATTTTTAGGGAATTTTGAGTTATTGTATGTTCTTAATTATGTAATATTTTGGAGTTTATACATACATACATACATACATACATACATACATACATACATACATACATACATACATACATACATACATACATACATACATACATACATACATACATACATACATACATACATACATACATACATATATATATATATCAATTTGTTTTAATTTTATTATTTATTATTTTTTCTTTCTATTTTCTGATTTTTATTTTCTTTTTCTTTTTAATATGTAATATAAGAATGCATATAACTATATAGACAATATAGAGTAATATAACTACAAGTATAACTATGAATAAATAAAAATTTCATAATAAAATATTTTTTATATATACATATTTCTACTATTTTGTGATTTTTGAGTAATTTTTGCTAATTTAATTGATTTTAAAGTCCAAAATATCCCAAAATAGGGATTAAATAAATAGGGTGAATTATTTGGAAATTACAAATATCTAAATTGCTCAAAATTTTCCTAAACTATTTCTAATTACTAATATATAACAAAAAGAAAATTCGAATAATAAAAATAATTATTTTTAGATTTTTAAAATATTTCTTAAATTTTTAGAAGGATATTGGAGCATTTTAATTTTTAATTTTTTTATTTTTCTATTTTAATGCTTTTTGGTTTGTAGGCTCAAAATACAATAATAAACTAATGTTAATTTTTTGGAATTTTTAAAATGTTTTTAGATTTTTTATGGGTTTTTAAATCCAAATTGGGACGGAAAAATCTCTTTTAATTTTTAATAAATATGAAATATCCTTGAAATACCATAAATATATGTGATATATATATATATATATATATATAAGTCGGATATTCCTAGAAATTTTCTGCAAAATTTTAAGGGTCTGGAGCTATTTTTAACAAAATAATATACAAAAAGAAAATACACCCTACCACGGGTTTTTATGAAAATATCTAAAGTTTTAGGACCCTACTTAAACATCATAGACAAACTAGGGGCCAAAAATATCTATAATACACAACATTGTATATTTGCAATTAATACAAAGTTTGAGGGGTCCAATACAATTTTTTCAGGAAATATTACATGATTAAATAAAAAATCATGACTAAAATGAAATATAAAAACCTGGGTGCTTAGGTGCAAAATATCCACTCCACTCACGCACATAAGAACATGAGGAGATGTAGATTGGACCTAAATTTAATTAAAAAAAGAACAAGGGCTGAAATGCAAATATTACGTATATGTTTAAACTATAGATGAATGTTTATAGATGAAAAAATAAACACAAAAGTCATGAGGGTGTATGTACAAAATACCCTCCACGTACGCGGTCGACGGTGATGGGTTCTCCACTTGACACACAATGTATCCTAGAGTGTGTTTATGCTTCGGCCTCAGCTGTTGAGACTAGTTCCTGGGAGAGGATCCGACAGTCGTGGCATGACTGATCTGATGGTAACTGCCCCTCTTGGAGATTAAGCACTATCGGACGGTGTAGAGGTAGTTTAGAAGAACAATGAAGAGCCCTAGTTCTCCCGAGTTTCAATCTGGCGAGTCTTCATCCCTCGGCCTTCTCTTTCGCTACTAATATGCTCGAAAGCTTCCTCATTGTGGTTTGCAACTCCTGGAACCCTCAAACATGATCACGACCCACTTATGGGGTCATGATTGCTCGTAGAATGATGAGGCTCTAGGTATCCTTCTTACTGATCAAAATCAACCTAGATGGGTCGTTAGCCTCAAGGACATGCAAGAGAAGCTCACACAACCAAAAAGGGGGTTCTTGGGGACTAGTTTGGGTGGAAATGGGCGGAAGGGATGCAAGTGGAGGTGCTCCAGCGATGCAATAGACATGGAGCACATATCTCTATATCCGTGAAAGATCTAGGTGGATGAAGGTTCATGGATGAAGAGAAAGTTAAAGGTAAGGAGATGGAAGATATAGTGGAAGAAGAGGACAGGTGGAGTGGTCAGAGATAAGAGACGAAGTTGAAGCTTCGGCAAGATTTTTTATTTTATGAAAGAATACAAGAAATCTAAGGAAATGGAAAGCGAATCTATTCTATTGCTATGCTAAGGAAGATGAAGAACAAGGAAAAGGGGCTTACCTGACCTGTGTCGGCACTGAGCGGAGCTCGTGGCGGAGGAGGTGGTGGCGCCTCGAATCTACCTCGATTCAATGCCAAATGTATCGTTGAGTCTTCTTCAAGACCCATGTTGTCACCAGAACACTCAAGATGATTGAAGATCAGAGCTTGAACGACGGAAGAGGGATCACATTAAAAAATGGGATCCTGGGTGGCTTATGTACATGCGAAGAAGAGATGGGGAACGGTGCTCATCTTAGCGATCCTTGAATTGACGTAAGATCTCGGTATGAAAGATCATTGATCGAGATGCAAAAGTCAAAGAGACACCGAGCTGAATGAATAGAAGAATCTTGCTTGAAAAATCAAGGAAGAGGGGGGGGGGGTCAAATGCATTCTGACACGAGCTAGAGTCTCGGTCAGAGAGTTGACCAAGGTCAGTGGATGATGGGCCCTGATTGGGCCACGTCCTCCGCAAGAAGACAAAAATAAGAATGAAAAAAAGGAATAAATATAAATAAAATAACAAATGATTTATTTAATTTCTGGGTAAAACATGAAAAATATTTATTATTTATGTAGTATTTTAATATGATTTTTATTTATTTATGAGTTTATTTATTATAAGTTACATTTTTGCAAGTATATTTATAGGTATATTTACTTATGTTGTGTATTTATTTTGTATTTTAAAGTTTATTATTTTATATATTTAATTATATATTTACAACTTATTTAAATACACATAAATATATATTTATTATATTTTTATGATGTATTTTGTACAATGAAATAAATAAGTTTATTAATTTTATAAATATAAGTAGAGTATCTTTATCTATGTATTTTGTAGACTATTTTATTTTAATGCCTTTTTTATAATTTTATTTTATTCTAAATATGTACATACACTATGAACAATATTGTAGGAAATTATAAAAATATAAAGTATAAAAATTATAAAGAATAAATAAAATAAATATTTTATTCAGGTATATCGTACAATAGGGTTCCAAAACCTAACTTTTGCATCTTAGTTTCAAATTAAATGAAACAAACTTCATTAAATAGCTAATAAAAATTTATATATAATTAAAAGATTTTGTACATTTTGAGTTCATATTGAGAAGATATGAATTTGGGAAGTTTAAGTTTTGGAATTTTATTCTGAGTATAAAATGTACAATTTGTATTATTTTTGTGTAAATTAAACTTTGTATTTTTCTATATATTTTTATCTACAACTTTTCATGTCCAAAAATTATTGATTTTATGAATAAAAAATAAAATAGGTCCCAAAAATAGATTATTGAAGAAATATGAATTAGGGTTTTATTGTGTTTTTGACCCATATCTCACCCTACTTTATTCCTTGTCGACCCAATAATCTTGATGCCTCGTCTTGGGGTTTAAGGTCATAAAATATCTTTGGAATTTTATCCATTTTTCTTTTCTTTTCTTTATTCTTTTATTTTGGCTTTAAATAATGTATTTTATACAATATATCCACTATAAATAATGAATGTTAATTTATATAAAATATTGATTTATACATGCATTTAGGTAGGGTTTAAAGGCTAAAATGAAAGAATAAAGGTGATAAAATGGAGATTCACCACCCCCATACCTGCATTTACCAATCCCTAGCAAACACTTACGTTTATAAGTGCAGAAAAAGAAAATAAAGAAAATAAACAGAAAGAACTTGGATTGATTTTAATTCTTAAACTTGTCTTCATAAAATCAAAGTTTGGAGCTTAAGTCGGACCTTTGGATTTTAGGTGCGGTCAGAATCTTGTTGGGAAACGGATTTGAAACACAATGTTCTTTGAGAATCACAACACTCTGCTTAGGTCTCCTCAATGGCCAGGTTAGAATAAGTCGACTCATACACAAAGCCTTATGACTATGAATCTATCTTTGACAATGTGTATGATATGTAGCTCTCCTCGTCTGAAGCGGTAAAAGTCAATCTTCCCCAACATGGTGACCTTAATTCCCAATCCAACAACTCTTTCCTCAAGAAGTGGACTATTCCCTTCTAAGTTCAAGTACAACTAGCTCAAGAAGAGGAGGTGGAAAGAAGAATGGACGGTAACTAGTGTAGTTACCTATCCTGGGATGCTTGACCAATGTAGCCAAGTCATCCAGCTGTAGGCTCACATACATGTGACTTTGAAGTTCAAGCTTGCTTATTTGACTATTCATATATATATACATAATCCGATGAGAATTGATTTTTTTTGAACTTTTGCTCGTCTTTTCGTTTTGGAGTTTTTGATTTTTCATTTTTTGAACACTACATACAACATCATTTACATATGGACTTTCTTTCTTAATCTAATAGACCATCCCTCTTTTGAAGAATTATTGCGACCCACAACTTCTATCTTTAGACCTCTTCGCTACTGGATTAGGTTGGGGTACAATGACCACAAATGTGTGACTTCCGATGCTTCCATTGGCTTGTGTCTCATGTTGGTAAATCCAGCCCCCTACGACTTCAACTGAGGTGATCAAGGTGCAGGCATGCTAGCTAGGTCATTATCAATAAGAGTCGTGTGTATGTTCCAAAATACTCTATTTAGGCAGTCAATATGATACTAAACCAAGTTTCGATCTTAAAGAATTAAGTCTAGCAGACCTGAAGTGCCTCAATCCCATGTCCTATAAGTTTCATGTGATTAAGTTGATTAAGGTCCAACCAAGCTCCAATCTTTGGATTTTACTTAGACTTTTTCAATTTATCAATTTCAATCCGAAAATTGCAAATGCTATTCACAATGCAAAGAATATGTTTATGATGTAATTTTTTGATTTTGAATTTTTTAAAGATTTTTGAATTTTTTTGCAAATTTTTATGCATTTTAAAAAGTTTTTTAAATGTTTTTTTGGAATATTTGATCTTACAAAAACTTAAGGATTTTTTAAAATAAAAAGGTTTTTAGATTAAAGGGGATATGTGTAGATATTTATATGGGATTGCATCTTGTTATTCACAAGACTTCAGGATATAGGAATTTATAGGTTTGTATACACAATGTTTGTAAAGGATCTTTATTTGCTTGAATTATGCACATAGTTCTCAAAATAATTTGAAAATATTTTTACAACCATTTTGAAAATTTTATTTGCAAACTAATTTGACAAATAATTTTTACAATCATTTTACAAAATTTGAAAACCATTTTGCAAAGATTTTCGAACAGTTTGTATATATTTTTCAGATTATTTTTGCAACCATTTTACAAATCATTTGTAACCAGATTTTCAAAACATTTTATTTCAAACAAAGAAAACAAATATTTACAAATAACACAATTTTACAAGGGTGAAAACATTTTATAAAATATTTTTCAAGCAGTTTTCAAAAGATTTTTAAAGTTATTTTCAAACTATTTTCCAAATATTTTGCAAAACATTTTTACTTGATTTATTAATCGGTGTATACAAAGAATTTTTATGAATTTTATACAAGTATGATCTTTATACTAATTAATTGTATTTTATACATAATTATTGAAATTACGAAAGTAAAAGTTATGAATAACGTATATACGAAGTATGTATGACCACCCTATACTTGCTTGAGATATGCCCTCATAATCAGAGAGAAAAAGAAATGACATAACTCGTACTGAATATAGAAAAGCCTATACTATGATGACATAATAAAGAATGAAGGAATGAGAAGTCGACCATCCTCTCTATGCTTAGGATAAAATATACTAAGTATAACAGACTGTACACAAGGCAGTAAGGGTCAAGGGTGGGAATGTATAAAATCATCGGCTCGACCTGTCCCCTCTTATACTTAAGGTAAAATATCCTTAAGTATAGATAGAATATCGAGAGTTGAGGGACATGTGAGAGATCAATGAATGAACAACTTGAGGTATACACCCCCTATACTTAGGACAAAGTTCATCCTAAGTATAGCAATGATGAAAGGGGTGGCACCTTTTTAGAAGAGAAAGAAAATAAAAATGCAAAGAAGAAAAGAAGATAAGAATGATCAGTCAAAAATATTTTTTTCTACTTTGTCTGCTTCAGTGGATGTGGTGGCTTTCTGTTCACTTTCATACACAACTTGAATAGAATCTACAATAGGCAAGAAGGTATCATTCTCTAAGTATGGTTTCAATAGTTGTTCATCGATCACGAAAGAGTTGTGCGTCATCAAACAATTCTGATATCATTACACTTCCGATGTCACACATATGCTTCACTATAAACGGTCCAATCCATTTGCTCTTCAACTTCCCTGGAAAAATCTTCAACTTCACATCAAACAACCAAACTTTCTAACCCGGCTCAAAAGTCTTTCGGTGAATGTGCTTGTCATGCCACTTCTTGTCCTTTTCCTTGTACATCAGGCTGTTGTCATATGCATAGTCACGAATTCAAGTAGTATGTTCAAATTCAACTTTCTATTCTTTGGCCTTCTTGGAATCTAGATTGCAAACACTAATTGCCCACAAAGATTTATGAATGAGTTCCACGGGCAGATGGTATGGATTGTCGTATACTAAGCAGTAGGGAGGAATTCCCAAAGGTGACTTGTACGTTGTTTTGTAAGCCCAAAGAACTGATTCAAGCAACTGAGATCAATTCTTGTGATCTAGACGCACAAGCTTTTCAAGAATTGTCTTGATCACCCTGTTTGAACATTCTGCCAAGTCATCAGACTATGGGTGGTAGGGAGAAGCGATGCGATGTTCAATGTAGGATTCCAAACCTTGAGATGATATGATCATTTAGGAAACGATAGATGGTGCAACTGTCGGCAGATTATATCGGGATATCATCCATCCAACAACTTACATAATCGACAAAGAGCATAATGTATTCGAATCCCTGACTATTCGGAAATGGGTACATGAAATCAATGCCCATGCATCAAACACATCTGAAATCTGAATAAATTTCAGGAGCATTGTGTCTCTCATTCCGATAGTTCCGCCCATTTTCTGACAATCAGTGTAATGCTTTACATAGTCTTCTTCATCTTTGAACAAGATTGATCACCAAAGGTCACATTGGAGTACTTTCATTACCGTTCTTCTACCTGAATGGTGTCCTCCATATTATCGATCATGGGAACGTGCTATAACAATTGCAAATTCCTCATGAGGGATAAACCTTCTCCAGATACAATATGCCCCCTCACGAAAGAGATATGTATCCTCCCACTAGTAAAAATGGATATCAGACAAGAATTTGTCTACTTTCATCTTCAGCTAATCTTGTGGAGTTCTCTTGGACACAAGATAGTTCACGACATCAACATACTAGGGGAGCAATGTGACTGAAAATATAGCTTCGTCCGGAAAGGTCTCGGTAATCGACATCAAAGTCTCTGACGAGACTTAGGCTCATGTAATCTTGAGAGGTGATCTGCTACCACATTTTTTACTCCAAGCTTGTCTTAGATCTTGAGGCAAACAACTGGAGTAAAAGGATCCATCTGATAAGGCGTGGTTTAGCATCATTCTTATGTTGCAAGCTGCAGATGGCAGAATTGTCAGTGTATGCTATGACTTTGGATCCAAGGATATGGGATCTGAACTTCTTCAGGGCAAATGCTAGCAGCTCTTTCTTTGTGATATTGCAGTTCTTCTAAGCTTTATCTAATATTCTGCTAGCATAGTGAATAACAAATGGTACATTGTCTTTCCTCTATCCCAACACGACACAGTTGACATAATCTGACGCATATGTCATGATCTCAAATGGTAGTGTCCAATCCGGTGGTTGTAGGACAAAGGATAAGTGATCAGATCTTTCAACCGTGTGAAGGCTTGGAGCACACAATCATCAATAATAAAATATGTCTCCTTGTCTAACAATTCAGTCAATGGTTGGGCTAGTTTGCTAAAATCTTTGATGAATCGTCGGTAGAAACCAACGTGCCCTAAGAATGATCGGACTTGTTTAAAGTTGGTAGGTGGCTCAAGTTTTGAAATTACCTTCACCTTGACTGGGTCAACTTCCATGACATTTTTTGATACAACATAACCCAACACGATCCCCTCTGACACCATGAAGTTGCTCTTCTCCCATGAGAGCACGCGGTTCACTTCGCAACACCTCCATAGGACTTGATCTAGATAGTCAAGATATTGATCGAATGAATCTCCGTAGATCGAGAAATCATCCATGAATACAACCAGAAGCTGCCCACCATGTCAGCAAATATGACCAGCATACATTGCTGGAATGTAACAGGGGCATTGCATAGCCCGAACAACATCCATCGAAAAGCGTACGTCCCAAATGGACAGGCAAATGTCGTTCTCTTGATCTTCAAGTGCGATTGCGACTTGGTTATATCCAAAATAGATGTCCAAGAAGCAGAAGTATTCCTTCGTGGCCAGTCTCTCGAGAAGCTGATCAATGGAAGGGAATAGAAAGTGACCCTTCTTTGTAGCGAGGTTCAGACATCTGTAATCCACACAGACTCGCCACGAGGTTGACAATCTGGTTAGAATCTCCTCTCCTTTGTCATTGGTAACGATGATGATCCTGGACTTCTTGGGCACTATGTGCATGGGACTCACCCACTTACTATCAGAGATGGGATATATGAACCCCGCATTACACCAATTCTGAATTTCCTTCATAATGACCTCCCGGAGATTTGAATTTAGTCTTCTATGCAATTCATTGGAAGGCTTCCTGTCATCTTCGAGGTAGATGTGATGCGAGCACAAGGATGGATTGATCTTGTAGAGATCCAATATCTTCCAGTCTATAGCCTTGCGGTTTCATTCGAGAATCACCATCAGATGAGGTTCTTGGTCTTCGATCAGATGAGCATTAATTATGACTGGATACATATTTGGTTCTCCCACAAGGAAGGTGTACTTCATGTTGGAGGGGAAAGGTTTAAGTTTTGGCGGAGTGGGATCTACTTTGGCAATGACTTCGACGATCACTGTAGCTATTGGTTCATTCAACAATTTAGTGTCCACCTGTGGCAGTTCAGTTTCTTCATTCAAGGATTTACAGAATTTTCATTGATGTCCTCGTAATTGCATAAATCCTCGATAATCTGTTCTTGGTCTTCAAGTCCTAGGGGACCCACACAGAATTCATCAAGCGTATCAACAAAGATCTCATCATCATTGACAATGGGGAATTCAACTGCATTCTCCACTACTTCCTCAGGGAAAAGGAATTCATGGATCTCAATGTCATCTAGGAATATATTTGTATATTGAATCTCGCAAAGTAGCAATCTTCTTGGCAATTAGGTGCATTCACACTCAACTCAGATGAAACCTATGCTAATTTTGGCTCAGTAATGGACTCTATCTGCACTTTGTTGCTTGATGAATGTGGAAAGTCGTCTCTTTAATAATCGATAATTGTAGTATAGGAGGTAAAAAAAGGGTCGATCAAAAACCACAATCTTTAAATGTTTTGCAATATTTTTACTTGGCAAGTTTACCAAGGTTGAACATAGGGAATGATGATTTTTAGTTGTGTGGTTTTAAAATAAAATAAAAAATAATTAATGTTTGGTTAATTTCTGTGTTGAGAAAATAGGCAGAAAACGAAATGTAATGCAATGAGATGCAAGAAAATAAACAGATAAAATAATTGAGCACAGGATCTGTGATATTATAATATTCAATTCTCAAATAAATTGATCACTTAATCCTTAAAAATTATCACATATCGAAGGAGATTAAGTTCAAAAATATGTAACAATCAATATTGCAGATGCATGTCAAACAGATCAACGTACCAAAAATTTATCCTGTAAGAATTTCTTAAGATACTCTGCCCCTATATTTACCTGTAATCCACCCCTCAAAAATAACAACCTTATATCAAATATCAAGTGAATCACGAGTTCCATCAATAGATCGAATTCCTTGAAAATAATGTTCAAGTATTAGAGGATCAATAAACTCAGCAACTCCTCAAATAAAGTTTCAGGGAATTAGATTAATTTCACTTCCTCAAGTATACCCCTACAAAGATCAATTCATTAATTAAGAAAATCAATAATCAAGAGAGACTTAATCAGATGAGATCTCCTCAAATGGGTTCCTGCAAGTTAGATCAACTTTTCATAATAAAGTAGCACTCATATGTCAGTTTTCATCTTACACAACTCACAATGATTCTCAAATAATTCCTAATAAACAACCTCATATCTGAGAGATGTAATATAAAAGAGCATGAAAATCTCTTCAAAATGACATATTGTATGATAAAATCGGGGTTCGGATGGAGAAGATACACTAAAATGAAGTTCCAGAGACTAAAATGTAATAAAAGTAATTATTTTACTTTCAAAAGGGACCTTGGGGGCTTATATGTAATTCATGAAATCAGGAGGGGCTTCTCTGAAAATTTTCCAAAGGTACCACTTGAGGGGCACACGATCTGGCTGGCAGGGGTTATTATGTAAATTATGGATTTTTAAAGGATGTTTATGCAATTTACCCCTCGTACACATGTGTTGCATGTACACACGAGGTTCGGGCGGCAGGCGACATGCTCGGTGGAGACTCGGTGTTCCCAGCTTGTGTGGCGGTGGCAAGAGGCTCGGCGGAGGCTTGGATTCCCCCAGGCGGAGGTCCGGAGCGAGGCGAAGGCTCGGATGTTCCGAGGGCTATGTGGCGGGTTGGAGAGGCTTGGGCCCACTTGAACCTCGAGGCAGGTGCCGAGGCTCAGGGTCTGATACGTGGCTTGAGCAGATCCGTTGTATTAAGAACTAATACCTTGATCCAACGGTGGCGATCGGGCCGGGTGAACGGGGGGTGGTGGCGTAGCAGCTGGGTTGGTGCGCGACGGGCGTCGATCGACGAGGGGGTGGAGGCGAGTGGCGGAGTAGCCGACCGCGTCCATCGAAGGGCCTTTGCTCGTCGACACAAGACAGAGCGAGGGCTCGCAACAACTGTGGTGGTCGAGGGTGGCGGTGTATTGGCGTTGCTCGGAGCTGCTAGGCGCAGGCGTTCATGGGTAGAGTGATGGCAACACACGGTGAAGGGAGAAGCACAGAGGAAGATGAGCGTCGTAAGAGTGGGCTGGAGGTGGGTTGATGTGGTCGAGATGGCCAAAGAACAGCCGTGGAATCAAAGGGGAAGTAACAACGAAAATGCAGAGAGAAAGAAGCGGGAGAAAGAGAAGGTTTGCCAGGAGGGAGGAGGATGCATCGACTCCGGTCTTTGCCTCTGTGCTTGGCGGAAGCACATGGCTTAGCTGCAGCAGCTTGACGACAACAACTACAAGGGAAGAAACCCTTGGATCGCGTCAAGGTTTGGAGAGCTCGATCTGCTGTCACCACCCGAGCAGGAAGATGGCGGATGGTCTGTACATCGATTATGGAGAGGGATTTATAGGAGAAGAGAGTAACAACGGTGGCATGTGCGACTGGCCTCGTAACGGTCGGAGGAGATGCATCGGCGACGGTTACATGCGGCGGTGGCGAAACAGATGGGGGGGGGGGCGAGAACAGTTGGAAGAGATGAGGGGGATCATGTGCTAGGCACGTGACCTGGGGAGGAGAGGAGAGAGATGGAGTGGGGTGAGATCGGGGTGCCACGTGGCATGCCCGGAGGCTGCCATGTGTCACCCCCAAAATTTTTCAAAATTAAAAGAAGAAGAAAAATAGAAAAGAAATAGAAGGAGACCTTAGATAGAAAATTTTCCTTTATAAAAGTTGATTTTCTTGATGAGATCTACAACTTTTATAACGGATCCGAGAGCAAAAGAGGTCATTTATACGAAGTGGTATTTTTGGTGGTCTCCAAGTGTATAGGAAACCGTCTTTTTAGAGTTTTGTAAATTTTTTGTGGTTTTAAAAGAGGATAAAAATCTGGAAAAAAATACGATAAAACATAATTAATTGCACACTGTTTGTATTTTTTAGATTTTTAATAAATAAGAAAATAAGGAAATAAAATAGAGGTAAGAAATACGAGACTTTTGTACATACTCACAATCGACACTCGGATGCAATTAGTTTCTTTGATTTCAGTCTTGATATAGATTTGGATTTTTGTAAAGCTTAATAAAACTTTCATCAAAGAATACAAATGAAGAAGAAATAAAATTAAAAGGGTTAATTATGCACATAAAAACTCAAGTCAAAAATAGCAAAAAGTTAATATTCACAAAAGAGGCCCAAAATCCAACTTTCACATATGAGCTCTAAATTTTACGAAATTGATCTTGTTTTGAGGATATTTGAAAATGAAGTACTTTAAAAGTTAGTAGACCAAAATCAGATACTGTATGAGGGAGATAAGCGTGTTTTAGTGCTTCAGATGTGAAATTAGACTTTGAGATTATTTGACACTTATTTGAGTTAATATTTTTGTATTTTTATTTATTCATGTTAGTAATATCTACACAATGGAGAAGGTTTGGGATTAATTGGAGTTAGGATGAATTAATTAAAGATATGAGAAGTTAACTGCTTTTTGGGCCAATTTACAATTTATGCAATTATGCATGATGGAATGTGAATAGTATTTACAAATGTATGTATGCTAATGATGCTCTATTAATTATTTAATGCAATTTATGGGGAACAGAGCTTCATTGACCAATTTTAGCATGATGAATACGAGATTCATCATACCCCTATACTTAAACCATGCTCGTCCCCGAGCATCAATGAATGAATGACTTAGTTGGATACATCCCTGACTGTGCATGTGAATTTTCAAGGCTCGGTTCATCGAAGACCCTCGATTTGAGTGATCCTAAAATCGTGGGCTCAACCATATTTTAATAACTTCTCTTTTTATCATACTCTCATTTGTATATAATATATAAGGATATGACTTTTAGTGTACTGCAACCATGAGAGTCAAGTCGAGACATTACCCAAAGTTCAAGTCTAAGAGACTCTCCTCTAGACCTCATCCTCAACACTAGGGAATATGTCAATTCTTGCTTCAGTCAACCGTCTCATTAGTTTGTCAGACTTGAAATGTAGATGGATGGCCGGATGATGGAGGGTATAGGATCGTGTCTATTTATCTCTCCCTCACATTGGAACAAGGGGCCTTTCAAGTGCCTTTTTACTCAACACATGTAGATTTTTAGATTGTCGATCAACATGTCCGTCAAGAGAATTGGAGTCGTCTGCACTTGCTTTTTTGGGAGTATACCGGGGTGTGTCTTTTTTGAGTATCTAAAGTACCTTCGACACCCAGACTTGTAGCATTTACGATGTAGAGCCCTTTTTTGGTGTCTGCCCGACTCCTTGGTCCTAATTAGAACTTGGTCCAAGTGGACACTTTGAAAATGTTTGGGAGCACTTGCCATTGGTGGAAGCTCATTATAATTTGACTTTGGAGGATAGAGATTTTCTTTGAACATTTCTTTCTTTTCTTTCATTTGTTGGCTAGCTCCACTTCTTTTACCATAAGTTGGCGCACACTGATCAACAATTAAATTAAGTTTCATCACACCCTGACACGTAGGTAAATATCAAAAGATAATACGTGAACTTTTTCACATACTGGCTAAAGTTTTGCTGACGCTCAGATTTCTTGAAGCCTTCATTAACTTTATCCCATCCTCGAGCATCATTAGATCGGGTCTAAACTCAAATATCTAATCCTAGTTCCTCAAGTGATACTTCAACTCATCTCATCAATCATGCAGTTGTGAAAGTGACGTGTTGATCTTATTCTTTTGAAAGTAGAGATAAAGAGTGCAATATATCGCTCAAATCTTTCAAACTAGGGAAGTGCGGATTATTAAGTTCAATATCCTAATGACTAAGGTTGGCTAACTCAGATTCTCAAGATCTCAGAAATCCAGTGTCCTCAAAATCCTCAAGCCTTGAGTGATAGTGAATGTGTCAGGAATAATCCAACCAAGGAATGCATGAGATGCTTGATGAAATGCAAGACCATGAGTGATTTTTTTGTTGTTTTTTTATGCATTTTTTTTGAAAAATAGGTATTATTACAAAAAGCATTTAGTATTACATACATAATATACACTACTTGTGCCCATCCGCGATGTTAGATGAAAATATTTAAAGTACGAGCTATGGATAAAGTAGATAGAATATATACAAACACCCCCCATACTTAGCGTGTGTTATGTCCTCATGGCACAAAATGAAACGTAGATATAATTCGTACTTAATATAGTTGAGTCAAGAATAGAAGTGATGTATACACAATATTATAGGTCCCCCTATACTTAGGCTCAGGTCAACCTAAATATGATTGGATAATTATAGGTGGAGAACCGAGTAGAATTACAGATGTACAAGGTCAAAGATGTTTGCGACGGACCTTCTTGCGGGAGTGTGGTGGGACATAATATGGAGATGTGGAGGGCAGTGAAGAGGGGGAGGAGGAAGAAGACCAACCATCGTCAGAGTTGTCCTCAGAAGAATAATAATCGTACGCGGTGGATCTCCAACTATTGTCAACCAGATGTAAGTGCCCTTGGATCAGAGTTGTACCTATTGCACTTAATTGATGAACTACTTCAAGACCGGACGAGGACTCTTCATAAATCACATGATGTCTAAGGTCAAAGGTGACTTTATTGGTCGGTTTATTTCCTTGAGAAATATAGGGAGGAAGTTGGACAATCTTCTTCTCCCTTTCTAAAGTAACCGATGTTGCATTTATGAGTTCCTCATCAGATGAATCACCATAAAAATATACCAATTCTTGGAGGGTCATACGCCGCTTCGGGCGGGGGAGATTGTTCCTAGTTGTTTTGTGAGTGTTGGTTGGGGATGTTTATTCCACCTCCTGATAATCGTGAGTTTTGGTGACATTGGAGGTTTCCTGAGTCGGTTCCTGATAACGTTCTAGTATCTCGTGAATTACTGCCGACTCGAAGATTGGACCACCTAAATAATCGTGACGTTCCTCAGAAATATGGTCCAAATCATCATAAACTCCAAAATCTTGAATCTTCGAAGGAACTCTATTAAGGTGACAATCAGAGGTTTGTCCAGCAGTCAGTCTCTCAAGTGACTCTCATAGGGTTTGTGTTTGTATTTCATGAGGAGAGGTCTGATCATGTGAAGCATTTGTCTCCTGATCACAACTGTTGGTCTCAAGTCGGGTTTCCTTATAGCAGATCATATCATTGAGGGTTTGTTCATTGATGTCCGAGTTCAGAAACTTGATTTCTTGAGTTTTACAATCGACAATCGCCTTAGCAGAGTATAAGAACGGCTTTCCTAAAATGATAGGAGACTCAAAGAATCCTTTGTGGCGCTCGATGTTAGGGACAATAAAGTCCACTTTGTATTTGTCACCTCGGAAGTTTACGACGAGCGAAACAGTCCCCCGTGGTCTTTTGGTGGATCGATCAGGCAATTGAACGATCACCCTAGTCTTTTTGAGTTGTCCGAGTTTGAGTTGGTCAAAAACGGACTTGGGGAGGATGTTTAATGTAGAGTAGTCATCTAACCGAACATGAGTGAATAAGGTATCCTCAATTTCACATGTGATCGGTGTCAACCCCTTGACTTTACGGCAATTCATCACCAAAGAACAGACCATAGATATGACATGATATTCAGTCCTGGATTGTTTCATTCCCGTCTTTTTAGGATTAAGTCGACCCTTCATAAATTGCTTAAGATCGGGCACATATTCTATGGTCCTGATCAATGGAAGTTCTAAGATCAGATCTTGTAAAATACTTCCATTTCGGAATTGTCTAAATTTTTTGAATTTTCTATTTTTCTATTTTTTTATTTTCTACTATATGGTTAGTAAGGTGATCAGAGGTCAGGGGTGGTGGTGACTCCCTCTATACAGAAGATGTTGGTGCCTTAGTATCATTTCTTTCCTCGAGATCATCTCCACTTGAATAAACCTCGATACCAAGTTTAGCACATTCTATCTTTTTTGCTTCCAATGCTTTTTTGAATTCATTCCTCAATTCTTCCACATTTCTTTTGATTTGCGAATATTCATCCTCTAGTGATTGGTTGGGAAGATTACTGGACTTGTTGGAATGATTTTTCTGAGAGAGTGAGGTTTCATACTCAGCATGCCTAGACATAGGCTCACATTTCTGAGTTGAGTATGTGTTTCTATGTAAGATAGTATGAGCCTAAAAATCGGGTATCCACCGACAGTGGGAAAGTGGAGTTGGATATGGAATCCCATTTTATGTGTATAAGGGCTCATTGAGTGCAAAGCAAGAGGGCCTATGAGATTCGATCCAGTTAGGGTAAATGTAAGGTATATGCATCTCTATTTGGTCGTCAACAAGAAATCTTCGGGTCAAAGGTGTATAGATGTAATCTTGACCCATGCAGGTCGACCGATCATCATTCTCAACAGTAGTTTGCTTAATGTAGATGTCATATTAGTTAGCAAACTTTTGGGTAGATGGTATGCTAGACTGGTAAGGGAGGGTATTTGGAGGCTAAGAATGTGTAGGAGGTGATAAGTATGAAGAATTGGCAAAGTTAGGCAAGGTCATGAAGTCGGTCGAAGTTCCGACTTTAGAATTTGTATACGAGGTGGATCGAGAGTACACGATGAAATGGAAGAAGAAGATGATCCAAATAATGAGCGAAATAGACAGAAGATAAAACAAACTAGTTGATTCATCCACTCGACACTAGTGAAGGCACGTCAGGGTTCGACCGTTTATCTTTTCAATTTTAATTTAATGACAAAGAAATCTTGAAAATTAAAGCGAAGATATTAGGTGCTGAAATATTTCACAAAGACTGTCCCGAGTTCATACAACTAATTGCATCTACTTTTAGCCAGTATAGGTGTAAGTACAGATCGTTTAAACGGCTACCCGTGTTACTTGAGGACGGAGCCTTCTGCATTGTCCTCTAAACCACCCACTCTGCTAAGGAAAGTCAGATCGTAAAATAGCTACGTGAAACCCTCACTGAAAAGTAGCTAATTATTTTTAAATTAGTAGTATGAATGAAATTTTTTGGTTTTTGACTCTTTCCTAAGTGTGTGATCTTATCCTTACAAATAATGAGTGGGTTAATCTCCACCAGATAATGGTTAATTTTATGTCAATTTTATTTACAGTCGTCTTGATTAGCAGTTCCAATTTTAGATTAGGGTTATCACTGAAGTGTTATCTAAGCATAAAAATACACGCCTAGAGAGCAATCCCAATTCTTTAATTTCTAAGTTGTAAAATTAAGGAGGCAGAATCGAAAAAGTTAATGAAGCGTGAACCAATGATGCATGCTTAAGAAGAATACTTACAGTGATTCCTCACGTTCTTCATGCAGGATGCAATACAAGGAATTGAAATTACACTAAATGATATGCATAGATGAAAAATGCCCTAAGCAGATAGTTCTATTAGCAGGAAGAATTGATTTCAATTTGGCCAATATTGAACGATCTATAGTACGTATAATTAGTGAAAGTGTAGCCTAAAAATAACGAGCACAATCAAGAGTAAATAAATAAGCGTATATGTGCCTAATTCTTATGCCACTCAAGTCAGGTTCCAACTACATAGAAGGGGTTGAAACATACCCGCCACATCATAGAGAAGTCCAGTTCTAAATTATTACAAATTAGAGGGTTCAGAGAGAGACCCTGTAAATGATGTAAAAAATTAAATCTAGACTAATCTCTCTCTCACAAAATTTTAAAATTCAGTCTTCTTCGCAGATCCTTGATTTATATCCCAAAAATTTGCTTCGAGTAGTCTGCGAAGAGAGAAATTACGGTTAGTATCGGAGGTGAGAGAGAAATGCAAAATGAAATGTAGAAAAAAACTGACACAAAAATTAGTTTTACAAAAATTAATTACAAAAAAAAATTAAAACCCTAAAAATTTGTTTCCCCGTCAACGGTTCCATTTGATGAACAAGAAAATCCGCCTCTTTGATAATCAATAATTGTAGTATAGGAGGCGAAAAGCGACCCATCAAAAATCAAAATCTTTGAATATTGTGGAACATTTTTACTTAGCAAGTGTACCAAGGTCGAACATAGGGAACAATGATTATTAGTTGCGTGGTTTTAAATTAAATTAATTAATTAATGTTGGTTAATTTCTGTGTTGCGAAAATAGACAGAAAATGAAATGTAATGCAATGAGATGAGAGAAAAATAAACAGAGAAAACAATTCAGCACAGGATTTGTGATTTTATAAGATTCAATTCTCAAATAAATTGATTACTTAATTCTAAAAATTATCATTGATTGAAAGAGATTAAGTCCAAAAATATGTAATAATCAATATTGCAGATGCAGGTCAAAAAGATCACCGTATCAAAGTTTTATCTTGCAAGAATTTCTCAATATACTCTACCCCTATATTTTCCTGTAATTCACCCCTCAAAAATAACAACTTTATATCAAATATCAGGTGAATCACGAGTTCAATCAATAGATCAAATTCCTTGAAAATAATGTTCAAGCACTAAAGGATCAATTAACCCATCAACTCCTCAAATAAAGTTTCAGGGGATTAGATTAATTTCACTTCCTCATGTATACCCCTGCAAATATCAATTCGTTAATTAAGAAGATCAATAATCAAGAGAGACTTAATCAAACAAGATCTTCTCAAATGTTTTCCTACAAGTTAGATCAACTTTTCTCAATAAAGTAGCACTCATATGTCAGTTTTTAGCCTGCACAACTCATAATGCTCCTCAAGTAATAACTCCTAATAAATAGCCTCACATCTGTTCACAAGAGATGTAATATGAAAGGGCATCAAAATATCTTCAAAATGACATATTGTATGCTAAAATCAGAGTTCAGATGGGGATATGCTAAAATTAAGATCCAGGGACTAAAATGTAATAAAAGTAATTATTTTACTTCCAAAAGGGTCTCTGGGGGCTTATATGTAATTCATGAAATCTAGAGGGGCTTCTCTGAAAATTTTCTAAAGGTGCCACGTGAGGGGCACGTGACCTGAGTGGTGGGGGCTATTATGTAAATTCTGGATTTTTGAAGGATGTTTATGCAATTCAACCCTCACGCACCTGTGTTACGCGTGCGCGCGAGGTTCGAGCGATGGACGACAGGATCGACAGAGGCTCGATGTTTTGAGCTTGTGTGGTGGTGGCAGGAGGCTTGGCGGAGGCTTGGATTCCCTGAGGTGAAAGTCGGGACTGAGGCGAAAGCTCGGATGCCCGAGGGCATTGGTCACCCCTAACCCCTGTGACGTGTATGGCAGATCCCACCCTTTTCTTGGAACCGGGGATCAAAAAGGGGAGATGAACAAGAAGTCAGGGGAGGGGGAGGAGGAGGGATTGGTGAAGGGTGAAGAGAAAGCTTTTATTAAAAATTTTCAAGAAATGTGGCGGGCTGGAGAGGCTCGGGCCCACCCGAACCTCGAGGCAGGGGTCGAGGCTCAAGGTCTGATATGTGGAGTGAGCAGAGCCGTTGGATCAAGAACTAATACCCTGATCTAATGGTGGCGATCAGGCTGGGAGAACGGGGGTAGTGGCGAAGCAGCTGGGTCGGCATGTGGCGGGCATCGATCAACGAGGGACAAAGGGGTGTGGTGGAGCAGTCAGCCACGTCCGTCGAAGGGCCTTTTCTCGTCGACACACGAAGGAGCGAGGGCTTGCAGCAGTTGTGGTGGTCATGGGTGGCAGTGTATTGGTGTGGCTCGGAGCTGTTGGGCGTAGGCGGTCGTCGGCGGAGCAATGGTGGCGCATAGTGAAGGGCGAAGCACGGAGGGAGATGAGTGTCGTACGAGTGGGCTGGAGGTAGGTTGATGTGGTCGAGATGTCTGAAGAACGGTCATGGAATCGAAGGGGAAATAAGAACGAAAATGCAGAGAGAAAGCAACAGAAGAAAGAGAAGGGGAGTGGGTTTGCCTGGAGGAAGGAGGATGCCTCGACTCTGGTCTTCGCCACCGTTCTCGGCGGAAGCACATGGCTTAGATGCAGCAACTTGATGACAACAACTACAAGGGAAGAAACCCTTAGATAACATGGAGGTTTGGAGAGCTCGAGCTGCTGTCACCACCCGAGAAGGAAGATGACGGATGGTCTGGACATCGATGATGGCAAGGGATTTAGAGGAGAAGAGAGTAATGGCGGTGGCACGTGCGACTGGCCTCGTAACGGCTATAGGAGATGTGTCGGCGGCGGTTACATGCGACGATGGTGAAACTATGGAGGGTGCCACATGGCATGCCCAGAGGCTGCCACATGTCACCCCAAAAAATTTCAAAATTAAAAGAAGAAGAAAAATAAAAAAGAAATAGAAGGAGACCTCAGATTGAAAATTTTCCTTCACAAAAGTTGTTCGTCTCGACGAGATCTACAACTTGCATGGAGGAACTGAGAGAAAAAAAGGTCATTGGTATGACCTGATATTTTTGGTGGTCTCCAAGTGTATAGGAACCCGATTTTTTGGAGTTTTGCAATTTTTTGGTAGTTTTAAAAGAGGATAAAAAATTTGGAAAAAAATACGATAAAATATAAGAAAATTAACTACATACTATTATATTTTTTTTGTATTTTTAATAAATAAGAAAATAATGAAATGAAATAGAGGTAAGAAGCACAAGACTTTTGTACAGACTCACAACGGACACTCGGACACAATTAGTTTCTTTGATTTTAGTCTTGATGTAGATTTGGATTTTTATAAAGCTTAATAAAACTTTCATCAAAGAATACATGTGAAGAAGAAATAAAATTAAAAGGGTTCTCATGTCAAAAATAGCAAAACGTTAAAATGCGCAAAAGAGGCCCAAAACCCAACTTTCACATATGAGCTCTGGATTTTATGAAATTGATCTTTTTTTGAGGGGTATTGGAAAATGAAGTACCTTAAAAGTGAGTAGACCAAAATCGGACATTGTATGAGGGAGATATGCACATTTAGTCTGCCAGATGTGAAATTAAACTTTGGGATTATTTGACACTTATTTGAGTTAGTAATTTTTTTATATTGTTTATTTATTCATGTTAGTAATATCTACACAATGGAGAGGTTTGGTATTAATTGGAGTTAGGATGAATTAATTAAAAAGATGAGAAGCTAACTGCTTTTTGGGTCAATTTACAATTTTCGCAATTATGCATGATAGAATGGGAAGATTACTTACAAATGTATGTATGCTAATGATGCTCTATTAATTACTAAATGCAAATGAATTATGGGGAACATAGCCTAATTGACTGGTTTTAGCATGATGAATACGAGATTCATCATTGCTGCTGGAGATGAGTGTAATCTCTCTAGTGTCATAGTTCGCTATTGCCTCGACTGTTCGAGGAAAGGCCAGACAAGGATGATGGAGGTGTGGATCAAAGGTACGAAGACGTCCGTGTCTAGTACAACAAAATCAATGGGGAAATGGACTCCCTGAATCGTGACAACCACATCCTCCAACATTCCCCTAGGCCGCTTGACTGATTTGTCTGCGAATTAAAGAATCATCTTGGTGGATTTAAGCGGTCCTATCCTAAATTCTGTGAGTAGCGAAGATGGTATTAGATTGATAGACCACTCACTATCGAGTAGTGTTCGCTCAAACTCTTGATTGAACATGCTACACCTAATGAGTGGTGATCCTTTGTCTTTCTTCTTATAAGGAGATTGCTGATGGCATTAATGATTGCCATGGTGAGGATATGTTTCTCATTCTTTATACTCTGGCTTCTGAGATTATGAGGGAGAGGCTAACACTTTGTTGTGCATGCTTCCTTAAGTTTTTTCTTTGCAGACGACATGCACTCCATGGCTTTCACTAATTGCACAATTAAGACCAAGTTCTGAATGATTTCCACAATCGAAGGATCATACAAAGCATTTTCAAAAATTTGATTTTTTGGATCTTTTTCATTCAGGGAATAGAATATGTACAGAATCAGAAACCTTTTCAAAAATCTTGTCCATATCAATGTTTACAAGTAGATGGTAAAAATGTGTACAATCATCTACAAGTTGTGGACCAAAAAATGTAGGCTCGATTCGTGGGTTGGTACTAGATTTGCTGCACGTGCGACATCTCCATTATTGGCTGAACTCCATCGAGTCTGTTGTTGCTATCTTTCTATGCTTTTTGTATTTTCTTCATTTTTTGTTCTTTTTTTGTAGATGGTGCTCCTCCAAAAATGTGTTTGGCTCATGCTGCTGGCTTGGATGATGGCTCATCATTAGATGCATGAAGCTTTCCCTTCGTTGTTATTGATGACCAAAGTGTTATACCACTCATGAGAGTAACAACATTAGATATAAACAAGTTATTTTCATCTGAATAGGGTAGAACATCATAAGCTACCTGCTCTTTGCATCGGAAATTATTTGGATTGGCCTCGATCTGGGCTAGAATGATGGCTTTGGCAGCTGTCAGGTCGTCGGTCTTTTGGCTCATTTTAGCCATATTTTTCATTAGTTGTTCCAGACAAGCATGAGTTGGGTTTATCGATGCAATCTCAGAAAACTTGATCTGATGAGGCCTCTGACTTTGGTATTGCTGGAGGGACTGCCGGTGATATCCCTGAGAAAAGTGGTGAGGAGGGGGAAGAGAAGAGTATGATTGTTATTGCTAAGAGGATGTTGATATTGAGCAACCGACTGATTATGTTGATACTTTGACTACCAGTAACCGAGTTGCTGGTATCACTGCCTCCAATTGTTGCCATGCTGCGTAGGCTGTTGGTACTAGGATCGGTAGGGTTGGAAGTTCCTACCCTCATGTTGTTGCTGGTGGTATGGCTGATTGGATGAGTTCTGACCCAAAGATTGCCCCTAAGGACGGGTTAGTTGCTGTTCATTGTCCTACACACCATTGATTTCTTGAATTAGTGGTAGGGTGAACAGAACTACTCCTGGTACATGCGCTGGAGTTTGGGCTGGTACAACGCCATCTGGGTCTGCTGTTGCGATGGCGGTTGCTCAGGGGTCTGTACGCGGTGTGCGTGCTGGACAGGCTGAGATGACGGAGGACTCAACTGAAGTTGTGTCAGTGTAGGCTCCTTCTGCTCAATAGGAGTCTCGGTGGTAGCGAACACCTATTTGCATGCGTTGATGGTCCTGACAAGCATCTCCAACTGCGTAGTAATATGATCAAGCTTATCCAAACCTTGGGTTCTATTCTCAATCACAACAAGTTCTTCGAGGTCTTGCGACCTCTTCTCAATGATATCTACTTTGGACAAGTGACTCCCTATGAAACTCAGGTTGGGGCTCTCATCCTTGTCCTCTTCATGGGCCTCCATATTGACAAGCTTGTGGCTATCCGGGGGCACCTTCATGTATGCACGTGACGAAGATTGAGTGGCCTCTCCTTCGACCATCTCCTCAAAAATTTCCCAAATCACATCTTCATCCTTATTAAAATGCAAATCACCACAAGAGGCATCCAGTAATCTTTGGCTCTCAAGTGTCAACCCATCGAAAAAATGATGAACCAGACTAGTCTTTGGAATTTTGTAGTGGGGACACTTCTCCTGTAAATCTTTGAATCTTTCCCACACTTCATGAATTGTCTTGTGGTGCTACTGGATGAAATTGGAGATGCGAGCATGCATCTGGTTCAGATGATCGAGAGGGTAAAATTTGTGGAGAAATGTAGACTTCAACTCCTCCCATGTCATCACTACCTTCCCTAGATAGTTCACCCAATAAAAAGCCTTGTCGTGGAGACTGAATGGGAACAGAGTAATCTTGACCACCCCTAGAGGAATGTTAGCTAATGAGTTGTTGCAAGATGCAGCCAAATTGTTGTAGGTGGATGTATGGTTCTTCTATTGTATTCACATGCAAGGATGGGAAAATGGGCATGGATGGGGTAGAATCTGAATCTACTCGATTTCATGGCCTGCCCCAGGGTTGTAAGTTTGCTTCAGTGTGGGCTTGGGCTACGATGGTCTTGCCTCTCCTCCTCCATGATGGAGTCCACCAATTGAATACTTATCTTTTGCATCCTCCATGTTCATCTCCTCTTCTCTGTTCAGATCATCCTCTCATATGACATCTCTCTCATCAGTCCTCCTCCTCAAATCATTAAGCATTTCTTGAAAGGTGACCTGGGCCAATCCTTGATTTGTCAAGTGCTGTTAAATTGCTTGAATGGATGCGAGGAGCTAGTTGTTAACATCATTCTACGTTGTATACTACCCTTCCCCCTGATCTGGATGCTCAGCTAGCTGAGGTTGCGATCCCTTACCTCTTCCTGTAGGAGTCATTTCAGAATCTTCTTGTAGCTCTGGATCTGGATCAGGTTCTTGATCTGCACGGTTGAATAAACCCTGATCTGTCTCCGTCTGAGCACCAAGTGCTAAGATGAGTCTGGGATTAAGGTCAATCCCAGATGGTTGTGAATGGAGCATGGGATATTGACTGAAATATATCTTTCATCAACAAGGGGTTGGTTGTATTCCCAGTTTATTTGAATGGGAAGAGTTGGTTCGGGCTGTGAATCCATCTCGAACATCGGATTTATTGGAGAAAGGAAAGTGTTGAAAGAAGAAAGGATCGAGGAGTCCAAGGAGAAGTTCACAAGATCCATACCGATTTCCTGGAAATCACCCCGCATTATTAGAGATGTTGACGACACGGAACTGGACCTCCTTTGTAACATACTATACTTTTTGGGATCCTTGTGTCCAGATCTAGATTCTCTGCTTAGCAAAAGAAATAGAGTGAGGAAGCTGATAGTGGAGGAGCAAATAATTTGGGTCAAGCCCGCAACAGAATCACCCGAGAGCAGTCAAGAGCCTACTTGAACGTGGGACAATGAGACAAATACCCACATGCCTTTAATCTAAAAATAGCACTCTCTCACTGGGAAGGACACCTCCCTCCCTCAAAAGTATCTGAAAATATTGAGGGCTTTGCTCACCCAATGTAAGGAATCTAATTAATCAATTTTATTTAGGTCAAGTATTTTTAGCAGTCCTTTTTTTTAATTTTTTTGTGTTATCACTTTCTTTGAGCAGATTTAATACAAGTGCCAAATGTTTGTTGTTTTTCTTTTTGCCTAGGTAGTCAAATCAGAGGGAGAAGGAAAATGTAATACAAGTCGAAAAGCGATGATGAATGCTCAGATAGAAGACTCACAATGATTCCCATCTCTCTCCATGTGATGCAAGGTAGAAAATTTTAAACCTAATCTATATGTAAATGCAACGATGAAATTAACCTAAGAAAAAGATATATTATTAGCATAAATAATTGAATGTCAAAATCCTAGAATGATCACCCAAAAGTCCATCTTGGAGATAGCCTCGGTGCCTGCCACAATGGGTCTTGCAGGCGTTGTATGGCGCCTCTTTCGGCACTCAATGATCAATCCAAGATTTAACAATTAAATTTGAGCTATGTCTAATCGAAGTGTAATCTATAAGAGCATGAATTAGCTTGATGATGTGGACCTAGCTACCGAGCAAGCACATCTAAATCTAAGAGCTCTATCACATAAAACAAAGAAAACAAAGGAGGAAATTCAAAAACATGAAATAAAGAAAATAAAGGCAGTGAAAATTATGAAAATTTTGGTGAGACCATAAGGGAACAAACATCTGGAAATTTGGCCCAAGTGTCCAATGTCTAAAGTACCTGTATTATTACAAATTAATCACTCTCTCACGAAAATAAAAAATATATATGCTAAATTTCTCTCTCTCTCTCTCTCTCCTACTCTCTCCCGCTCGCTAAGTTAGAAAGCTGACTCCTTGTCTTGGGAGATGCACCAATCTCCTAAGAAATCCGCCCTCGATTTTTGGTCCCTCGTAAAAACAATAAAAGAGACAAATTTCAGCACAATAAACAAGTATATAAAATAAAAGGGAAATAAAGAAAAATAATGAAATAAAAATGACCCAAAATTCCATCTTACACGTTGCTCCTCGGCAGCGGTGCCATTTGATAAATAGAGATGATTGAGGGGTCTAAAATGAGCCTCGCAAGCGAGGACTCAGTCGTTGTGACGACCTCTAAACAACTGTATTTAATAAACAATTACCCATACAATGTACATAAAATCAATGCAAGCAGTGTGATTCAAAATTTATTATACCGTGTAATATATTGTATAGTGGACAAGCATAGCATGTGTCAAATATAGGAAACAACAGAGGACAGACAATCGAAATTGGCTAAAAGAAGACAATAAATGATTTTGAGTATTTTTAAGGAATTTTGAGTTTTATGGATTTTTAATTATGTATTTTGGAGTTTTTATTTATTGATATGTATTTAATTATTTTTATTTTATATTTTATATTTTTCTTTCTATTTTTTGATTTATTCCTTTTCTTTTTAATATATAATATAAGAATGTATAAAACTATATAGATAATATAGAGTAATACATTTATAAATACAAATACAAATAACCAAAAATTACGGAATAAAACGTTCTTGTGTTATATATATTTTTCTACTATTTTGTGATTTTGGGAGAATGTTTGCTAATTTTTAGATAATTTTAATGTCTAAAAATATCTCAAATCAGGGACTAAACAAATATGACGAATTGTTTTAGAAATTTAAAATAGCTAAATAGCTCAAAAATTTTTAGAATATTTTAAATTATTAACATATAATAAAAAGAAAATTCAAAGGAAGAAATAAGTATTTTTTTTATTTTTAAAATAATTTTAATAAGGATTTTGGAGATTTTTCATTTTTTAATGTTTTTCTTTTTCTATTTTTAGTGGTTTTTGGTATGTAGGCTCAAAATACAATAATAAACTCATGCTAATTTTATTGGAATTTTTAAAAATATTTTAGATTTTTATGGGTTTTTACTGCAAATAGAGTTGAAAAGCTCTCTTTTTTATTTTTAATAAACATAAAATTACCTTAAAATACCTAACTAAAAATATATGTGAAATATATATGAGTTAGGTATTTATAGCAATTTTATAGGAATTTTTAAGGACATTAGGGTATTTTTACAAAATAAAATCTAATAAAAGAAAATACACCCCTGTAGAGGTATTTGTGCATACATTTAAAGTTCTAGGACCCTACCTGAACACCACAGACAATTTTTGGTGTTAAAATGCAATTTTTTTTGAAAATATCCAATAACAATACTTGTTAGGGTATATTTGCAATTAATACAAAGTTGGTGGGGTCAAATGCAAGTTTTCGGAAAATATTACGTTACAAATAAAAAATTGGGAGTAAAATGAAATACAAAAGCCCTAGAGGCTTAGCTCCTCACACACACAGGCACAAAAGATGATGTAGATTGGACCTAAATATAATTAAAAAAATTACATAGACTGAAATCAAATATTACACAAATATTTGAACTACAAATGAATGTTTATGGACTAAAAAATAAAACAAAAAATGGGAGGGTCCACTTGACATGCATTATGTCCTGAGAGTGTGATGATGCTCCGACCTCATCAGTTGAGATTTGGATCATGGGAGAGGATCCGACGATCGTGGTGTGGCTGATCTGACAGTAAGTGCTCCCGCCTGGATATTGGGCAAGATCCGATGGTGTAGAGGTAGTTTGGAAGAACAGGGAAGAGCCATGGTTCTTCCGATCTTCGATCTGACGAGTCTTCATCCCTCAGCCTCCTCTTTCACTGTTAAGATGCTTGGAATCTTCCTCAAGGTGGTTCGCATCTCCTGGAACCCTCAGATGTGACCGGGACCCATCGATGGGGTCCTGGATGATCTGAGAAGGATGTGGCTTCAGGAATCCTTCTTACTGATCAAAATCAACCCAAATGGATCGTCAACCTCCAGGACCTACAGGAGACGCTCACGCAACCAAAAAGGGGGTTCCTGGGGACTAATTTGGGTGTAAATGGGCGGAAGGAATATGAGCGGAGATGCTCCAGTGATGCGGCAGAGGTAGAGCTCCTGTATCTAGATCTGTGCAAGATCTAGGTGGATGAAGGTGTGTGTAATGAAGAGAAGGTGAATGGGAAGGAGATGGAAGCGATGGCATAAGAAGCAGACATGTGAAGTGGTTAGAGATAAGAGACGGAGTCGGAGCTCCGAGGAGATCTTTTTTCTACGAAAGATTACAATAAATCTAAGGAAATGGAAAGCGAATATATTCTACTGCTACGCTGAGAAACAAGAAGATTGAAGAAAAGAGGGCTTACCTGACTTGTGCCAGCGTGGAGTGGAGCTCATGGTGGAGGAGGTGGTGGCACCTCGAATCTACCTCGATTCAATGCCAAATGCGTTGTTGAGCCTTCCCTATGACTCATGTTGTCATTAGGACACTCGAGATGCTTGAAGATCAGAGCTTGAATGATGAAAGAGGGATCAAATTCAAAAATGGGATCGAGGATGGCTAATGTACATGCGAAGAAGAGATGGTGAATGGTGCTCGTCTCAGTGGTCCTCGAATCGATGTAGAATCTCAGCGTGAAAGATCAATGATCAAGGAACAAAAGTCAAAGAGACACCAAACTAAATGGATGAAATAATCTTGCATGAAAAATCAAGGAAGAGGAGGTCAAATGCATTCTGAGACAAGCTAGAGCCTCGATCAAAGAGTTGACCGAGGTCAGCGGACGATGGGTCTTGATTGAGCCACATCATCCACAAGAGGATAGAAATGATAATAAAAAGGAAAATAAATATAAATATAATAGTAAATGAATTATTTAATTTTTGAGTAAAACATGAAAAATATTTATTATTTTATGCATATTTTAATATGATATTTATTTATTTTTATGAGTTTATTTATTATAAGTTACTTATTACAAGTATTTTATGAGTATATTTACCTATGTTGTGTATATTTTATTTTTATTTTGTATTTTAAATTTTATTATCGTATATTCTTAATTTATATATTTAAAACTTATTTAAATACACTTAAATATATTTTTATTATATTTTTCTAATGTATTTTGTATACTTAAATAAATAAGGCCATTAATTATATAGTTATACATAAAGTATCTTTATCTATGTATTTTGTAGACTATTTTATTTAATGTCCTTTTGTGTTTATTCTAAATATTTACAAACGCTATGAAGAATATTTTAAGACTTATAAAAATATTAAAGAATAAAAATTATAAATAATAAATAAAATCAATATTTTATTCAGGTATATAGTACAGTAGGGATCCAAATCCTAACTTTTATATCTTAGTTTCATTAAAGTTACATACAATTAAAGTGATTTTGGTACGTTTTGAGTTCATATGGAGAAGATTTGCATTTGGGAAGTTTGAGTTTTGGAACTTCATCCTGAGTATAAAATGTACAATTTATATTATTTTTGTGTAAAGCAAATTTTGTATTTTTCTATGTTTTTTATCTACAACTTTCATGTAGAAAGTTTATTTATATGATGAATAGATAATAAAGAATAAAATAGGTCCTAAAAATATATTATTGAAGAAATATGAAGTAGGTTTTTATTGTGTTTTTGATCCTTATCTCCCCTTACTTTATTCATTGCCGACCCAGTCATCATAATGCCTAGGTCTCAGGGTTTAGGGTCATAAAATACCTTTGACATTTTATTTCTTTTTCTTTTCTTTTCTTTATTATTTTATTTTGGCTTTAAATAATGTATTTTGTATGATATTTACATAATAAATAATCAATGTTTATTTATGCAAAATAATGGTTTATACATGCATTTACTAGGGTTAAAGGCCAGAATGAAAGAATAAAGATGATGAAATGGTGATTCATCACGACCCTTAGCTCAGCTAGAGATATGAAGCCAGTTCGGAAGCAACCGCCTAGTGTGTGGGTCTAGGATCTCAGTCCTTTTTATGTCTTTTTATACAAGCTTGTAGTGCTTTTACGCTCCATAGGTGTCCATATTTTTTTAACCAGTTCCACTGACCATGTTTCAGTAGGGTACCTAGGCTGGGAGACCATCGGTTTTGGTTTTACTTTACAAGCTTGTTAGCCCGTACCGGTCAGTCTAGTTTTTGGGGTGACTCTTCTGGAGAGTCTCTCCCACCTATCTCATGGGTGTAGTTTTGGAGTAGGCTTTGCCATCTACTAGACCGCACGCCCACTTAGAGGACGAGACAGAAGAGTCTCTTAGGAGACTTCCTCACCGCTTGAGTTTTGTTTACTGTTCTAATAATAGGTCTTGGTGAGGAAAAGGTAGTGATTAGTTGGACAAGCTTAGTTATTTTTTAGAGTCGACTACAGTTGAGTTTAATTAAGTTGAGTTAACACTATTCTCAAGATTGTTTACTGTTTCACCAGTAGGTCTGGCAAAGAAAAGTCCGTGAGACAAAAATCATCAAATCGTCGATCATTGATATTAAATCAGAAATTAGAATGTGCTATTATGGATGTTAGGAGAAGCTAATGGACGTGTTGGGAACTTAGCTATGATGCATTATACTTCACCGTATGCCTACGGAGACAACCCACCCCTAGAGGTGTTCTTCACGTCTTAGAGGTATAGTGTGAGGTCACACTTAGACCAAGACCACCGACTATCCAATAGGCTTGAGAAATTAGACAGAAATAAAGATCAGATAGGAGACTCGTCATCCTTAATACCAAGATCCATCAACATGATCTATAAGTGATAAAAAGACAAAAGCATACTTATGGATCATTTATGAATATATGAAAAGGTTATGTATGGAAAGTTATGGGGTGATGGATGATCGAGGGTTTCACATAGAAAATAGCTTGAAAACTCATTTTTACGCAAGTAGCTTGTTAAATTTATATGGCAATACCTATTTACTTGCTTCTTTTTTAAACCACAAGAATACCTATTTTATTTTAATATTTTTTTATTGTATCAATATTTGTTGACATTTCTCTTGTTTGTATCATTTCTCTTGTTCCTATCATGTATCAGACTACATGGAATACATGCATCACAATAGATTGACGGTTGACCTCATGCTTCCACAGATACTCTCGATGGTACACATGTCATAGTTTATATTTAGAATAATGTAAATTCTTTTCTTTCTCTTAAAACATTTTGAGATTCATATACAATTGTCAGTTTCTTTTGTCACATGGAAATTAATGCCATGTGCATTGATGGCACTTGTTATTAGTTCTGTGGTTGTTTACATTAATTATGAATGTTATTTTAAAACAGGCAAAAAATTCACTAAATTTTAGTAACCAAATGCGATCGATATCAAATATAATATTATGAGTGTTGTGTAAATAGATAACTCAGATCTGCGGGCATCACAGAATGGTATCAAAGCAGTGTTACCCCACTGCACACACGTATTAAGTTCTCGGATAGCGACAGTCTTCTAACTTGTCGTGAGTCCAAGAGGGAAATATGACATTTAAATCCAATAACCACATTTATCACCAATTGCAATTAATTTTTGTATAGTATCCAAAGAAGAGAAAAGCACAAATAGAAGTGTTAGTAAACATCAAGTATTATTATTAATAATATTGATTATGTGCAGAATCATGACATTTAAAGCTAGCCTGGAGATAGTGGATCATTTCAAGCACATCCTGAGCACCCTCGATGACCTCCAACAGTAGCAGACTATAATGTGAGGTCAGCATGACTTGATTTTGGCTCAACAGACAGATATTGCAAACATGCAAACCGACATAGAGATAAGATTCGAGGAGCCATCTGATTTCACTTACCATCCGTCTCAGGATGGAACACAACAAGATCAATCACAGTCTATTGAGGTACAACATCCTCAGTTCGATGATCCGCATGAGGAGATACCAGTACATGGATCTAAGGATGGAGATTATGGTAGGGGACAATACCCTTTACTTTTTGTAGATGAGGACACACATGAACACTCCACCATTCACAAGTAGGGCTGGCTATTGAGCTTAACGAGCCGAGCCAACCCCCGGCTCGGGCTCAGGCTTGATAAGCCCAACTAGGCTCGAGCTTGAGCTTGTTCGAGCCCAACAGAGCTGGATCGGGCTCGAGCTCGATGAACACGAGCCCCTTATTGAGCTAGCTCAAGCTCAGGCTCGATGAACACGAGCCCCTTATCGAGCTGGCTTGGGCTCGATAAGGCTCAAGCCGTGCCCCTTATCGAGCTCGAGCTCCTTATCGAGCCGGGTTTGGGCTCGAGCCCAAGCGAGGCTCGTTAAGGAAAATATGGTCTTTTGGTGGAAAAGTGTTTTGCACAGGTTCAAACTCACGACCTATTCTATCAAGAGAGGGCTCCTGACCAATAGGCCACTATCCAAGTTGTGTACAAAATCTTAATTATACTATATATTGTAACATTCTATTTGCTTATAAAAAAGAAAAAATTACTAATTTTTTAAGGTACGGCGGGGGGGGAATGTGTGGACAGGAATGGGATTTTGAGAATTGGGTTATGACTCGTGACTCGAAGGAGGGGAAAAGTTAGTGGAGGTAAAATTGCAAAGGAATACTTTTATTTATTTGTATTATATATAAATATATAAATATTATATATATATATATATATTCCTGATCGAGCCCCCTTATTGAGTTATTGAGCTGAGTAAGTCTCGGCTCGAGTTCAGCTCGTTAAGCTATCGAACTCAAAATTCTAGCTCGGGCTCAGCTCAATAGCATGATGAGCCAGTCTCATGAGCCCTTATCAAGTCGAGCCCAAGCCTAGCTCATCGAGCTCTGACTCAATAACCAGCCCTATCCACAGGCATGGATCGATTTTCACTTCCTATCAGTGGGCTAATGTGCCGATATTCGAGGGCAACGGGACATCAGATGAGGTCGAGTAGTGGCTAAAGAGGGTTATGAACGTACTTCGAATGATTCACACACCTTGAGACTCGTGGTTATCATTAATGGAGTATTATAGCATTCGTCGAGAGATGGTAGGGGGCGACAGTTTTTGAGTTGCGACGTGAGCCCACATGGGACGATTTCAAGATGAGAATCAGATCCCACTTCTTTTCTGGGAAGTGGAAGGAGTCACATCGTTGACTATTCGCAGAGCTCAGACATGGGCGGATGATATGTAGATAGTACTTTGTTTGCTACACCGAGTTGTCACAACACACCAGCAGATGCTGCTTTTCTAGATGAGAATTTAGAGAAATTCATCAGAGGTATGAGGGAAGAGGTGCATGAGAAGATGGTCAGACTACGCATCACTTCTATATCTGAGGATATTGATGCAACGGGGAAGTTTGAGGACATCAGAGTGAGTGAGAGAGAGAGATGCTTTGGGAGTTCTCTTGGATTGGTACCCACACCACATCAATCATTTGGATCGATACGATGACCATTCAATAATAGAGATCAGCTAGGCAATAATACCTGGCAATGCTAGTTCATCTCCGGCGACTACCTTAGGAGGAGCAGTTGTTGGACGTGGCACCGGTTCAACTTGACCATCTAGGTCATAGAAAGTGGACAGACCCCCGACAGGACTCACTCAAAGTACAAACATGACTACTACACCTACCCAATTAGGTTGATGTTTCTTGTGCAATCAGTGGGGTTACTGTCGATTTTAGTGCCCCCAAGCTTCTGGTGAGCCTCGATTGCAACCAAAACCGTCACATGCATAGGCACAACGTATTGGGAGTTTACTTGGCGGGAACTCCAACTTCAAGAGGCCATTGAGACAGACACAGAGTGTGTCCAGTTCGAGCATTATACTAGCTAGACAAAGATAGTTACATGCAATGACTGAGGATCAGGCTCGATCAACAACTATTGTGGTGAAAGGTATGGTCTCAATTCCGAGCCTACCTTTCCATGTTTTGTTTGACTCTGGAGTAACACATTCCTTCATTGCTTTGAGATTATTAGCTTAATTAGATAGAGTTAAAGAGGCCTTATATCCTCCTTGCCACATTTACGGAACAGGTGGCCAGTTTTTCGTCATCTCACTGATAGTCAGAGACTTACCAATGCTGATTGGCAGTCACGAGATGATCGTAAACTATCTGTTACCACAACATGATGAGTTTGACTTGATTTTAGGCATGGATTGGTTGTTAGATCATCATTCCTTCGTTGATTGCTTTAGGACAATTATCTTCAGGATTCCAGACTTACCTGAGCTTACTTTTAAGTGTGCATTACATGACTCCAAAATGGAGTACATCTCACTGTTGAGAGCTCAAATACTTATTGATCAGGGATGCGGTTCATATTTAGCATTTGTTCGAGAGACATCCGATCATGAGCCGATGACCCAAGACATCATAGTAGTATCGAATTACCTAGATGTATTTCCTAATGAGTTACCAGGGTTACCTCCTGAGAGAGAGATATCGAGTTCGAGATCACAATACTACTGGATACACATGCGATCTCGATGACTCCTTACCGCATGGCATCAACTGAGTTGAGAGAGCTAAAGGTGTAGTTGCGGGAGTTACTTGACTTAGATTTCGTGAGGCCGAGAACTTCACATTGAGGTGTTCTAGTTCTTTTTGTTAGGAAGAAGGATGGATCGATGAGATTGTGCATTTATTACATGCAGCTAAATAAGAGAACGGTGAAGAACTGTTATCCTCTGCCATGCATCGACTTATTTGATCATCTACAGGGATCTTCGGTGTTTTTAAAGACCAACCTTCGATCAAGCTATCATCAGCTGAGGATTCGAGATTCATATATTCCAAAGATAGCTTTCAGGACCCGATATGGGCAGTACGAGTCGTTTGGGTTCACCAATGCCCCTGCAGCATTCATGAACATGATGAACAAGATCTTTCATCCATACTTGGACAAGTTTGTGGTGGTATTCATTGATGATGTGTTGATTTATTCTCAGAATGAATGGGAACACGTGAATGATCTAAAGATAGTCCTTGACACAATACAAGAGATCAAGTTGTGTGTCAAGCTGAGTACGTGCATGTTCTGGTTATCTCAGGTCTCATTCTTGGGCATGCCATTTATGAAGCAGGTATCGCAGTAGATTCTACGAAGATTGAGGTAGTCATTTCTTGGGAGCAACCTAAGACAATCACTCAGATTCGGAGCTTCCTTGGACTAGCGGGCTATTATAAAAGCTTTGTCAATGGATTCTCTCGAGTTGTTCTTCCTTTGACACGATTGACATATGGAGTTTCTTTCATTTGAGATGATTCACATGAGTAGGCCTTCAGGACATTGAAGAAAAGATTGACTACTACACCCATTCTTACACTTCCTTCAGACACACTGGATTACGTAGTATACATAAATGCCTCAGGAGAAGGTTTAGGAGCGGTCTTGATGCAATGAGGTCATGTGATTGCATATGCATAAAGTCAATTGAGGTCGCGCGAGAAGAATTACCCCATTCATGACATGGAATTGGCAGCAATTGTCTTTGCCTTGAAGATCTGGAACCACTATCTCTATGAAGTGAACTTTGAGATTTTCACAGACCACGAGGATGAAGTACATCTTCAGTCAGAAGGAGCTGAACAACAGATATTGTAGGTGGCTTGAGCTACTGAATGATTATGACTACACAATCTCTTACCACCCCGGTAAGGGAAATGTGGCGGCAGATGCACTTAGCACGAGAGCTCATGTTGAGGGTACAACAAACTAGTTATACACGTGAAATATGCTCATAGCTTTGATTGATTGGCATCCTCAAGAGAGTGATCCATATTTATTTCCATACCTCCACAATTCAATAGTCTTTGGGATCACATAATAGAAGGACAAAAGTCAGATCCTTAGATTCGAGACAGATACATGAGTGTCTTCAAGGACTAATGTGATGATTTTGTTATGACAGAGTCTATTTTGTGGAAGGCTGACCAGGTCATTGTACCCGATGATGAACAATTACAGAGAGATATTCTTGATGAGGCACACAATTCACGATTGTCTATTCATCCTGGAAGCACGAAGATGTATCGTGATTTACATTAACATTTCTAGTAGGACAAGATGAAGTGTGATGTGGCACATCATGCCAATAGATGTTTGACTCGCCAAATGGTCAAGGCTGAGCACAGGAGACCATCAGGGGTATTACAGTCTCTCCTCACTCCCGAGTGGAAGTGGGAGAATATCTCTATGGATTTCACCATTGGACTGCCAAGGACACCAGGTAGCCATGATGTTATTTGGGTTATTGTTGACAGATTGACCATTATCCCATTTCGTACATGTCAGCATGAGCTACACTCCATCAAGGTTGGCTAGATTATATGTGCATAATATCATTAGACTCCATGATATACCACGTGAGGTGGTGTCTGATAGAGACTCGAGGTTTACATCTCACTACAGGCATCAGTTCATGTCAACACTACAGACAAAGCTGAAGACGAGTTCTGCATACCATCCACAGACCGACGGACAGAGCGGGTGGACCATTCAGACATTTGAGGATTTGTTGTGTGCATGCAGTCTTGAGTGGAAAGAGTGCTGGAAGGAACACCTGTCATTGGTAGAATTCATGTACAATAACAACTATTATTCCAGTATAGGCATGGCACTATTCGAAGCCCTATACAAGCAGAGATGCCTCACACCTCTCAGCTAGCGTGAGGTAGGTGATCATACTCATTACTTTGTAGATCTCTTGGAGGAGACGACAGGGATTGTTGATCTTGTGAGGTGGAAGCTTCTGACCGCACATAGCTGCTAGAAATGCTATGCCGACCATCAGAGGAGATTTGGAGTTTCAGATAAACCGATCATCTTCTCTCAATCTATTACAAATATGACTTATTAAAGATTTAGCTTAATTTTTCATACTGATGGAATTCCTATAAATACAGGTGGGGCATTGGGTGTTTCTATGAGTGTCTCCTATGAACGGAGTACAAAGATTTGATGTTCATGGGAAGTTGGCACCACGATACGTTGGACCATTTTAGATCATTGCACGTGTAGGAAAGGTGGCCTATCGAGTAGCCCTTCCTCCACACCTATCAGCCATACATGATGTCTTTCACATGTCCAACCTACGGATGTATGTGCATGACTCTCGACACTTCATCAACTACGAGAATCTTGATGTGGAGCCTGACTTGACATATAAATAGAGGCTAGTGCAAATAATTGATAGTGTTGCGAAGAAGCTTCGCAACACAGAGATTCCTTTAGTCAAGGTGTTATGGCACTGACATGGTGTCGAAGAGGCGACATGGGAGCCTGAAGCTGACATGCGGGCACGATACCCTCAGCTATTTTCAGGTAGTTGTCAAACAAGCACACTTGATTATACATGTTGAAAGAATATGGCTTGTTTTTCCTTTGAGGTTTTTATGGGTTCAAAAACCTTTGAGGTTTTTATGACAAGACGAAGCTCAAATAAAATACCCAATGACAATGATCCGAGTCTCGAGGATGAGACACCCTTTGAGGTTTTTATATTTGTGACATCCGGATCTGAGTCACCCGAATCCGAAACCCGACCTGATTGGGGTCCATTTGACCCGATAAATTATCAATCGATATAAATGATCAAAATCGATCCAGAGATCATAAATCAAAATTTGTTTAAGATTAATAGATCAGAAATCAATTGTATCATAAAGCATGCCACCAGAAAATCCATAACGTAATTGGAAATTATAAAAATAAACTGAAACCATCTAGACGAAATAAGACCAACGGAATCGATCGTTCATCGATCAGAGGTTGTTTGATAATTTAAAATCACAAAATTTATTTATAAACCAATACTATATCTCAATAATTCAGACGAATTCATCTAAGATCAAAAGTATATGGATATTGTATTCATTTTGATCGTCATTTAGAGACAGTCAAATCGAGCTATTGTTCATCAGAATCACAAACTCGAGATGTGAATGTAGATGACTTTGGTATTCCATATAGGAGAAAGAGACAAAGGATTTTCCAAAAAAAAATATATAAAAAAAATATTTCAAATAATTCCAGCAGTCACTTCCATTTGGCATTCTTTTCCACTTGACAAAATCTTAAGCCATCCCTCTCCTTATATATATATATATATAGAGAGAGAGAGAGAGAGAGAGAGAGGCACTTAAAATGAGGTGGGGTCTCACCAATATTGTGGTGAGCCTTCAATAGGATTCGTCGGATCCCAATCTGACGGCAGCATCAAAAATCATGTCCAAAAGGGCAAATCCGTCATCCTTTTTTTTTGTAAATTCGAATTTCATTTAGTGGTTTTGAATTACTATTTAATGTTTTCTGGATTTGGTATTTTTGAATCATACCTTTACTGGTCTTTTTCCAATTTTACGCTGAATGAATTGGGTTAAACCATATCTTTGTGAACGCCTGCGAGTTTTTGTGAAAATGCATGTTTTTTTTGTAATTTCGTTAATGATTTCGTTTTTCACATTTTCGTTTGAAAATTGGTATTCTGTTTTGTAAATGGGTACATTCGTTTTGTAAACTCCAATGAGTTTTTGTAAGAGTAATTATCCTCTTTGTAAACTCCAAACTTTTTTTTGTAAATGTATATATTCATTTTGTAAAATTTATGTGACATTTTGTAACTGCATCGCGTTCTTTTGTAAAATTCACGAAGAGCTCTGCAAAAATAAGATAAACAATAATGAGATTTGTAAAAAATTGAATCAATATGTAAATCGAAAGGTCAATTATGTAAATTATCAAACCAAAATGTAAATCCGTGCATTACCATTGCACATCCACCGAACAACCCCCTTTCGCCTAGGGGAACGCCACATCCCTCGACGAAAGCCCCTTCGCCATCGTCGCCAGCACCACCACCGAGCTCGACCCTCCTTCTCCATTGTTGTCGCCAACCACAGGAGCCCCATCCGCCAGGAGCCCTCGTTGGAGAAGAAACATCACCCGCTCTTTGCGTGGAGGAGAACCTCTGTCAGGAGCTTGGTGCTCCGTCGACCATCAATAATGCCCCCTCCGCTGCCTGGACGAACGTCGCCACCGCCCTCGATAAGGGAAAGAAGGAAGGAGCGGCACTCAAGAGAGAGGAAGAGGACAAATCGGGAGAGAGAGAGAGGGGGGGAGGTGCCGGACTTGGTGAAATAGTTGTCACATTCTATATTTAGAATATGATGAAATGACCAAAATAGGTTTTTAATCATTAAATTAATTTAATTAATGCGTCAATAAATCCATCTGTGAGATCAAAGATAGAAGGACATGATTGAGGGCCCAACACAATACTGGTGAGTCCCTGTCTCATTTGAAGTTTCTCCTATATATATATATATATTATATATATTATATATATTATATATTATATATATATATATATATATATCAACCATCCCCTCCCCCTTTTTTCTCTCTCAATTCCTCTCTGTTTCTTTCTCCCAATGAAGGAGCATCCCAACCCCTTTTTCTCCATGTTGGAGTTGCTATCCAGCAGCTCTGGAGCACTGTTGCAACCTTCCTTTCATTTCAAAAGTGCTGCTCCTCTCCTAAATTAGAGCCGCTACTGCTTCCAGCAGCTGGGAACTCCTGGAGCTGCTCCAAAGCAGCTCTCTGCTTCTGTAGCAGTACTTGAAAGCCATCCAACTGCTACTGTAAAAGGGTAGCAAGTGCTGCTGCTCTCATCTATTGCTGGAGTTGCTTCAAGCAACAGAACTAACTGTTGTCATCAACCATTAGAGAGGTTGTTGCTGCTCTCCTTTTGCTGCTGAAGATCCTCTCTGCATGCAAGTTTGGTCTCCAATTTAGAGATCCAAAAGAGGTACAATCCCCCTCCTCTTGCTGCCTTTCATGTAAATTTAAACCCAAGTTAAAACCCCTAAATTAGCCACGGATTTCATCTTGAAAATTTAAAGATTTGGTGGTGAATTGCATGCTAATATACATAATTTCATATCACCATATGCTCCAGATTTTGATGTTTTTTTAAAAAAATAGAATTTGCATGCATTTAAATATAAAATCAGATCATCATATGCTGTAGATTATATGCTTCAAAGGATGAGAAAGCTGTGGTGTTGAGCATGCATTTAGATCTAAATTAAGATCATCATATGATACTGTTTTGTGTATTTAAAAGATTAGAAATTGGTGATGTTTAGCATGCTTTTAGTTTAAATTCAGACCTTTGAATTCATGACTCTAAATTGTAAAGATTTGGGGGTATTATGATATGAAATAGATAAAATTTCAGACATATAGTTACTACAATTTTCATACTAAAAATCAAGGAATTGATCTTTTAAAAGATGGAATTTGGAGGAGAATTACTTGCATTTTGTTTCAATTCCAGATCATTATATGATGTTGTTCACACCTTAAAATTTTGATATTGAGAGGGAATAAGGGAAGAAAATTCTACTTTAATTAAGGTTAAAGATGTCCTTGATTATAGAATGTATGTAGAGGTGGTGAATATTTCATGTCTTGCATTCAAGAGGCCAAATTACTCCATAATCATCTTATAACAATGTGAAGTTTATGTCAACAACATCATTTTAACTCATAATTTTTCTACCATTTGTTATTGTTCTATATGTTGGAGTTGAGCATGCACATTACATTAATTTATGAGCTATGATTTAAGTGCATGAAATTTAGTTAACATATAAAATACCTCCAAAAAGTTGTGATTGTAGGGAAGTTTGAGGATGAAGTCGATCCCTCTACAATATAGAAAATGTCAGGTTTTTGCCGCTTTAAACGGAATCATTACAAGTACAAGTCTCATAATCTATATGTGGCCAACACTATTAAGGCTCAATAAAATTTATGGAATGCTAACTATGGATATCCTCAAATAGATCAATATGTTTATCATAGGGCTTCTCATTTTTTCTTAGTATCTAAGTCATCCTGACCATGGTGTTAATAAATCCAAGATTTAACGAGTAACTTCGAATTTCAAAACCTTATAGAAGAGATTTGAAATACATATATTAGAATATTAATACTTTATCTTATAAAGTCAATAAAGGATTCCTCCGATCCTTGTTACTATTAGTACTCAATCAATTTATCCTTGAGTATCACCTGCTAATATAGATCACTATTGATAAAATTATGGACAAAGGACTTAGATCCGTACAGTTAACCACACAAATGATTGAGAAAAAAAAAAGAGTAGTCAAGCAAGTGAAAATGTTGGGAATCAGTGATGATTGATAATTACTTGTGCTAGTTATGGTGACCTTTACACCTGACCATGTGAGGGTGCAGTGACCCTCAGCTGGGCAGGAGATAGGAATCCCAGTTAGGACAGCGATCGCTTAGTGCTTAGATCTAGGATCCCAGTCCTTTTTAGGTTTTTACAAGCTTGCAATGTTTTTACATTTCGTTGGGATCCAGATTTTTGACCAGTTCCGCTGACCTTGTTTCAATAGGATACATAGCATGGGGGACCCTCGATTTTGATTTTACTTTACAAGCTCGTTAGCCCGTATCAATCGAGCCAATTTTTGGAGCGACTCTTCCGGAGAATCTCTCATATCCGTCTCAGGGGTGTAGTTTGGCCCTCTACTAGACCGCGCTTCCACCTAGAGGGCGAGACGGAAGAGTCTCTTAGGAGACTTCCACCATATCACTTGAGTTTTGTTTACTATTCCGCTAATAGATCTTGATGAGGAAAAGGTAGTGATTAACTGGAGTTGAGCTTGGTTACTATTTAGAGTTGGCTACAATTGAGTTTAGTTATAGTTGAGTTGATATTGTTCTTGAGATTATTTACTATTTCGCCAGTAGGTCTGGCAAAGAAAAGATCTTGAGATAAAAATCATCAATCATTGACATTAAATCAGAAATTAAAATTTGCTATTACGAATGTTAGAAAAAACTAGTGGATATGTTGGGAACTTAGCTAGGATGTATAATACTCCGTCGCATGCCTACGGAGGCACCCCAACCCTAAAGGTATTCTTCACACCTTAGAGTCATAGTGTGAGGTCACACTCAAATCAAGACCATAGACTATCCACTAGGGCTTGAGAAATTAGACACAAATAAAGATCAGATCAGAGACTTGTCATCCTTAATACCAAGATTCATTAACTTGATCTATAAGCGATAAAAAGGAAATAACCTAAATATGGATCATTCATTAATATATGAAAAGGTTATATATGAAAAGTTCTGAGGTGATGGGTAATCGGGGGTTTCATATAGAAAACAACTTGAGAACTCACTTTTACTTAACTTGTTAAATTTATATGACAATACATATTTGCTTGCTTCTTTTTGAAATCAGGAATACTTGTTTTATTTTTAATAAATTTTGAGTATACCAACATTTATTGACATTTCTCTTGTTCGTATAATGTATGGCAGGGAAGGCGTCTGCATCGTAGGTAGATTGGCAGTTGACTCGGAGCTTCCGCAGATACTCTCGACGGTACACATATTATAGCTTTTATTCATAATAATGTAAATGTTTTTCTTTCTCTTCTGTTATATTTTAGGATACATATAATTGTCAGTTTCTTCTGTCATATATAACTATAAATTGAAATTAATGCAATGTGAATTGGTGACACTTGTTTTTAGTTCTGTGGGGTTTACATTAATTGTGAATGTTGTTTTGAAACACGAAAATCTTTTCTTAAATTTCAGCAACTTAATGTGACCGATATTGAATATAATATTGAGTGTGCTGTGTAAACGGATAACCCGAATCCACAGGTATCACAACAATATTCATATATATATCTGCAGAAAAATAAAAATCCATATCCATATCCGCTAGAATATAGTTTGCATCTAAAACTTACAAAAAAATCAAGTGGTATGGAAATCCATATCCATATCAGCAAAAATAAAAATAAAAACCCATATCCATATTCATATCCATATGCGCAAAAATAAAATAAAAATACATAATGTGTCTGTATATGTATCCGCAAAAATAACACATATTTCATATTTTTTCATATATGTATCCATATCCGCTAGAATATTTTGTAACATATATGTTTTTATATCCTAAAAAAATAAAAATGATATCCATGTCCATATTCATATCAGCAAAAAAAAGAAAAACTCATATCTATGTCAATATCTATATATGCATCTATTTGTAACAGACTGTTTTCATCCATATATGCATATAATTGTAACAACGATATATGAATTAAAAAATATTGAACAAGAAAACATTCCTTAGCATTTGCAAGGAATGGATCACCTAGGAAAGACTAGTCCCATGTATGGAAATAGAATTTCCATTGTAATTGTTATTCCTACCTGAATATGATCTAACAACACAGGAATTGAAACGAAAGAGGAATGGTAATTCAATTCTCTCCTCTATTACAACGTAACAAATGGTCCTATATGTCTCGCACTAGTATTAAGTAAATTGAGCGTGCGTAATGTATATTACAAATATGAATCTTGACAATATTGTCTAATTGATAGTTTCAACTTTCCAGGTATATCCAGTAAAAACCCCTTAATTTTTCTTTAAAAAAAGGGGCCAGAATTTTGGTACATGTACCTATTTACACATAAGGGTTGATGCATTTATGTTACATAAAATTGTAAGTTGTGTTTTGATACGTAGCACCTTTTTATAAAATCATATTTCTAACAATTTTTCAACAGACAAAGGATTGACAATAGACGTTTTCTTTTGCTTTTTCTCAAATGAAAGATTTTATTACTTTTCAAACATGAGACTCACAGCTGAGATTTTGTAACAGCAATCACATTCTTGAGATTTACCTTTTCTAATTTTTTTTCCGGAGCTCTTTGTTCGATCACATTTTTGAAATAGGGACATTGCTGCTTCATGATCATGTTTTGTATGTATGATATGTATATGAATGCCGATTAAATATCCCATTAAAGAAAAAGAAATACTTATTGAGGCAGAATATAATAGGAATAAATACCAGTACATTAGAACTACAACACAGATGAACAAAGACCAGGGAGCAGCCTGACCTTTTGAATTATAATGAGATCACACAACACAAAGCCAGCATGAATATCTGTGCTCCTTGCACCGGAGATTTACCGGTAAGATGGTTCAAACGCAGCTCGCCACGACTGACTATCATCATACTGCACTGGACCCTCGGATCTTTCTACCTTCTCAGAATCATGTCCATGCCTGAACAGCGGTTCCAGCGCAGCTTCTGGGAGTCGGCTCTCTGCGATGTAATGCTTCATTGTCTCCATTTCCACTGCATGTTTCTTCTTCATTTTCTCCATCTGGTTCCTCAGCCTATCCACCTCCTGTTTAGCTCTTTCATACTTCTCCTGTAAATGACATATTCACCAAGACAAGCAATGCCAATATCAAATACAACTTCTACAGATTATAGAGGAGAGATTGGTAATATCAAACATCTATAGGGAAATAAAGTTACTGACCTCTGCCATAGAAGCAGTTCCCTCAGCTTCCCTGAGCTTCACAAGCAGCTCCCCAGCAGCATGAACTGCTTCAGCTGTATCTCTGAGTTGGATCTTTAGCACCCTGTTCTGTTCTTTCAAGAAGGCCCTCTCCTTCTCCCTCTGGGATCTCTCCTTGCACAGCTCCGCATTGAGAGCATGCGCAAAGGCAGAGCCAGCCCCCTTCTTTCCAGCCTTCTGGGCTGCCTTCTTCACCTGTGCTATGCCATCCATGACTTGTCTGTGCTGATCGAGCAAGTCAGTGTACTTCTCCTGCAATTCAGCATAATGTTCAATCATCTTTGTGTGCCCGGCGATGGCACGATGCAGTGCATCATCCAATTCCTCAGAACATCGCTTCTCTGAAGCAAGCTCGATATCCTTCTTCTCAGCGAGCATGCGGTTGGCTTTGAGATCCACTCTAAGTTCCTCTGTGAGAGAGATCCACCTACTTTCAGATTCAGTCCATCTCTGCCTTTCCTTCTCAAAGTCATCTGTGATCTTTCCCGAAGATATCAAACCACCATCTGCTTGCAAAGGTTTGGATGTAGACGTATCTGTATAACATTGAAGTTGGCTTCTCAAACTTTTGATCTCCTCCAGAAGTTCATTCCTCTCATCCATGTCAAAGGTTGCAATCGGTGCATGTGATTGTTTCCTATCTTCAGATGGTCCATCATTGCATTCTCCAATTATCTCTTTAATATCAATATTATTAATACTGAGTTCTTTCGGAGTTTTTTGTTCAGTGGCTTGTTTTAATCTCTCCACCTGCAAAATTTTGGGAAATGTTAAAACACAAAGGCAATGATTCCCATTTTTTGTGGTGTAAAATGCATCGCAATAAAAATACCTCAAGGTTCAGATCCTTTATTGAAGCTTCCTGTTCAGCACAGATCTTCTCAAGTTCGGCAGCTCTTTGAACAATTTCAGAATTCTGCTCTTTGTTCTGATTAACAAAAGAAATGATTAATAGTTTTCACAAGAGTTCTCAATTAGCAAAGCAATCTAATTGAGCACAATAAGCACATATTTGAATATCCTGTGGCAAGCAATCTAAATAAGAAATATGACAGTTTTCATAAGAGTTCGTAATGATGGCAAACAATCTAAATAAGCAGTATAGCATACATTTAAATCTCCTGTCGCGTCAACGGGGACAATCTGCTTGTCTGGATCTCCCCTTAGTTTCTTGCAAGAAGCACAAAGTATAGGAGAAGAATAGACGGAAGAGCGACAATCATCATCTGTCAGTGTTTGCAGGGAAACACTTGTTCTGTCTGCCAACTGACATGGATTTTTCATATAGTCAAAGGAAAATCCAACCAATGAACTTCTTGAAGCTGATCTTTGCTTATGGCATTCTATGATCTGCAAACCTCTGTGTAGGCTGGCAGCCAAGCGATCAGTTGGACTCAACTTGGATGATTGCAAGGAAGACCGAACATGGTCCTCCCTTCCCATAAACATTTGTCCAGAATTTGACAGCCGGTCACCAGAGTTTTGAATCTCAACATCTGAAGCAGCTGGACCACATATGCTTTTCTTCAAAGCACTGTTGATCTTGGGAGATGCGCAAAGTTTTGGTTCACCAAATTCTAGTGATTCTCTACAAGGAGAAATGCAGAGCTTCCTCGGAGAAGGCAGTTGCTGCTTCTCAACAGCATCTTGGGCCACAGGAATATTCAACGAACTCTTACCAATTCCAGTGCAGGGTATCTCACTATCAGAGATATCAGCATACACATCTTCATCACTAAATGATGACCTGCTAATTTGTGGAAGTGAATCTTGAGGGACTTCTCCGCTTGAATTCTCATCTTGATCACAAAAATCTTCAGAAGAAAAATCATTGCCTTGGCTTGCAATTCCTGAACTTTCCTCCAAAACAGAATGAAGAGAGTTTAGTTCCTCGCAGAGCTCCTTCACATCACCATCATCAGCATCGACAAAAACTTCCTCTGCATCGCTTTCGATATGAGGCAAAATCAAGGAGCGATTGAGGCTTGCTCTAAGTAAAGTCAAACTCCCACGGACATTGTGTCTCCTAAAATATCCATTACTGGCACTGGAGAACTTGTTGCTGCATGTTTTCTCTCGTATAAGTTCCTCCTTCACACAAAACATATAGAGTCACTTAAATCGATCTAAATAAGCCAACTTATTATAGGCATGCCAAAGAGATTGATATTTTTTAAACCTTCAATTGGCGAATTTGATCGCTAAGATCGTTGACATCTTCTTCTGTAATTTCATTTATAACTGCCTTGTTTTCCACAAACTTTGCTTGCTGTGCAAATCTCAAGGTGCTCAGGGTACCAGCTTTGCATCTGCATCCAGAAAAATACAATATTATAAAAATGCACACATCTTGGGAAAATAACAATTGATGACAGTTCTATATGCAGTCCTCACTTTTCAAAAGGGGAAACCGCACAAACAAATATGGCCTTTGCATTGCCTCCTAATGAGTCCCGCAATAAATGTGTCAAAGACGAATCAGCATGTAATGTATTTTGTGCTTTGCCAGAACGTTTGACTTCTGCCAGTTCATTGATAAGTTTCCTGTTGCCATCAAAGTCAAGAAGCAACATGTTAAGAGTCTATCTGCATAGATAATTAAGCACAAGCTACGGTTGCAGTAATTTTTATATCAAACTATGTTAACCAATTAGTCTACATAAAGCTTATTATACAACATTTCCAGAGTGACATTTGTGCTATTAGAAAGAGAAAAAAACCAGTTGACATTGCATAACCAAAGGTAAATTTGAACTAATGTATCGGCCAAACATCCACACAAGTCCATCAAAAAAATAAATCATTAACCTATCAAGCAGAATCCAGCTTCCATCTGAAAGAAAGTATAACAAAGTGAAAAGAAGAAGCTAACATCTTATCTCAAGCTAACACATAACAAAATGGAAAAACTAAATTAGATTAATCTTATCAAGCAGATTCCAGCTTCCATGTGAAATAAATCGGCCAAAATGAATGGTAGAAGCTAACATCATACCCAAGCTTGCTGAGGGATTTTTTTATATGCCGTCCTTCCTTCTTGTAGCGTCCACTTGCACCATCTGGCGTATTGCTTTCTGATCCAGCAAGGTCAACAAGGTTGATTCTGCTAGTCTTTGAACCATTAATAGATTGTGAGGTTGCACCCTGGGGATATAACATCCAAGCAAATGTTAATATAATATTTTTGCATGTATATTTTCTCATTTTTTTTTGCAAATTGAAAGTTTTTCCTAGATAGTATACAAACCTGTATTTATTATGCGTTTTAAGGATATGGTAACTTATTTTTCTGTCAATATAAATATCATATTTTAAAATCAGATAAGGACATTGTAACACTTCTATATGTGTAGGTATCAATATACTTGAATTCCTATTGACAATGGTTTACTGGTGAGGGTATCTTCATGTTCCCATGGTTTTACAAAACTTTTTCCACATATGGACAAAATTGTATACTAAACAGAAAATGTAATAGTATTGTTTTACGAAATTGCCTTAACTATGTTCCATGTACCATGATTCAATTATACATGCACGAAAATATATACCTTGCACCATGATTCAATTATACATGTAAGGACAACGTGAGATCGTGAGCTTTTAGAATTTACACTAGTTGCACCAATCCTTCTATTTGAGAGTCCCTACACCACCAATAAAATAAAAAAGAGAGTATATCAGAAAAAATATCAAAACCACATAAAAAAATTATTACCAAGTTACCAACAACATGCAAAGTAATGAAACAAACTGTAAGCAATGATTGTTCATTATAAATGGACATGGCTATTTTTTTACTATCCATCATGGAACTAATTAAGGCAGTCTACTTTACTGACTGTTTTCTTTTGTCGTTGGAAGTGTGTCTGCTTGGATCGATAGGACTGGTGCCAAGTGTATAGAGTGATTCAGAATCCTCTGCATGTAATTCAAACTGTGTTGCAACTTGCAACGTGTCTGCGTATGAAGCTATACGAATACTTCCAAACAACAAATGTAAGAAGCCAAGCCCTATGTATGATCAGATATTATTTGTCTGATTCATGCTTATGATTTGCAAAAAAAGCATCATTGCAAATCTATTCAGGATCTTTCCGTCAACGAAACGAAAAGAAGAATATCCGCGATTCCGTGTACATACACAAATTAATTTTGATGCAGAAGATAATGGTATGTAATCAAAAGATAATAGACGAGTGAATTCTCAAGAGAAACTGAAGCAAGAGAGAACAATTTCTCTAATAAAATACAACCAATTTAAAGCATTAACACTGACCTTGACTAAAACTTGTGTAACATCTTCGATGTTGTTGACATACTCCTCACTCAAATTTTCAACATAAAATCCATATTTGGAGTCATCTTTTATCTGTCAAATTAAAATATAATCTCAGAATTCAATTCAAACAGAACAACCACACCACAAGAAGAAAACTCCCAGTTAATCCATACTTCGAGGTTTCTGTGAGTGGGATCCAGCAGGTCACTTATCTGTTCATCGTATATCTGCGCAAAATATATCATATGAGACTGTAATTAACACGAAATAAAGGATCAAGAAAAGGTAAATCATATAAGATACCTCTAAGAAAGAGCAACGGCATTGAAAGTTTGTTAATTTATTTTCAGCATTCTCCTGCATCTGCGTTAAAACCGGATATTTCAGCTATATTTTAAATCATTTCAGTCGGCCTGCTCCCCATGTTTTTTAATGCAAAACTTAAGGCCTTACTTTCTGGATCTCTGAGAAGAGCATAAGAAATATTCGAGTTGCTATGCCCTGGGAGCTGCTTGCTGAATGCTCCTCTAACATGGAACTAGGGGGACCCCACATGGTATAACTCTTTCCACTTCCAGTCTTGCAAGTTACAATAAGATTAAGTTAAGAAGCATCAACTAACGTATTCTATAGACGTATAATAATGTCACAAGTGCTAGCACAAATCCTGCTCTGCCCATGAAACCATTAAGAGCAAAATTTCGGTACTACCTCTCCATAACATAATATTGAAGTGTTGAATCCAGCAAGCGAATCCTTCACGATGGGTGAACCAACCAATTGAAAAACATCTTCCTGAATATCACATCAACTACACGTATGAGCGCCTCAGAGAACATTTATTACGGTAATAACGAAATTAGAATAGCAACAAAACTTCAAACCTGAGTAGATCCTGGACCAATCACTGAATCAAATGCAAAGGTCTTGTTTTCAACTGTCAGAGAATTCGGTGAAATCTTCCGCACAATCCGATTCAATCCTTCCTCAGTGGAATTTGCCGGCCTTATTCTCACCACAACCTAGAAAGGGGAAGCAAAACGTCACTACAGAGCAATTGATTGCATAACCACAAATAGATCCAAATGTCACGAACCATTAGTGATTCTTATCTTCTCTTAAGATCTTCTGAAGAACAGATTGTGTTTACTAGATTCTTAACGTATAAAGCCATGATCTTCAAATCTCATTGGTATTTTGACTTGATCCTGTGCCAAATTCTCACCTTGCTTCTATTTTTCTTAAAATTGCTTCCATTCACCGTTCAGTCAATTCATGGACTCTCTTATATCCTTTCAACGTCATTATGAGGAAGTAAAAAAAAGACCAACATTTCGATACCGTAATTTCATATATTTTTGCACTTTTCATTCAATGCCAAATTACTCAAGCTTTTCTGTCCTATTTCATAAACTGTCTTTCCCGGAATCCATTCTCTCATCCAAGTCGCATTAGGTACATTCACCTCATTTACAGACGAAAATAGATAGACAATATCAAGCTTTTATATTAAAAAGAACAGTATGTGCTTAATCTTACTTCCACTACCCACTTTTCTTATACTACCTTCACAAAAAATTACTCCTTTTTATCAGCAAAAAGGGGGATAAACCTTGGCGGACGAATCCGGTGCCGTTCTGTCGTGCACCGCCGTCTTCCCATCAGACAGATCAACCTTCACGGGCTTCAGATCCTTCACTGCCGAGACGGAATCAAGCGGGGAGAGGGGGACGTTGGGATCGGGCGGGGGCGTGTTCTCCTGGTCGAGCCTCGACGGCTGCCGCTTGTGGCGGAACATGGGGGAGCCGCCGGAGGCCGATCTGGATAGCAGCGGGGAGGCGAATCTACTGGCTAGCGTTTCGAGGGCACCGCCGGACCTCATGGCTTCACTCCTCACGATAAGGAGGAGAGAGAGAGAGAGAGAATGAGGGAGAGTGGCGACGAGAGAGCGGGAGTTTGAACACAAAAGGGAGGGAGGGAGGTGTGGTGGTCCGCAGGAACAGGTTAAAGGTAATGGAAATAGTGGGGGGAGGAAATGCGACGAGAGCGGCGGGCGAGTGTGGAGAACAGGATTAGAATTGCTGCGGAGGATGGATCTGGATTTTTGAAAAAGGAGCCGTTGATGGCTGTGGGGGATTTAAAATTGATGAGGTGTTTCAGATGGGATTTTTACCCGGCAGAGCCTATAATATTTGCCAATGACCTCTACGATTTTTGAAATATCGATATTCCTCCTTCGGCCTTGTAAACTTGCTAACCTTTTATCCTACAGATCCTCTAGTTAACCCTCATCCATTTACCCGTTAAAACTAACTGGATTTCGTTATAGGATTTTACACTATACCCATTTTGTTTGTCAAATTTACAGTCAACGCCATTCCACCTCTCATATCCGTTTCCCACCCCCTCGCCCTCCACGTCGTTGTCCTCAAAGCCCCGGCCCCAATTGCGCCACCCAAAGCCCCAGGTCGTACCCACCTCCCCCCGGTCGGGTCACGCTGCGTCGAAGCCCCCCCGCCGCCAACTGCTCGAAGTCCCCTCGGCCCGCCTCGTCCCTCGCTTCGGGCCTCCGACCACACAACCCCCCCACCCCCCCCCCCCCCCCTCATCCCCCCTCCCCGCGGGTCTCCTGCTCGAGACCCCACCCCGTCCCCCTCTCCTGATGCTCGAAGCCCTCCTCCCCTGATGCTGGAAGCCTCCACCGGCCCCGCCGCCTCCCCTGCTCGAGCCCCCCCCCCCCCTGTGCCTCCCCAAGTCGAAGCCCCCCTCCCCCGTCCACCGCCTCCCCCCTCCCCTCGCGGGTCTCCTGCTCGAGCCCCCCCCCCCCCCCCCACCCCACCCCGATCGTCGCTCGAAGCCCCCCTCCCCTGCTGCTGGAAGCCTTCACCGACCCCGTCGCCTCCCCTGCTCGAGCCCCCCGCTGCCAACTGCTCGATCCCCCCCCCCCTCGCGCGCGCCGCTTGATGCCTCCCATGCTCGAGCGCTCCATCCGTTTTTTTTCTCTTGTTTAATTCTAGCCATCCGATCTGGATTGGTTAGATTAACTCATTTTTAACCTAAGGAAGTTAACTCTAGGTGTATCTATTTAACGGTAGGGTTCATGGGGTAAGACGGAGCAAGTTTACGTGGTCGAGAGAGGAATATCGATGTTTCAAAAGGTCGTAGAGGTCATTGACAAAGATTATAGGGTCTGTCGGGTAAAAATCCCTTCAAAGATTATATGTTTTAATGCAATCATATATAGATGTATTGGCATCCGATCTGTTATTTTTATTAAAAAAAGGATGCGTTCAAGCTTGGCCTAGTTGGCAATTTAAGATTTTTGAAGTCCGTCTAAATCATGGTAGTGGTGGAAGCATCTTTTTCTCACTATGACTCGCAATGAAAAAACACCTTGTTTGGTTGCGTCCAGCATACCCCTGGCTCCAACCTTGCATTCTTGTGTTGAGATTACTTGTATTGATCTTATAATTTCTTTGGTATACTATTTTTAAACCATGTTCAAATAAAATTATTAACATAAAAAATATACTATAATCATTAAAAAAGTTAATATAACACATAAGTAACGTCACATCACATCACACTTATTATTCCAACTCTCTTAACCCTCCAAACAGCTACTATCAACCCATCCCAATCCTGTAACACAAACAACCTTTTAAGGGAATATTTTTTTCTCGTGAGTGAATGGATGGACGGTAATCTCAAATTTTTGCCATGTACGTGGGTTCGATCCTTCAAGGCTGTAACCGTGTATATGACTGGGTGTGAACTGTGAAGTACAGTTATAAAATATCGTAGAGGTATACATGTAAAAATGTCTTCTTTGTTCTGTCATTTATTGTAGTCAATAATTGGTATCTTGGGATTCTTTTGAAATTTCGAAAAAAAATATCAAAATGTGATTTTTATTCAACGTTTGAAATGTACTAAGACCTTGATCTGCCGCTTATGCTTTTTGGAATTTTATGAAAACTAATTTGAGAATAATTGTGCGGTTAGTTGCTCGTGTCATTTACCGTTATGATATATTCGAGTCGAGAATGCCACTAAATGTCAACGTAATCAACATTTAATTTCATAATTATAATACGTACCAAAGCGTGGGATTAGGAATGAGGTATTACCGTATTAGTGTGGGATAAATAGATATATAACCAATAGGGATTTTTACGCGACAGATCCTAAATCTTTGTCAATTACCTCCACGATTTTTAAAACAACCAAATTCTTCCCTCGACCTTGTAAACTTGCTCCGTCTTATCCTACAAACCATGTCATCATCTTTAACTTTATTGGAGTCGAAAACTTGAGTTAAACTTGATTAATCAAACCAAAAAAATGAACGGTGGATCTCCAATCTCCCTCTCTCCTTTGTTATCCCCCTCCTTCATCTTCTTCTTCAACTTGGGAACTTCTTGATATAACTAAATAATATCGTCGGGCATCCTCACCACGTTCTTTTTGGCCTTCAAGAGAGACCAACCTGCTTACGGGAACAAGCGAGGTGTTGCCCAAGTTATAGACTCTGAGCTGCGCGGGACCCATCTTCTTCCCACCACTGGGCATCCCCGTGCTCTTCTGGGTGGTGTCGAGGGCTCCCAGGCATCCTTTCACCACATCTCGATGTACGTGAAGTCTCCGACGATCTCCTTCTCCCCTTCCGTGGATTGGAACACCGTTATGGGCTTGTTGTTGAGGATGTCCTCCGTGAATGAGAAGTAGGCCATGTCGGGGTGCCCGAAGGGCCCGTACATTGTGAAGAAGCGGAGGGCCGTGAGGGAGATCCCATAGATGTGGTTGTACGTGTGAGCAATCTCCTCCCCGGCCTTCTTGGTGGCAGCGTAGAGGTTCGTGGGGCGGTCAGTGCAGTGGTTCCCCGGGAAGGGATTGGAGATGTTGAGGTCGTAGATCGAGGAGGAGGAAGCCCAGATGATCATCGGTTGTGGGTCGGCCTTCTTGGCGGCAATCTCAAGGAGATTGACAAAGCTTGCGATGTTGGAGTGGATGTACGATTGCGGGTTCTTCATGGCGTAACAAAAGCCAACCTGAGCCGCAAGCTTGGCGAGGAGTTGCACGTCGTTGATATCACCCTCCATGATGAAGACGGAGTGCTTGAGGAGGAGATCCTCGTGTGATCGCTTGAGGGAGGGGTCGTAGTAGGAGTTGAAGTTGTCGAGTTTGAGGACACCGTCGCCATGCTTCTTGAGGGCGAGCGGGCAATGGGAACCCACAAAGCCTGTCGCGGCGGTGACGAGGACGAAGATACCATCGGTACGGTGTGGGGTGGAGGAGTGTCGCACTAGCCGCTCCCACTCGGCGACGAAGGAAGAGTAGTAGGAGGAGGAGATGAGGCCGTTGGAGTACACATGCGAGGAATCGGTAGAGGAGGACATGGGAGTGTAGTTGAGCTTGAAGAAGAGGATGAGGACCACGACTGTGAGGATGGCTGCTCGGAAGAGGAGCTTGGACGACACGGCCATGAGCCCGGTGCTGTTGACGTGCTGGAGGTAGCTGTTGTACCTCTCCAGCTTGGTGGTCTTGCTCGTATCAACTAGATAGACCTTGTTTCTGAATGAGGGCGAGATCGGGAGTACGAGGTGCGGAAAGGGACATGAAGAGTAGCACGAACGAGAGTGGCAATCAATGTAAATTTGATAAACAAAATGGATATAATGTAAAGACAGATAATAGAATATGGTTAGTTTTAACAGGTAATGGATGGGAGTTAACCACATAATCTGTAAGGTAAGAGTTAGCAAGTTTACAGGCGTAGAGGCAATTTGAAAAGATTATAGGGTATGTCGGGTAAAAATCCCCAACTAATAAGGTATGCACTGGATTTTATTCCTTATTCTTGTTTCGTCAATAGATCTATTCTTGTGGGACAGAGATGAGATAAGGGCGACTTGTACATATTCCTCATTTCATTGTTTGGGATGAGCGGAGGGTATAGGGGTTTGGGGCTGCAAGTGTTAGGATTAGAGGCATATTAAGATTAGAAATCTTAATGGAGTGAAACTTCTAATCTTAACAGTTGAGTTGTATTTTATTTATAATCTTGTTGGAAATAAGACTATGAGGTTGTAAATGGACTATATATAAAGGGAGGTAGAGTCATTGCCTCAACACCGTCACAAATGTAGCCTCTAGAGGGGGGACAGAGAGAGAAGAAAGAGATGAGAGATCGAGGAAACGAAAAGAGTTGTACTCGTTCTAATTTATAGTGGTCTTTCTTCTCCAATATTCGAGACATGTGACCGACCATCGTTATATCTTATTATTCTTTTTTTCACATGCTTCCGTGATAGTGGGTGATTGCGCATCCGTGTTTGTATCAGGTAATTCATATCCCCAACCACCGATATCTGAGAGAAGATGCTACCGGATTGTGTCCCAACAACTGGTATCAGAACAGTGTTGGTACCGCTTTCGTTCCCACCAGCAAAGAAGCAGAGGTTGTGGGGGAGGGCGACGGTAGGGTAGGCCAGCATTGCGAGGATGACAGGGGCGGAGGAGGTAGGGGTTGCTCTTTTTTCTTTTCAATTACGCTTGTTTGCACAAGTTAATGTCTGCTTCAGAGTGGAAAGGACAACTAAACCGACGGGTGCTTCCTGCAAAATCTCGAAAGGGCACACATGTTTTCCCTTAAAAAAAACCTTGAAACGGTTGCGAGACATTTCTCAAGAAATTATTGTGATGAGTAAACGAAGATGCTCCTGAATTTATTTCGAAATCAAACCGTTGAAAGGCAGTGAAAGATGAGATATGTTGCCTTTAGCAAAGCTTCCATATGAATGCCATTTAGAGTCCACAAGGATACCCGCCCAGCTTAATGCATACGTTGCAGATTCACAGGAAATTACGAATTCAAGATCATCAGATATAATCTTGAAGTTATTTAGTGTCACGCTGCAATCCCTTCATTAGTTTGGGGTTTATAAAACCATTAGGACAATCCAATCGATTCTATCAAAAGGATTCTTTCCAGCACAAACTGTGTTTATATCTTCCGAGAATTTCCACAAATTCTTACCAATTTTAGATTTAGAAATCATGGCAAAATCAATACAAGGGCAGGTTTTCAATGCAACTGCTGGAAAGAGTATGCATTAGAAATCAGACGAGGCTTCTTATATGGATGCTTTAAAAGGTAGTGTTGTGAACCAGACTTTAACTATATGTTAACAATGTCAGTTTAAGTTTCTTACATTCAGATTAGAATGGTATCAAGCAGCTTCTGCTCCTGTGTAAATCAAACTGCAAGGGTATGCGTATTTTCTCCAACAAGATTAGCCAGGAAAGTTTGAAGATCCACTTCAAGAGTTATCTGCTAAATGAACATTTATCAGACAATCTAAAGAATAGCTTTTTTCTTATATCAGTTTTAAAAAACTTCCATTGTATGGCCCGGAGTCGCAATCAATTGCCAGGAATATTGGGAAAAAAACTAATGGATCTTCTATGACTGACCTCTTTGAAGACTTCGCTGTGAGAAGCATCTCGAAAGCCCTGCATCCAATGACACGTGTAAAATATAGTATTTTTGGTAACTAATGCAGAACCATGGAGGACAGGGATGAGTAGTTTACTATGTGGATGGCCTTACATGTGGTATCATTAATATCTACTGTTGATAGGCATTGAATCCTAACCATCGGAACCAGGTTGGAAAATCGTCGTATGCATCCCCTCCTGCTGTACTATACCCCAACAAGATGAGGTTCTCACTGCCCGGTCAACGAGCCTGGGTTTGGGGGGAGGGGTGGGAGGACGGGGAGGGAGAGCAGGTGCGCTACGGATGAGTGGGGGCAGCACCCCTGACGATATTTTTTATGAGCGGTTCTATTTGTATTCGAGTATATGGATCAGTTTGGTTCAGGGATGTAAGGGAGTAGTATATAAACTCTCCTCGGGTTAGGGCTCTCGGTTTCCTATGTATTTTCTTCTTCTCCACATAGTGAAAGCCGATCACCGCAGTTACAGGTGAACCTTGTAAATCAGTGTCTTTGTGTTTGAGTGATTGATCTTGTTTGTGTGTGCTTCCGTGATTCGCAACATCTACAATTAGGTTACAATTGATGACTGCTTAGTGCTTACAGACTTGTAGTTATTAAATCAGGTCAAATATATATTGTGAAAATCATATGCGGATAGTATCCTGTCATGATTTGATGAGAAATCCATGTACCCGGCCACAGATGCAAAGAATACTATTATACTACAATGAAAGTGTTAACAACTCATAGGAAGGTGGACTTACATCTTATAGCCTAATAAAACCTAAATTAAAAATAGGGGTTTCAAGGATATTTATGCATATGCTTTTGGAATGTTTTCATAGGGGTGCCAAAGTGGGAGGGAAATCAAGGGCATGTGTAGGAAGAACTCCGAGAACCTGCGAGCCAGTGCTCAAGCAGAATACATACGGAGCATCTTATGGTTCCTATTTATTTCTAAACAGAATGTTAGTTCATCAGCGATAAAAAGTAGACTAGAAACACATATTGGTTTACCAAGTCAAAGGGAAACATGCATACCAATTTTCTGAAAAGGCTCAGGGAAGCATAGTTTGCTTCTCCTATTTTAACACGGAAAGTCTCAATTCCATATTTTGCAATAGCAAATTTCATCATCAACAATACTGCTTCTTTGCCAAGACCCCTTCCTCTACTGCAAAAAGTGACCACAGTTTTGAGATTTATATTACTAATACAATGTAAAAGAATCGGCGAAGAAGAGAGAGAACAGTGGTTCATTAAACATGAGATTATTTGATACTTTAGCAGCTATCAGTCATAACCGACAAACGTGAGGCATTTATATTTGATCATTCTCTTTCATTATCAGTATTTAGTATCATGTTACAAGCAGACATGAACAGGATAGCTCCAATTGTAGGATTTCAATTAAAATGGGCAACTATAACATTCCGGTAGTTTTTCAAACTAAAAATGAGAGGAAAGAACTAATTCAAAAGCAGCAGTTTCTTTGTGAGGAAACAAACACTTCAGCAGAAATCAATTCGAAATTGATTTTAAAAAAAATTGCAAAGCCTTCTCCCACTATAAGTAGGGTCGGCTACATGGATGCTTTCTCAAATCCATGTTGAAAGATTCGACTATTTTTTTACGCTGCATGACAACTACCTAACGCAACCCTCACAAGGGGGGATTTGAACCCTGGTCTTTTGGATGATAGGCACTAGGCACACTGCACTACCACCGTACCATTTAAGTGGATCAATTCCAAATTGTTTATCCTTTAAAAATTCAGTTTCAAATACACCAAGACAGTCATTCTTCAACCAAAAAAAAATGGTCATTACCCACTAAATGGATGATTTTAAGTTATATGATCTCACCTTTTTAGTTCAGCTATCATGATTTCAACTTCTGCGAGCTTTGCATTGTCAGGGTCATTCATGTATATGTTCACATCTCCAACCATGGCTGAGAAACATATTCAGAATAAATAATAAGGAAAACGCTGAGTTTTTGAACCAGAAACTTACAAGCTTGAATTGGATGTTTAAGTCTATGCAGAGAAAAACATAGAGGATAAGATTCACAAATATCACATGTTCAAGAAAAATGAACAAAAATATTAGCATTCTGCTAGACAAGAATTACCATATTTAAATGGACTGTGCATAGCAAAAAGTGTTTAATACTCTTGCAAGATAAGTAAAGGTCTGTTGACAGACCAAAAAAACCCTATGTAAGTGTATTTACTTTAAAAAAATCAGACTTTGCGTATCTTCATAACATTGAAAACGGAACCATCCATACTCATATAGAAGGGAGCTCTAGTTCCAGCTTATCTTCAAATAGGTGCTTCCACTTGCATGGCTTTAAAGGTTTTCCACTTCTTCATTTTCTACATGATAATATTATTGATGTTTCTCGATATTTAGACATTAGCACTTGCCCATAATTTGCTCTTTCTATTTCTATAAGTTTTTTTAAGAACTTCATTCTTTTCGGGGCGATTAAGGTTTTACGGTTTCAACTCTATATAAGATACCCTACTCCTTGAATGAAATTATCTCATTCCGTCCCATCTATTCTTTTAACTGGTATAAGAACGATGGTCATAGACCGAAGCTCTGGGCCAGTTTTGACCCCAACCCTATCCCCACCATCAACCCTGCTCTGCCTGCTGCTGCTGCGATCTCCATTATGTTATTGCTGCGTGTAATTGGAGGAAGCCATATGCTACAGTAGGCTACTGCTACAATGTCCTTACAATAGTGCTGCTACAGTGCCTCGACAGTAGCACTGCTACATCCACCAAGCTGCTACACGAGTTCTGAAATCTGATCTGAAATGCGTTTGCGGGCTGAAATGCATGAATTCTAATCTGAAATGTGATTTCTGATCTGAATCTGATCTGATCTGTGAATTCCGGACTGAAATCTGATCTGAAATGTACTTGGGGAGTGAAATGTGACTTCTGGTCCAAAATGTGTGAGTTCAGATATGAATCTGGCCTGATTTGCAAATTCCAAGTTGAAATCTGATCTGAAATCTGATATGAACCTGAGAAATCTGTTCTGACCTCAGATGTGTTCTGTCCTCAAAATATATGCGCAGATTCTAACCACTGCTCGAATTCCAGATATGCCTAATAAGTATACTGTAACTACTCCAGTTTGATTGCAGTTCCGTGTCTCTTTCTAACTCTGCTGTGTTGAAGAGTTAGCGATGCTCCATGAAATCCTAAGCAGCAACAACGTAAATTCAATTGCCGTGTCCATTCCTGGTCTTCACCAACCATACAATAGCAATCATAATATACAGCAGTGATATCTCCAGACTATGGATCTTCAAAGGCAAAATCATTTGTGTCAACCGCATCACTCAGCCTTCCAACACTGATATTTACTGAAGATTATCATCTTGTGCAACTTCTCAGTAATAGCCATATAGCTCAGATTCAGCATGTTATTTATGCGTCTACTACTACATCTGGTGGATTCTTAACTACTATGGCTAATGTGGTATCCACACCTACTCGTGGATTATTGATTCAAGGAAGTCAAACCAGTTGACTGGTGATGGTAGCTCTCTCTATATTTCTACTCAATCATCCGTTTCTGAGATCAGTTAAACTGACACATGGATTTCTATATCCTTTACTAATTGACAGAGTGGATTTTTCTCCATACTGAAAATCTCTAGACTATATTGTGTTCCAGATTTTCTTCTAAGCTTGTTATTCATAAATTATGCAAGGAGCTAACATTTTGAGTTATTTTTGTATCAATATTGCTAATACTTCCAAGACATCCAGACTTTCCAAAAAGACTGCATTTTTTATGGTGGCTATGAAAAGCATGGACTTTATTATCTTGATGTTTCTGATCTCTCTCTCTCTCTCTCTCTCTTTGCTAGAGCCGCATCTATTATGGTAGATTCTTATCTCTAGCATATATTCCTTGGAGCATCGCTACTGCTTTCTCTCAGGTGTTCTCTGAAGTCAACCATCCCATCTGAAGCCGATTAAATGTGATGATTGTCACTTCAGAAACAACAAGGACATCCTTTCCTCGAAAAATTGAGCCACAAATTTTATGCTTCAACTTGAGGGGAAGTGTTAACGTCATTGGGCTAATATAGCCAGTGATGTATTTTCTATTTCTGACTTGTTTCTATGTAGCTATTTCTTTTTTTAACCCTTCTATATTTGGGAGACATGTTAAGGACTGTCATGTTACCCACTATTGTTCCTAGAGTTTCATGCTATATTAGAAACTCTACTACATCTCTAATTTTCTCCAAAAACTATATAATAACCCTACCCCTTGAATAAATTATCTCATTCCATCGTATCAAATTCTCTCACAATTATCATTACTTATGTAATTGCTACATTCTAACTTTTTGATACGTTTAATAAACATAATAACATAGATCATTTACAGTTCATATCATTAAAAAATTATAGCTAATACTTTAATGCTATTAAGTTTTAATCCGATAACCAAATCAAACTAGATTCGTTCTGAAAACAACTCACCTCCATGCAACTAGTGGAAGCATTGTTGTTTCAAAACGATACAATATCATTCACACATATCATTCAAAAATTAATCAGAAAAAAAGTCGACTTTAATTGATCTGCTAAAGCATGTTTTTATAATACGTTCATTCACCATAACAGGAGTGCAATAGAGGACGCAAGCGGCAGTGCAGTACGACTAATAAATATGAGGAAATGAATCAAAAGACCTCAAAACAATTATGTAGAATATTGAATACATGTTCGGTCTAAATTTCTATCGTTGACCGTTACTAGACAACTTAGTTAGAATGACGGAAAGATGGAGAGCATAAAATATCCAATAACAAAAATATTTCCTTGAGACAAATAAAGGATAAAAATGAGAAATCTTGGACTACTGCAGGACAATCCAATTTCTCGAACTCTCCAATCATCTACAGAACAAGAGACCTTGTACGCTGTATGGCACAATAACTGAAGGTTCAGAAGCTTTTCAGAAAAATAAGGTTTTAGGGAACTTGACCATTCAGATGTGTTTTGCCTTTGAATTTCAGTTATGTCATTTTCATGATGTGTAACCTTCCCTGGCCACAGATACAGGTTTGTATAGTTGGTTTCAGAATCATTACATCCACTACAATCTAGCAATTGACATGATTATTGATAGTGAGAGGGGTAACGATGAAGGCTTCATGATTTTAGCATCTCCAAATTAATCACGTGTTGCTAACTCGAGGCAGTTATTTCGGAACCTAAGAGTTGAGAATTACCCCAAGACAACCTGCACATAAACACGTTCGATATTTGCACCTGAGTCCAATCTTAGTGAGTTGTCAGATTAAATTTCCATATTTGGACTCAAAGCCAGAAGATTCAGGCAGATAGAGTCATGACACATTCCAAATGCAAAAGGCAGTTTTCAATACATGGGTGGAAACAGAATTTTCCTCGAGCATTATGACGTCCCTTATATACCCAATCAGATTGGAAATCACTTATTTACAATTATGAACAAAATCTCGATTCAAACGAGATGTTTTTTCCAAGTATATAGTTGTCTTTACTCTTGCTCCGTTACGTTCCTCTCTTTTTTGCACATTGACAACTTTTTTTTGGTAAATAATGCACTATAAAATAAAATGGGCAAAAGTTAGCCACTACAAGGGTTATGTAATAGGATTATAGGACTATCCAAAAAATCAGACATATACAGAGTTGACGTGCAGCAAATGTGTTAAGCTGTGAGCATTGCAACATCTTGAACAATGTTGGATACAACCAAAACTCGAGCTACAAGCCTACAACCGATCCACCGGAATTCCATTCTTGCCAAATTGACCAAACCACAATTGCAAGGGTTACCTATATATGTTTACCAATGTTGAAATCGAAAGAGAAATCAACAGAAGAATGACACAGATTTACGTGGAAAACTCTATGGAGAGGGAAAAACCACGGGGCACGTGCAAACCCTAATTTCCCTCACTAGAGATTACGGATCTCTCTTCACTATTTATATTTTTAATAAGGGGGATGGGTACAATATATAAACAATGGGTAAATGGTACCTCATCCCCAGATTCATTTACTAAAGAAACACTCAACACTTCCCCTCAAGTCAAGCATACATGTTTGTCATGCCCAACTTGCCTACATACATCTCAAATTGCACAGTAGGCAACCCTTGTGAAAAGATCAGCAACCTGGTCGGTAGACTTCAAGTAAGGAAGGCACAACAGTCCAACATCAACCTTCTCACGAATGAGGTACATTAGTTTTTTGAATTGTGAACTTAGGGTCTTTGCATGATTTTTCCTTTAGAGAATGGCGGAGCGAGCGACGAGAGAAGCGCGACAACCGGCGGCGGATAGTGGAGGGAGCGGAGACTCCAGGAAGGGAGACGCGCGGTGGATAAAGGTTGCTAGTGATAAGGGAAAGAAGGTCCTGGACTCAGAGGAGAGCATATCTCATGGTTTCGCTTCCGATGGTGCATATGGAAAGAAAGAGGTGGGCGAGTGGGTGGCGGTCTCTCATAGGAAGCTTGGCCCGAAATGCTTCCGGTGCGGTGACAGGGGGCATATGGCCTCCTTCTGTCACCTTCCTCCTAGGTGCTTCGCTTGTGGAAGGGTTGGCCATCGCCAGGCAACGTGCTATTCGCGCGAAAAAGTGAAGGCTTCGGAGCCTCCCACACGTCAAGGCCACCCCTATGTCGGACTTCGGGGTGGAAGCTCATCTGCTGTCAACCAAGGTGGATCATCCTATGCGGACGTGGTAAAGTTAGGTGCTCAGGGGGGGGGGGGGGGAGACGGCCAACCATGCAACCTCCACCGCCGAGGGTGGGGGGGGCAGTTACGGCGAAACCATTGCTCAAAAGGAGGACTCGACCGACCTCACCGAACTTGCATGCGGCCATCAGCTACGCATCGAAAGGGGTTATTGACCTGAAGGTCATATCTTCGCATCTGGTTGGGTTCTTTGGTGCACATTTCCTGCGAGACGTGGTGCTGCTGGGTGATCGAAGATGCTGCGTTCGGGGGCTAACCGGAGCCCAGAGGGAGTGTCTGATACGCAATGGGGACGTAGGCGATGTTAGCTGGAGGTGCCTACGTTTCGTTGATGGCTCCTGCGAGAAGTTGGAGGTCTGCATGGCTAGGGTGAAGGGGGTTCCCTTCCTCTCAAGGTTCGTCGAGTGCTTGCGGAAAGCTTTACGGCAGTGGGGAGTTGTTCGTGAAGTGATCGATAATGGCCTTCGACCAGGAACCGCGGTTGACGTCACGACCATTCTGATAGAGTGCTCCAAAAGTTTCCTTGACAGCGTTGGCAACAGGAGCTCCTTTGCGGAGATGAAGGTTGGTGGGTTCTCCTCCCGATTGAGATGATGGTCGACGTTCCTCCGCCACCGCCTCCACCGGAGGCTTCGGGGGCGTCGGCAGACGAGGGGGCGTGGGACACCTTGGACGTGGTGACGGCGGTTGGCTTCCAAAGCGTCCCTTGATCGAAGAGACACGGCTTAATATCGCCACGCGGCGTTCATGAACTCTCCAAAACGATTGCTCCTACCTCCATCCTCATTCTTTTTGCATGGTGACGTAGGGGACCCCTCGATGGACCCGCCCTTTCGTCTACTCTTTGACGCGCTGAACGAGTTCCAGTATGGGGCGCCTTTCGGTTCCGGAACGGGCAAGGTGCATGATCCGATTTCGACCTCCTTCATGGATAATTGGATCTTCTCGGAGTCGGGTCGAGGAAGGGCGAGTCAGATGTCCGCTTCTATGATACAAACTCGAACTTTCTCAGGGCAGACGCCTCAGTATGTCCACTCGGGAGATTTCCCTTTTTCTTGGGCGGGGATGCCCCATGTTGCCACTACTACGACGTTCCCGCTTACTTTCCCGGAGGAAGGGCCACGACCAAGCTCCATCGTCATCGCAGCGGCAACGCTACCCGAGCCTGCTATGGAGGAGTCATCCTTCGATGAGGGGACCCCCCGTCCGGGTCCAGGAGGGAGAGACCAGCGTAGGAAGGAGCGCAAAGCGTTATAGAAGAAGGAATAGAGTCAGGTCGGCCAGGTCCTCAGTGCAGACGTGCTCTACGTTCAAACTTCTGGTGGCGGAGGCCGCCAACGTCGCGCAAATTAAGGGGACCGACGAAAGATCCAAATGAAGATTTTGTCTTGCAACGTGCGAGGGCTGGGGGATCCAGACAAAAGGAAAATGGTGGGTGCGAGATTCATTGAGTGGGGATGCGAGTCATGCGACATCATCCTTCTCCAGGAAACGAAGCTTCTTACCTTGTCGGAGCGAGATTGGAAGGGGTTCAGGGCTGGTGAGGTGGATCAATTCAGAGCCTTGGAGGGCACGGGGTCTTTCGGTGGGCTAATCGTGGCTTGGCATTCCTCGAGGTGGTCCTTCACCTCCATGTCTCCCGGGAGGCACCTCTTGACGGTGGTTCTGGACAGCACAAGGTCCTCCCTTCAGCTTGCAGTTTCCCGCGCCTATGGTCCGTGTGATGCTGGGCTGCGTACGGAACTTTGGGAGGATCTGATGGAGGCTGCTCGGTTCGTTGGAGCGACCCCCTGGGTGGTGGGGGAGATTTTAATGTTACGCTGCTCTCTTCGGAATAGGCCCGGTGGTAGGGGAGGTCAGGACCCGGGTTCTACCTCCTTTGTGGACACCATTGACTTGCTCGGCCTCGAGGTTCTGGACGCCACGGGCATTGGCTATACTTGGAGAAACTCTAGGGCTCGCTCGCGGCTTGACCGCTTCCTCGTCTCGGAGGAGGCTGGGGAGAAGTTTCCCTTGACTTCTGTGGGGGCCAAACCGTGGGTTTGCTCTGACCACAACCCTATTATGTGGTGTTCGGGAGACTCCCCTGGTCAGCGGGGTCTTTTCAGATACGAAAGGTGTTGGCTTCTGGAGTCCAACTTCCGGGCGATCGTGACTTCACATTGGATGGAGACGGTGGTTCCTGGTTCCGCTGCGCAGAGATTCCATGGAAAACTTTGCTCTTTGAGAGTGCGCCTTGCGGCTTTTAAGAGGGAATCGAGAGCGGCCAGGGCGGCGGCTAGATCGGAAGCGGAAGATATCATTCACAAGCTTTATGCGCTGGAAGATAGCAGATTGCTATCGGCAGATGAGAACGCGGCCCGCGCGGAAGCCCAAAGGAAACTTCTTATCGAGGAAAAGAAACGCATTGCGGAGTGGAGGCAAAGATCAAGGATTAGATGGGTTCGGGAAGGGGATGCCAATACCTCTTTTCTTCCACCGATGTGCTAATGGGAGGCGTAGATCTAATGCCCTACGCTCAATTACTATCGAGGGGAGCTGCGTGGAAGGAAATAGAGAGATGGGTCTTGCCATTCGAACTCCTTCAGGGACGTTACATCGGCAACTATTCCTAGGAGTTGGAGGTGGCTCGATCCGAGGAGCAGGTCCGTAGAGAGGGACTCTTGGGAGAGCCTGACCCGTGATGTTGATTTGAAGGAGCTGAGGGACGCGGTGTGGGATCTGAACGATGATGCCTCGCCTGGCCCAGATGGATTCTCGATCTCCTTCTACAAGGACTTTTGGGATGTCATTGGCTTGGAGGTGCTTGAGGTGGTGAAGGAATTCTGTAGGGGAAACGCGGGCTTCGATAAAATCAACCGAGCGCACATTGTCCTTCTCCCGAAGTCGTCGGCGGCCGCTTCGATTGGGGACTTTCGGCCTATCGCCGTCTCGAATGCTCTTTATCTCATCACGGTGAAGGTTTTGGCGCGTCGGCTAAACATTATCCTCGAGAGTATTATTTCTCCTGCTCAGTCGGTGTTTGTCCCGGCCGTCAAATCTCGGACTGCGTATCGCTCGCCTCTGAGATTATTGCGGATTGGCGAAGGGGGGGTACGAGCGGTATGCTTTGGAAGGTGGACTTCTCGAAAGCTTATGATACTCTTGATTGGAGATTTCTGTGGAGCGTGTTGAGGAGGAAGGGCTTCCCCGACATATGGATTACTTGGATGCGGCGCTACATCACCACGGCATCTTTTTCGATCCTGGTCAACGGGCGACCGAGGGGGGCTGGATTCAGCCACACAGGGGGTGCGTCAAGGGTGCCCGCTCGCGCCAATGTTATTCATTCTCGCCGGCCGATGTGCTTTCTGACATGGCAGATGGTGTTGTGACTCGCGGCTTGACTAGTGGCTTCTCGAAGGACGGGCTGGAGGTTCCGATCGCACAGTACGCTGATGATACTATGTTCTTCATCGAAGGGGGCATCGAAGAGGCTAGAGGCATGGCGATGACTCTTGAGATTTTTCTCAGAATTATCAGGCCTGACTAAGAACAACTTGAAATCAGTGTTCGTTCCTTTTGGGCAGGCGGAGCTTGCGGCTGAGAACCTGGAGTCGGTGCTGGGTTCGGGTAGATCCGCACTTCTCTTGAGTACCTGGGCACACCTTTGTCTCTGGGGCGGACTCCGATCCGCGATTGGTTAAGGTGGTGGAGAAGGTTGAAGCCAAATTATCGGGTTGGAAAGCTGCGGTTTTATCGAAGGGGGGCAGATTGGTGCTTTTGAAATCCATCCTATCCTCCATACCCATATTTCTTCTGTCCAACCGTAAGATGCCAAAGGGGTTGCGGGCGTGGCTGGAGAAGCGAATGCGCTCCTTCTTGTGGGGTAATGGTGTGGGCGGAAGTAAAGGGATCCATTTGGTAAGTTGGAAGGAGGTCTTACACCGGAAGATCGACGGGAGGCCGGGAGTGAAATCTCTTGAACAAATGAACGAGGCCCTATTGTTGAAGTGGGCTAGCAGGATTTGGGGTCCGGGGGACAACCTTGCCTGTGTTGTGATCCGCAAGATTTACGACGTCAGGGGCGCTCCTCCATCGCTGTCCACTGGCCCCAACGCCTCGACTATTTTTTGGCGCAGCGTGGTGAAGGCCTTTATGAGCAATATCGCTCTCTTTAGACCTGTTCTTGGGCGGGGAGACTCCTTCGCTTTTTGGACTGATGATTGGTCGGGGGGTGGGGCGCTTTGCTCTCGTTTCCCCGGTTGTTTGCGCTTGCAGGGGACAAGTCTTGCTCGATTGCGGCTTGCTGGGACGATGGGCTCTGGTGCCCTACCTTTGCTTCCTCCCTTTCTAACCAGAGGTTCGACGATTTCTTGGTGTTGTTGGAGTCCTTACGGGATGTGGGGATGACTGGTGGGAGCAGGGATCACTGGAGTTGGAAAGAGGGCTCCTTCTCGGTCATGGGAGCCTATGGTGTCATTTCTAGACCTCCACCGGCTGACTCCGACTTGCTTATCAGAGATTGTTCTCTTATCTGGGCTCTAAGGCTCCCGAGCGTATTGGGTTTTTCCTGTGGCTACTTAGGCGAAAGAGGCTGATGACGAGGGGTAGGTGTGTGAGACTTCTTGGGGTTCATTCTGACAGGTGCTTAATCTGTAATGCGGCGATCGAATCGGTGGAGCATCTTTTTTCTCTTGCTCGCTGATATCCCAATTGTGGCGGGAGATGGGCACGGGTTGGTGTAGCAGCGGCGACTTCCAATCCTTTTGGGAATCGGCCCACGTAAACTCGCACAGGCCACGGAGGGAGCGGATATACCCATGACCATTCTCTGGGCGGTTTGGAGGGGAAGAAATGACCTTCTGTTTTCGTATCAGCGTTTTTACAAGGAAAATGTGAGTGTGTGTCAGCTAATCGCATGCTTGACGAATGGACTATGTAATGGGCTGGACGCTGTTTTTTTGGTTCGTTATCCTTTTGTTTCTCTATTACCTTAATTAATAAAACTTGGGGCGGACACCACCGAGTGTTTCCCCCTACCTTTTAGATTTCAAAAAAAACCTTCTCACGAATGAAATGTCTATCTTTCTCCACATACTTTGTTCTATCATGTATTACATGATTGTTGGTCAAGTTTATTGCAGCTTTGTTGTTCACAGAACATCTTCATCGGCATACTCACTTTGATGCCAAAATTATTTAACAAAATTTTTAGCCATAGAATTTCAGTGACACCATTTGGCAAGAGCACGATATTCAGCTTCAGCACTCGATCTTCAAACCACATTCTGCATTTTACTTCTCCAAATAATCGCATAGCCTGAAGTGGATTGTCTGTCATCCACGGAACAGTCAGCATCAGTGTATCCTTCAATTGTAACTTTGGGATTTTCTTGAACATAAGCTCTTTTCATGGTGATCCGTTTATTTAGCTTAGAATTCTATTCACCGCATTAGCATGAGAGGTGGTTGGAGCATGCATGAATTGACTCACCGCGTTTACCGCATAGGTAATATCTGCTCTCATGAGGGTAAGATAATCAACTTTCCCACCAATCTTTGATATCTTCCTTTTCCTACATCATCAAGGAGCTTACCATCTTCTTTAGCAAGTTTATGTTTGCCTCAATAGGGGTAACAATAGGTTTACATCCCAACATGCCACATTCTTTTAGCAAATCCAGAGCATATTTTCTTTGACTTAGACACATAACCCCTGGAGATCGAGCTATCTCAATACCTAGGAAGTACTTTAGCTTCCCCAAGTCTTTCAATTCAAATTTAGTTGCAAGTGTTTTTTTATCTTAAGAAGTTACACCTCATCATCACCTGTAAGAATTATGTCATCCGCATACACTAAAAAGAATACACTTTTTGCCATCGTTCCTTCTAACAAACAGAGTATGGTCTCCATTCACTTGGGTATATCCATCCTAATCATGACCACACGTTGACGTTCGAACCACGTTCTTGGAGATTGGTTTATTCTATACAACGATCTCTTTAGTTTGCAACACTTACCATCATTCTCAAACCCGTGCAACATTTTCATATATACTTCTTCTTTGAGATCACCATTCAAGAAAGCATTTTTTCACATCTAGTTGGTACATTTTCCATGAAAAAAGAGCTGCTAAGCAAATAACAACCCTAACTGCATTCATCTTAGCAACAAGAGCAAAGGTCTCAAGGTAGTCAATCCCATATTTCTGACTGTATCCTTTAGCCATAAGACGAGTCTTGAATCGGTCAACATTCCATTAGCATCATATTTAATTGTATACTCATTTAGACCCAACAAGGTGAGTATCCTTAGGGACATCAACAATATCCCAAGTATCATTCTTTATCAGGGCTTCCATTTCTTCTCTCATTGCATTGACCCATTTCTTATCATTTTCGGCATCATTAATATTTTTAGGAACAAGATGAACATCTAAAGAGGTAGTAAAGCATCTGCAATTTGGACTCATATTGGTGTATGTAACAAAGTCTTCCACAGGATAACGGGTAGAAGCTCGAACATTTCTAACAACTTTTCCACAGCAATTGGGCGATCATCCATAAAAGGCTCAGAATTGTCAATAGGAGTATCATGAGTTAGAGGACTACTTACAGAGTCTTCATATCCCAAATTTGTAGAGATTGAAGTCATGGCTTTGTATAATTTCTTCTTCAGTCTCCACCACAAGGAAATCATGGCTTTGTATCATTTCTTATTCGGAATCCACCACCTTATCCACTTCCTTTCGTCTGCTATAAGTCTGATCAAATCAGCCTCTATCCTCATTATCTTCTCTTCTATCTTGCTCACTGCCATCCCTTACATGGATATTCTCCTGTATATCGCCAAAGAAAGTAAATCCCCTTCTCATTTATCTCAAAATCTACATTGACATACTCTCCCTGAGAAAAATTATGAGGAAAGTAGAGCTCATCTTCAAAGAAAGTGACATCCTTACTCACATGAAGGTGATGGGCCACTAGATCATAACATTTGTATCCTTTTTGTGTTCCAGAATAACCAAGAAAGATGCATTTTGTAGCTCATGGATCTAACTTTTGCATACCAGGTCCAGAGTTATGGAGAAAGCAGACACATCCAAAGACCCGATGATCCAAACTGAAAGGAGATTTATCATGATGAATAATGAGTAGGAGTTCTCTTTGCTATCACACTAGAAGGTGTCTTATTTATCACATAAGCTGCAATTAATATAACCTCTCCCCAAAACACCTTTGGCACATTTCGCTGAAGTAATAGTACTCTGATAACATTCACAAGTGAGATTTTTTTCTCTCAGCTACTCCATTCTGTTTTGGTATATACTGCATGAGGTTTCATGAATGATGAAAAGTAAATAGATATCCTTCTAAGTATTCCCTGACATTATCCGTCCTTAGCTTCTTAATTCTGGCTCCATACTGAGTGACAACCATATTTGTGAAACTTTTGATTGCTTTAGGGACTTCACTTCTACTTTTCAAAAGGTATACGAAGGTACTTCGTAAGAAATCATCAACAAAAGTATTATAGTATAGATGACCACCAACACTCCTTATATTTGAAGGTCCCCTCACACATCAGAATGAACAAGCTCAAAGGCATGAGTAGCTTTACTGGTAGAAATAGATAAGTGTTGCGAGTTTGTTTTGCAAATTGGCATACATCACATTGCAAATCACCTTCAGATAATCTTAAAAAAATATCGGGCATCAACTGAGACGAAAGGAGGGGCTGAGGGGAAATGATGGAGCGCTGGTGGCGAGTGAAGGCGTCTGAGAAGGCAACTGTGAGGGCGAGTGAGATGGCGAATACGAAGGGGACCTCGGGCGATCTCCATCGGGAGAGCTCATCGGTGAGTTCTGCTTGGGGGGGGGGGGGTGGCGTGTCGGGAGGTAGGTTGAAGGAGAAGGTAGGGGTGCATGCGAGTGTTAAAGGGGCTGGGGAAGGAGGAGCGGTAGTGGAAGGAGGCGGAGCGAGGAAGGCGCTGATGGGCAAAGGAAAGAAGGTTTTGCTGCCCGGGGGGGTCGTCTATCGTGGCGGCGCGGCGAAGGGGGAGTGCAGCAACGGAAGAAGTGGAGAATGGACGGTCATCTCTCACAAGAAATCGGTCGGCGATACTTCCGCTGCCGGAGAGGGGCCATGGTGCCTCTTATTGTTGTTTACCCCCTCGGTGTTTCTCGTGCGGTGCTGTGGGGCATCGGCAAGCTTCTTGCATGGCGTTCTGGACAACCAAGGAAGCGAGTCTTATCTGTCAACAGGCGGTTTTCGACGATGGGTGCTCGAGTGGAAATTTTGCAGTCGTGTTTCAAGGGGGGCCTTTGTATGCTGATGTGGTAAGGAAGACAGTGGGGGGCGCTGAGATGAACGTCGGGGATGCTACTCCTGCTAACGGTGATGTTGGCGGAGAATAACGTGCATGCAAGGGAATGAGTAACGGGCGTGCTTTGAGGATGCATGCGGCTACCGGTCAGGAAGTAAGAGATGGTATCGACTTGGATGTTTTATCTTCGCATTTGGATGGGTTCTTTGGCCCGCAATTCGCGGGGGACATCGTGATGCTTGATGACAGAAGGTGATGTGTTCGCGGCTTATCGGATTCACAGGCGGAGCGTTTGGTTCGCAATGGGGACGTAGGGAACGTAGTTTGGAGAAGGATGCGATTCGCGGATGGATGCTGCAGTGAGGTGGAGGCTTGCTTGGCTACGATGAGGGGAGTCAACTTCCTCTCCCGTTCGACCGGCTGCTTGCGGAGGGTATTGAGCCGCTGGGGTTTTGTTCGGGAAGTCCTCGATGATGGTCTTCGACCGGGATCCGCGGTGGAGGAGACGAAGATTCTGTTTGAGTGTAGCAGGTCTTTCCTTGGCAAGATCGGGATGCAAAATGAGTTTGCGGAGCTGATCGTGGGCCGCTTCTCCTTCACGATAGAGCTTGTTGTCGATGAACCTCCGTCCCCACCGGGGGTTTCGAGGCTGGCGGTGGTTACGAGGCCGCCGGTAGCCGAAAGGAGAGGGCACGTCGGGCTCTTCACTGGCGGTTGGATTTCCAAGACGTCCTTTCGAAGGAAGGGCCCAAATGATTGCTGGCACGCGACGTTTCGAGAACTTCCCTCAATCAGTATATCTATCGTCAGAAATGTTCCCTCTGCAATATGACGTGGGCGAGAGGCTTGTGGATCCGTCTTTGGAGGAGTGTTATTCGGAGGTAAAGCTGAAAGCAGGTGCCGGTTTTGTTTCGCGGGTCCGTTCGCGGATCCGGACTCGCATTCGTGGCCAGACTAGCTCGTTGGTTTTTAACGGATCCGGGTGTTCATATGGTTTTCTCGGACCCTTTGAAGATAATACAGGTCCCTGCTATCGCGGATTATTCGTCGTATGTACTTCCCACGATGAGCTTGCGAGACGCGCTGGCGGGTGCCCCCCAGCCGATGCCCTTCACTGTCCCCCAATCTCTCTTTGGGAAGAAAGAACTCGGTCGTTGTTGTCCTCCGCCATGACCTCTTCTTGCTCGGAGGTTGGCCAAGAGGGGGACCCGTTGGATGAGAGCATCCCTGCTTGTGGTGCGGAGGCGGCGACTAACGACAGGAGGAGCGGGAAGAGATATAGAAGGAGGAGCAGAGCTAGGATGTCAGGACAAGAGGCAAAAACCTTGTACTCCTTTCAAGGTTAGTGTGGCGGCGGCTGCTGGAGTTGCCCAGCTGCAAGGGTCGGACGAAGACTCCAAACGAAGATCTTATCTTGGAATATCCGTGACCTTGGGGATCCGGATAAGCGGAAAATTATGGGCTCCAGAGTCATTGAATGGGAATGCGATATCATCTTGCTCCAGGAAACAAAGCTACATTCCATGACGGAAGGCGTTTGGAGGTCGTGCGGCGCACGTGGGCTAGATCAATTCAGAATCTTGGAGGCTTCGGGGTCTTCGGGAGGGTTGCTGGTGGTGTGGCGTTCGGTGACCTGGTCTTTTAGCTCGATGACTCGCGGTCGGCACGTCCCGACGGTGATCTTAGCCGGTACATCCTCGTCTGATCTTCTGGCGGTGTCGTATGTGTATGGGCCATGTGATAGCGGGTTGCGGGGAGAGCTGTGGGAAGATCTGTTGGAGGCTGGGAGGGCAGTCGGGAGGACCCCATGGGTGATGGGAGGTGATTTCAACGTCACCCTGCTATCTTCGGATAAGTCCGGGGGGAGGGGAGGGGCAGGACTTGGGCTCCGCTGGCTTCGCTGACACCATTGACATGCTCGGTCTTGAGGTGATGGACGTCGGGGACGTGGCCTATACGTGGAGGAACTCGAAAACGCACTCGCATCTCAGCTGATTTTTCGTTTCGAACGAGTGATGGAGGTTTTTCCCTTGGCGTCGGTGGAGGCCAAGACAAGATCGTGTTCTGATCATAACCCAATATTATGGGTTTCTGGGGCTGCCCCAGCGGCAACGCAGAGGGGGCTTTTTAGGTACGAGAAATGTTGGCTGATGGAGGACGGTTTCAAGGAGATCGTGGCATTGCACTGGGTTGAGATGATAACTTCGGGTTCCGCTGCATACAGGTTTGTTCAAAAGCTTGCCTCCTTGTGGGTCAGGTTGGCATCTTTCAAGAGGGAAACGAGGGCTGCTAGGAGTGCGGCTAGGAAGGACGCGGAGGAGGAGATTCGTAAGCTTGACGCGCTGGAGGACGAAAGGGATCTCACGCCCTCTGAATTGGAATCGCGGGTGGCTGCGCAGAAGGAGGTTGCCATGGAGGATAAGAAGCGTGTCACTGAGTGGAGGCAGAGATCGAGGAGTACTTGGCTTCGGGAGGGGGACGCGAATACTTCTTTCTTCCATCGTATTGCTAGTGGAAGACGCAGATCCAACGCCTTACAGTCCATCATAGTTGATGGGGTCAGGTTGGAAGGGAATAAAAGCATGGGCAGAGCTGTTGCGGATCATTTCAGGGACGTGTCTGCGGCTACAATCCCGCGGAGGGTGAGATGGTTGGGCCGGAGTGCTAGGACGGTGGAGACGCCTTCTTATGATGCTCTTCTCCGTGATGTCTCTCTGGAGGAGATCAAGGATGTTGTGTGGGACTTGAACATTGATGTTGCGCCTGGCCCTGATGGCTTCCCGATCACTTTTTACAGAGATTTTTGGAATCTCGTTGGTCAGGAGGTGCTCGAGGTGGTGTTGGAATTCTGCCAGGGGAATAGGGGTTTTGACCGTATCAACCGGGTGCTCATCGTATTGCTCCCCAAGTGTGTGGCGCCGTCTTCCATCGGGGACTTTCGTCCCATTGCTGTATCAAACACCCTTTACTTAATCATGGCTAAGGTCTTTGCCATGAGATTGGTTGGCGTTCTCGGGAGCTTGATTTCACCGGTGCAATCTGCATTCGTTCCAGGCCGTCAGATCTCTTATTGCACCACCCTTGCTTCTGAGATCATCGCGGATTGGCGGAGGAGGGGCACGAGTGGTATCCTGTGGAAGGTGGATTTTGCTAAGGCATACGATATCCTTGACTGGAGATTTCTGTGGTCGGTTTTGAGGAGATTGTGCTTCCCGGATAAATGGATTTCTTGGATGAGGCGATGTATCACCACGGCGTCTTTCTCGATCTTGATCAACGGCAGGCCTGAAGGGTGTTGGATCCAACCTCGTAAAGGAGTGCGTCAGGGGTGCCCCCTTGCACCCATGCTCTTCATCCTTACGGCAGATGTGTTGGTTGATATGGTGGCGGGTGTGATCAGCCGTGGTCTATCCGGTGGCTACTCAAGGGGGGGTTGCGGGTACCGATCATTTAATACGCGAACGACACTCTGTTCCTCATTGAGGGGGGTATCGAGGAGGCTATTGGCATGGCTACGATGCTAGAGATATTTTCCGAGTTGTCTGGTCTGTGAAAGAATGACAACAAATCTATGTTCGTCCCTTTCGGGCTTGCGGAACAGGTTGCTGATGGGCTGGAGGTGGTTTTGGCTTCTGCCCGCGTTGCTTTACCTATTGAGTACCTTGGCATGCCTTTGGCTCTGGGGAGAACGAGACTCCGTGATTGGTTGAGGGTGGTGGAGAAGGTGGAGATGAGATTGGCGGGGTGGAAAGCCGTTATTTTGTCGAGGGGGGTAGGCTGGTCTTGCTCAAGGCCGTATTATCATCCATTCCAATTTATTTTCTTGCTAGTCGCAAGATACCGAAGGGGATTCGCGCGAGGCTGGAAAAGAAGATGCACGCGTTTTTGTGGGGCACTCATATAAGTGGGCGTGGAGGGGTCCATCTGGTGGGATGGGAGGATATCTTGCGCAGAAAGGATTTGGGAGGTCTAGGGGTGAAATCACTTGAGCAGATGAATGAGGCGCTTTTACTTAAATGGGCTAGTAGGATTTGGGGCCCGGGGGAAGATCTCGTCTGCATGGTGGTCCGCAGCATATATGGCGTGAAGGGAGCATCGCATTCGCAGTTACATAACCTTGCGGCCATGACGCCTTTTTGGAGAGGCGTGGTTAAGACTTTCGTGAAGAATATAGCTCTCTTCAGACCGGTTATTGGGAGGGGGGAGGCCTTTTCTTTTTGGGTGGATGATTGGTCGGGGGCGGAGCTCTGTGCTCTCGTTTCCCCCGCTTATATGCCTTGGCGGAGGATAAGCTTTGCTCGGTGGCGGATTGCTGGGTGGATGGGTCTTGATGGCCAACATTCTCCGCTAATTTCTCGGATCAAAGATTTGATGAATTGTTGGACCTGCTTGACGTCGTAAGGGAGGTGGGCGCTCCTAGCGGGGGAAGAGATCATTGGTGCTGGAAGGAAGGATTGTTCTCGGTTAAAGGGACTTACGGGGCCATCTCCAGACCGCCGCCGGCAAACTCGGAGGTGCTGAACAGGGATTGTGCATCTATTTGGGCTCTTACTCTTCCTGAGCGAGTTGGGATCTTCCTATGGCTTCTCAGGAGAAAGAGGTTGATGACGCGTGATCGGGGTGCATCAGGCTCCTGGGCATCATTGCGGACAAATGATTAATTTGTGATAATGCAATTGAATCTGTGGAACATCTCTTTTTTACATGTCCCGTGGTATCTCAAATTTGGCAGGTGGCTGATATTGCTTGGTGCCGCTTCGAGGACTTCCAGGCCTTCTGGAATTCGATCTATGCGAATAGGACTAGACCAAGGAGGAAAGGTTGTTCCCCATGGCTATACTCTGGGCGGTCTGGCGTGGAAGAAATGACTTGTTGTTCTCGGGTCAAAGATTTACAAAAGAGAACGTGGGGATCTTTGCAAAGAGGTTGTTAGACGACTGGATGTTGTAATGTTCCTGTTGGTGGGAGTTGGGTGATGTAACTTTTTGTCTTTTGGTTATTTTCCTTTGTTTAAATGAATAAATTTTGATGGGGCGGGCACCACCGAGTGTTTCCCCCTACCTTGCAGACGTTCAAAAAAAATATCGGGCATCAACTTTTGCAGAGAAGAGAAATCGATATGACCAAGACGCTTATGCCATCGTTTCACTATCATCTAACAATCCTTCTCAAGTCGAACCTTCATTGCAAAAGTAAGAGCTTGACCAACCCGAGCAGGAAGACGATATAATCCATCTTCAACTCAACCAATTCCAATCTTCTTTCCCGTCTCCAAGTCTTCGGAATACACGACCTCTGGTCAAAAACTAACTTGCAGTTCAATTCTTTTGTGATCTTGCTAACAAACAGAAAATTTATAGGAAAATTAGGCATCTGAAGAGCATCATGAGGAACTGATCTACAACAGATATGATCCCTTCCCAGTGACGATAGTAGGAGATCCATCTGCAACAGCAACGTTCTCTCTTCCGAAGGATAATTTGTTGTCATGAAACATTCGTGAATCACCTGTCATATGGTCAGAAGCCCCACTATCAATGATCCACTCAGTAATACCTGGATTATTAAGAGCAAAGTTGATTTCAGAAGAATGTTTAGAGCCATGAGTTCCGATCATTAATCTCATCATCAAAAATTTCAATTCACTAATAGCATCCATCAAACTAAACACATGTGCAATGGGTAGCCACATGTGCAGACCTTTTTCAAGAAGTTTCTCCACAGCTTAGCCCTAACCACAATCCCAAGGAGAGGGAGCTCCACATTAGAAGACGACAACCTGGAGAAGCACACCAAAAAAAGGGACGTACACAGCGGTAGTATGTACCATAGCCTTAAATTTCAGCGAAATTTGGCCGAATTTCTGTCGAATATGGATATCCAGTCGAAACCGAAATTCGACCGAAATGATCGACCGAAATATGGGGGTCCTAGTACAAAAAATGACCGAAATGACTGAAATTCCGGTCGAAATTCCACCGAAATTCCATCGAAATTCTGTTTTGGTCGATACCGAAATGGTGACCGAAACCGACATTTATGGCCTTGGTATGTACGAAGAACACCACAAACAGATCTGGGTAGCTTGAAGAATAACAAATTCACAACAACGTGGAAAACAAAACCAAGGGAGAAAAATCAACTCACAAACCCTGTAGCACTGTGAATCAGATTGGAACCAAGCAAGGGTTCCAACAAGTGCAGTCATGACTCACAACAAGGGACCAGCAAGGGGATGGAAGAGGGTTGTGCCTGCGTGCACCAAGGTCACCCAACAATGCAAGGATGCATTGCCGCAGCGGAAGAGGGTCGTCGTTCCCAGCGGGTGCTGTTGTGTGAGGCGGTCTCAACGGTCTGGCGAAGCCCTAGGAAGCAGAGCAGAACCCAGGCAGAGCCCTAGGGCTTGTTAGGCGACCTTGGAGACGCTAGGGCTTGTCATAGAGCAGTGTAGGATGGACCTTCTTCACCAGAGAATCCACAGCAAATCGGAAGATGCAAAACGCCAACACAAGCCTTGATTAGGCTCTGATACCATGTTGAAATCGAAAGAGCAATCAACAGAAGAATGACACACAAATTTACGTGGAAAACCCTATGGAGAGGGGAAAATCACGAGGGCACACGCAAACCCTAATCTCCCTCACCAGAGATTAGGGACCTCTCTTCACTATTCTATATTTTTAATAAGGGGGTATGAGTACAATATATAAACGATGGGTAAACGGTCCCCTCATCCCTAGATCCATTTTTCCATTAAAGAACCAATCAACAACCAACATCTCCCAATGCAGCAAGCATGGTTCTAATCATGGAAGAAAACTAGCTAGGGCGCAAGAAAGCATAATCAGAAGCAAAAGCAATGCGATTTTCTGTCCAAATTTACCCATCAAAGTCATTCAAAAAATGATGTGATTCCTTGACTCAGGAGTAGTATTGGAAAAGAGATGTGGTGTCGGAGCATATACCAAACGTGGTCAGTCAATCTTTGAATGGGAAGCCGATTCTCATCACCCACACACGGCAGCAATAATGTTGTGTGCCGCTCCTTTATCCCAAACTTCGAGGTTCATGGCACCATCGGTCCTTGTTGCTGGATTACCTCATACAGAAGCAACAAAGAATTTCACAGGACACACAAACTAAGAAAAGGGCATGGTCGTGCCCTAAACCACTTGATGTGCCACAAACCTACTATCAAAGATAAAGCAACAGAGTAGGAAGGTGTTGTGGTCCTTGGCAACAGTCCGTCTCTGAAGAAAGGTACTTTATATGACCGTAGCTAACCCATAAAGAAGTCTGAGTAGTAAGGATGCATTGGATCCAACCTAAATGCATGGACTCCTTCAAGGTCATGAGGGATCGGAACCCCAAACACCCTTTGTCTTTTGCCAGGCAGACGGAATCCCAAGCCAACTCATGTATTTTGTAGTTCCACAGAAAATCCTCACACAATCCATTGATCTTCCGAATAGTAGAGAACGGTAAGATGGTCCCAACACTCCAATACAAGAGAACCTCAGTAACGATTGGACCCAATTATTGTAGCTGCCCCATAAAAGAGATGATATCTAGTTTCCAGCCACATAGGAGGGGATAAGTTATATCGACTAAAGATCTAATCATCCTCTCACGCCCACAAGCAGTATCAAGAGGTATGCCAAGGTATGTACTGGGGACAGAATCTCCAAGAAATCCACATTCCAAATTTAGGGAGAAGTCTCCCCTGCTATTCTTGGAGCAAAAGAGTCTGCTCTTAGTGGCATTGAGAAGCAGTTCCGAGCAAGAGTAAAACAAATCAATTGTGACTCTTAGGCCCATCAACGACTCCCGAGTGCCCATGAAGAACAAGCATGTCGCCAAAAAAATTATGGTGTGTGGATGCCTTCAAACAATCGCACACCGAGGACTAAAAGGTGCCTGTAGATACTGAAAGTTAATGAGAGAAAAAAGGGCCTCCATGGCAACCATGAGGAGCAAAGGGCTAAGGGAATCCCTATGTCGTATCCTTCGGGAATTCTTAATCATTCAAGAACACCAAGTGGGACAGAAACCCATGCTCTTAAGGCAACAACGAAGAAATAAGTAGGACACCAAGTCAAAAGCCTTTGAGATATCAATCTTCACACATGCAAGTTTATAGCTTGACCTACGGTCAAACCCATCGACCAATACTTGAGCAAATATGATGCTATCTCCAATAGCCCTTCCTTCAAGAAAAGTTGATTAGTTGGGCGAGATGAGTTGGGGCAACACCTTTGCCATTCTGTCGACCAAGATCTTATAGAAGATCTTATAAATTACAATGCAACATGATATTGGGTGAAAATCAGCAAGGGTAGAAGGTGAGGATGATTTCAAAATAAGAGTGATGAGGGCGTGACTAACATCCCTTACCACATTCCCCCATCGCTACTAGAAGTCCATAGCATTGAGAACATCCTTCTTAATCAAACTCCAATAATTCTTGAAGAACCCCACGTTAAATCTGTTAGGCTCAAAATCCTTAAAAGAGTTTAAGCCGCTCAGGCCTGCCAAACTTCCTCCTCCTAAAATGGACAATCAAGCCACAACATCAGAAGGAAGAAGAATTTTTCCTGATGGTGAGGGAAGAGGAGTCCTTAAACCAAATGGAGCAGAGAGGAGAGCTTCAAAGTAGGTAGTTCACTACAAATCTGGCAAGCTACAAGGCCTTATATACTAAATCCCATGAAATTTGAAGGAGATAGTGGTAGGAGTTGTTCACCCCATGAATTTTTGCTAAGATGTGGAAAAGGAGGTACCGCGAACACCCAACTTTAACCAATCAACCAGACTTTTTCCTTTCCAGACCGATTCCTTCAACCTCCAAGGAGCCAATATGTGTCTAGAAATCAGATTCAAGTTGGCCCACTTGCGCGTCCATTGAGTCCAACTTAAGTGCATCAAAACAACCACCGGGGAAAGATTCAGCCACCTTGAAATCAGCAACAACAATACCAGCATCCAAAGTCCAAGATTTAAGGCTTATATCAATATTCCATAGTTCGTGGGGCTATCACATAAAGCATATTGTCATGAACTGGCAACCTCTAAGCCTTTCCCGTGACCTCTCCATCATCCTCCCTTTTGAGCCAAAAGCAAAGAAATGAAAAAGTCGGCACGTGCTAAGGAGGGCTGCCAAAGAGGATTTCACGACCGGGAATCAAGCCAGTTTGCATTGGTGAATACCCTGTGAAATGTCAAGTCCAGCAACAATACGATCGGGTCCAGTTGAGCTATTAGACCACGACCATGAATTGCCCCACGATCTGAGTTCTCAGTCTTATTCGAATAATCATTAAAGTCATTCACTGCCACATTGTTCAGTGCATGCCCCACCAAATTTCTCAAAAGAGAACTGTACTGCATTGAAATTTCCATGTATCAGCCATGACGATACAACAGATCGAGAGAGCTTCAATAGAACCTAGGACAGTTTGCATCTCTCCAGCACAATTAGATCCATAGAAAATAGTTAGGAGGATAGCGACACTTCCTCTATTTATGCAAGAAACCGTTAGATAATGTGAAGTGACCTGTAAAGGATTACAATCCCACACCTCATTTTCCCAAGCAAACAAAATCCTTCCAAGTGGGGTGTGATTATGCATAGTGGACCAATCCAGGGAAATGCCGCAGCTAAGGACCCAGAGTTATCCAGGCTGATCTTCATTTACACCTAATTTCCTCTCAACAAGAGGAAAACCATCGTGCAAGCATAAATATGTAACCAAAGAGTTCTTGTGGCATTTTACTCAAAAATTATACACCATTCTTGCTTGGTGACAACAAATTCACGTAAACGACCCTTTTTTGTTGGTAAAATGCTAGTTTACAGTTTCTAGATATCTGCAAGAATGGATTTTGGTCACATTGTCGAATAGCATACTCATCATTCCAACTTCTCCCTGAGTAATTCATCGTGGAAATGAAAATATACTTTCCAAGCACACTGAAAATACACGAAAAAGAAATCCCAGAAACGAAGGCTCGGAATGAGGAAAAACAGTATATGCTCAACCAAATTCGTTCCATCAAGAGAGAAAAAACCCAACAAAAAAACAACCTTTGATGCATCGCAAAACCACACAGCCTACAATAAAAACACCAACAAACCTTCCACATGCGGATCTTCATCATCTTCGCCGCAACCTCCCACCACCAACTCCTTGTCCAGCACTATGAACGTGTGCTCTGAAACATACCCACCACTCATTCCTTAAAACAATCACCAAAACAGCAACTACCCATCTCATATCACACCAGCAACTACACATCAGAAATCGCACTTGATAGAATACCTACTGTTAGGGTCGTGCGTCCAGGAGAGGTGCATCTGGTACTCCTCTTCGATGGTGAGGGGCTCCGACCCCGTAGCCTCGAGCAGGGCAGGGTCCTTCATCCATTGGTGATAGGTGGGAACGTGCTCCAGCATGTAGGGGACCAACAGCACCTTCTCGCCTTCGAGGCGCATGTTGTCAAAGACGGCACCTTATTTTCGCCGGTGACGAGCGGCCGGAGACCGGGGGGAAGAGAGGAACAGTGGGTGTTAGATGGATTTGACGGTGTTGAACAGTGGGGGTTTGATCGAACGGCTGTGATGCATTGACGCTTATTCTAATTGACAATAGTGGGTTTTCCAAAAGCAAACAGTGAGTTTTGAGATCTGAAACCAAAAGTGATAAGGAACTTGAATGTAGGAGAGGTGTTGAGTTTTCCACAATTGAAGTTTGTGTGTGGTTTTTTCGAGGATTAGGGTTTAAATATACATCGATTGTTTTTATTTACTGAGAATAACTATGTTAAGTGATTGGAAAATTTAATATAGAGAAATCCAAGATATTAGCAAAAAAAAGTTAGTAACTTGAGTATTTAGGTTAGGAAAGTTTGCCGGACTTTTTAAAGTTGGTTCTAAGTCCAAAGACAATTGAAAAGAGATATAGAATCGTCAAAAGATTTTTTAAAAAATTTCTCAAGGGTGCGGAGGAAGATAAGAATATCATCAATAAATTGAACATTAGTAATATATATGCTGGAGTAAGGAATAGAAAAACTCTTGATTAAGGAGTCTTTAGGGCTTCGTTTGGTTGCAGGATTGGGTTGGGGTATACTGGTATACCCCTCCTTCCAACTCTTCCAACCATCCTCACAAATTACTATTTACAAAGATACCCCAACCCAACTCAACCCAATTGGTTGCTGGGTTGGAGTGGATTGGGATAACCTGTTTGAATAGTCGCTGTTTGGGATAATTATGAGGGTTGGAGAGGGTTGTAATAAAGAATGTGATATGATTTCACTGTGATTTGTGATGGATTTCCAACCCAAGAAAAGAGAGGAGTAAATCGGGTTACTCCGGGGTAACCCTGTTACCAAACGAGCCCTAGGTGTCAAATGAAACATGTCATTAGATCGGTCATAATCAAGATGAAAAGAAGAGGTCAAAAGGGGTCGCATTACTCAAGACATGTTAAAGGGGTGAAGTTACTAAGAAATAGCCCTTGAAATTAATAACCGGTTTTGGTTGAAGAAAGAATGCAGCAATACATGAATGAAATTTTCCATTATAACATGTATCTTGATGTGCCTCAAAGGAGGAAATTCCTATTAATGGTTGTTTCCCATTGCGTGAATTAGGTCAATAACTAAGAAACCATAAAACAACCACTACATATGACTTAGTGGTTCACAGTTAAACTGGACTATTGCTAAATGACCGTGAATGCTCTCTTCTCTCTCTCTCTTGGTGGTGAAAGATATCTTGTTGTTTTGAGAAAAGCCTGTGAGATTTTAAAAATTATATATTTATTCCTATATTTTAGGTATAATGGTCAAGTTTAGGAGTGTCGAACTCAGAGAGGTTAGATGCTAGAATATTGATAAGGTGTACATGTGTAAAAATTTCAGTGTTTAGATTATGATTTTTGTTTCAAAGTTATATTTTCGATCTTTTTATGGGTTTATATATCAAGTAGTAGAGTTTTGGTGGAGGAATTTTACTTACTATTTATTTTTTGATTTTATATTTGGCATTTAATTTAATTCCAAAATTATTTTTAATTATATGAGTTTTTAATTGGAAATTTAAGAAAATAAATTTTAATGTTGAAAAGTAAGGTTTTTAATAGGTGGAAAATTAATAAGTAATATATATATATATGTATTTTTGATAGAAAATATGAATAAAAAGGATTAAAAAGACTTTTATATTTTATTTTCTTGATTTTTTACATATTTTATATTTTAATTCTACTTTTTATGACACTTTTGAATTTTAGAGTTCAAGACATAATATTTGTCTATGAAATTTATTATATAGGTTGTAAATGTTAAAATATAGCTATTAATTTTTTAACTTTAAATAATTTCATTATTTTTAAAAATATTTTTCACTTTTTATTTATGAATTTTTAAAAATAATAAGATGTGATATTTTGGGAAACTAAAATGTATACTAACATAATATGGGATAATGTATTTAGGATTTTTTACATTTATGCTCCTCTTAATTTCTGCAATATCAATTATGTCCCTCTTTTTTGCAATATCAGTTATGCCCCTACTTTTTTGTAATTTTGTCATTTGTATCCCTTGGGTTAATTTTCATCCATTCACTTCTCAATTTTGAAAACAAGGGTAATTACACAAAAAAATCTAGGATAAAGATGTAATTTTGTAATCCCCTTCCTTATCTTCTTCCTCTTTCTCGTCCTTTGTAGACACTACCTCCTGCATCCCCTCCCAATCATGGCTGCCCTTACCTCCTCGATGTAACGAATTATATTCTATTTATAGTAATTAAGTAAGAATAAAATAATAAGCAAAGGGAAGAGAGATTGGCAGTTAATAGGTAGGCCAAATCAACCTTCTCTATCTTCAATTTTTCTTCCTATATGAAGAGAGGAGGGAATTGAGAGTTTTTTCCCACATTAGGCACAACCCTTCCCGTAATGCCTACTCATGGCATGGCAAGATGCTTATTCCCAGTCAGGGCATTATTCAGCAAACGGTTCGTCGATCGACGAACCGTTTGTCGATCAACCTCTCTGCCTTAGCATTAAACACACTCGGATGGGGGAATTGACATTGATCGGCGAACGGTTCGCCGATCAACCCCTCTGCATTAGCATTAAACACACTCAGATGGGAGAATTGGAGTTGATCGGCAAACGGTTCGCCGATCGGCGAACCGTTTGCTGAATAATGCCCTGACTGGGAATAAGTATCCTATCATGCCCTGAGCGGGCATTACGGGCAGAGTTGTGCCTAATATGGGAAAAAAGTGTGAGAGAAAGAGAGATAAATATTAGAGAGAAAGATGAGAGGAGAGAAGATAGAAGAGAGAAGAGAGAAGAGGGTGAGAGAACGAGAGGAGGGGGGAGATTCATGTTTATGCAAAGAGAGAGAGAGAGAATATAGAGAGCATGTGAAGGAGAAGATATACTTTGCCGGATTCAAATTCGGCAACACCAATTCGACATCAAAATTTGATATGATGGAATCTGAAGCGCATGCAGTGAGTTGGCGATGATCTAGATCTGCGTAATCAAATTATCTTCATTTCCGTGCATCGAGATATGTGTCTAGCCCTTAAGATAATGTGATAAAAGTATATGATATTCTGATGTCTTCTTTTTCTCCACAGTCGCTTCTGCAACCTTCATCGTTGATTTCGTCATTAACTAATAAACCATCTATACTGATGGTAATCCTTATCGAACTGAGACTAGATAGAATCTCTGAGATAATTCCCTGCTAATACATATATTTAGATCTGCCCATGCTGATTATGTGAAATCTCATTAATGATCCAAAGTCTTGTTCTTGAAATGCATATATGCCGACGTGTTGACAATTCTATTATTATTGCAGTATTTTTCTGTATGATTATTCACGCAATAGTTTAACCTTACAACCATTGCATCATTCGTGATATACGTGTACAATATGTATTTTAAATGGACCAATATATAGTTATCTTAGGTAAATTATCTCAGGCGTGATTATGTCAAATATCTCTCGAACCATACGCTGATAACACTCACGTTTTAGTACATATGATCTCATCTTTTGTTGTCTTCTGCTCATCTCTAACCTTGAAGGGCACCTTTGTTCCTCGCTGCGGTTATATGTATGCGCATACTACTACAATGAAAATATATGGTATGATGAACTTTAATTCCGCATGTTGAGTTTGGGGCAAGTGCCTCGTATAAACCTTTTAATCTAATGTTGTAACATGGTTGATCAGAAAACTCCATTCTTAGATATATATAATAAGGTCCGCAAATAAATGCAAAATATGAGGACATATTAAGAATAAGAAGATTAGGGCATGGCCATTGCAACGAAGTCAAGGAGGGGATGTGTTATATAATATATTCTATATAAAGTACTAAATTCGTATGTATGTATACCATTTGTCTTGTACCGCAAATACACGTTCCTAAGTATGCTTTACATAATAATAACTGTCAATGTTGTTCATCACATCTCAACATATACAATAGTGACATCAAAGGGTATAGGCAACTATGGTACATTATTTCTTAGAATTTCAAATACAATTAAATAAGAGATTTATAGTTTTGTTATTATTGGAAAATTCAGGTATTCATCATGGTTACCATTAACAAGATGCATATCTTCAGCATATCGTTATAATAGCAGTTATGACTCTACCTTCTTGCAATGTTGTCATGTATGCCCCACAGATTAATTGTCATCCATCCACCTCTCAAACAAACATTAACTTTTGGACCAAGGACAATTACAAAGAAAATCTAAGATTGGAATGCAATTTTGTAATCTCTTTCTTTATCTTCTTCCTCTTTCTTTGTAGACTATCACCTCCATCCCCTCCCAATCATACCACCCTTACCCTCCTTAGCACCAGCTCCCTCGATGCCTTCACCTCCCTCCTCTCCCTTGCTGACCGGATCGTTGGCTCCACCTCCTTTGCTATCCTCAATGTTCCACGATAGCGGTCCCCTCAATGGGGGTGTGGGTGTGGTTTATAAGTGGTGGGGATTACTACTTGTCAACTTGATCTTAAACATTTTGGGTGGTTGTCAACGGATCCATTTGGACTCGAATCCAACAAGTTGTCAAGGTCAGTTTTCCTCAATAACGGACGGGGACCTAAGCCCGGGACGTTACAGGTTGTGTACGCACGGAGGATCCAACGAGGGAGGGGGTTGCTGTCAGGATGGGGATGCGTGCCGAAGGGCGGTGGGGGGGATTGTTGCACTCATAAAAGTCAGGGAAGATGGATTCCGCACACATGGAGGAGCCGACAATGGGAGGGGGTTACTGTGGGGAAGGCAGGGTGCCCTGGGCAAAACACTATCTGCCTTATTAGACCCTTATATAAATGAATTTCGGTGAAACAATTCATTGAAAAATAAGTCATTATATATTCAAATTTTTGATAAACAACTCAATGCTAAAATCGAAAATTTAATAAGATGAGATAATGGTTGACTGCAGAATCTTTCATTTTATAGTTGATGGTAAACACACTACGAACAATTTCCTCTTATTAAAAATTTTTTAAGGCTCTTTTGTTTCTTTTGCCCAGGGCCAATAAAATGTCAAGAATGACACTGGTAGAAGGGGGGATTCTGTCTGGGAATGGAGTTTTCCACGCCTACAAGCTTGCACAAAGGAACAAGCGTGGGGAGCGGACTGCTATATTTCTTCCTCCATGACTTCTACGAAGGATCCCTCTTGCGGAACCTAGTGCTATAGCATTCATATTGCACAGGTCAAAAATCCACCCAATCCCCAAATAAAATCTTGAATACATTTGTTTTTTAACATTTAATCAAAATGGAGCAGCAGCAACCTCTGTTCTCGACCTCAGAAGGGCGACGAAGAGGGGAGGAACGGATTGGGGATTTGATCAATAATAATAAGTGGAGTCTAGGGATGCAAGCGAATGTGGATATATAAACATCTGATGTGTTATCTTATTCGTTATATATATATGTATATATATATATTAATATTTGTATTGATATTCATTTCAAAATAGACGTGGATATGGATATCATTTTGATATTCATTAATACTCGCATTCGTATTCGTATATTTGCTTTTGTACATTAGTATAGTAAGGTGTTTTTTATAACTATGCGTAACAATATTTTTATAATTGTACTCACCATTGTTGATATAATTGTTATGAAATTACTATATCTGGTGTATCTATTTTATGTGTAACCATCCTAAATATGTATATTTTAGTTAATGTATTAAATACTTCTGTAATTATTCGTATCTGATTCGTATTCGTTTTTTAAGGATAATGTAACACATTTATCACATACGTCCGCATTAGTATTCATATTTTAAAGTAGATAAGGATGTGATTATACATATATTCGTATCCGTATTCGATTATTTTCTTCCCTAGTAGGGTATCAATAGAGTACCTTGATGCGCCTCCCAACACCAGAGGTCTCCTTTGACGACAGTCAATCTATTACACCACTCGGGAATGACAGCTGCTCTTTGTGCCAATACCATTTCCCGCCCTCCTTCGCTGTTGACTTGAAGAGGCATATGGGGATGGTAGGGTTGAGCATGGACCGGGCTCGGGCCGGGTTTGCCTTGGCCCGACGCAAACCCTTGGTATATGGGCTAATGGGTCGGATGCTATGCATGTTTATTTTTTAAAATATAGGCCCAAACCCAAACCCGACTCAAAAATTATTGGATTGAGCTCGGATCGGGCCAACCCATTTAGATGTCCCAGCTTTTATCTCAAATGCATCTAAAAATAGATGCAGATTTTGCATCTGAAATAGCAATATATGTATTTGATATGAGTTCGTAATACCTATGTTAATGAAGCACGACATCATGTTTGCATAGCGAATGCATATTGGAGTAGTTCCTGCATTATTTGAAAATAACATTAAAATGACGAATGTTCTCCTTGATCAGAACCCGGTGGTAAAGATCATTAGCTATAACCTTCCCGTCTTAACAAATGATATCAATACAAAGGTAACAAATAAATGCGGTATGAAACTTTTATATTTGATCATTTTAATTGGTACATAACTTATCTTTATTACAGTTGCACGCTATCTTAGTTGTTGATGGAGCTGTGAGGAAGACATTAGTGGACCCAACGGTCACCTGAGCATGTTTTGATGAGTCGTTAAGAATGGTAACTGAAATATGCATTCGTTGGCTCTCAAAGCAATATACGAAATGGCATCAACAATTTGCAGTTCGTAAATGATGGTTAGTAAATATATGTAGGGTTCGAGCTATCGGGCTTTGTGGGTTTGGACCCTATAGGGTACGAGCCCGACCGAAATTGCAATTGGGCCCAAAAAAGGCCTGAATTCGACCTATTTCAACTGCAGACTCAGGCTCGGGTCGGGCTAAGTGGGTCAGGATTCGGGTCGGATCGGGTTGGCCCGACCCAATGCTCAACCCCAGGAGATAAAGAAGAGGCGGAGGTTGCAGAGGAGGAAGAGGTGGCGATCATGGAGGTTTGATGGTTTCCCGATCTTCTTAGGATAAGAGAAGAGGAAGGTAGAAGAAGAAAAACGAAGAAGATATGGTCCTCCAATGAATGAATGGTTTCCATGGGGCAATCAAACGTGGTCAATATCGATGAGCCGTATACATGTTAAAAAATCCTTAACCACACACATTAGTTTAATAAAACAATGGTTTGGTTTATTTCATTGACGGTTAAGCTAACAAAATGGCATAATTGATAAAGATGCTAAAAGACATGGACAACTAATATTGCAAAAAAATAAAGGGGCGTAACTGACATTTTAGAAGTTAAGAGAGGCATAACCAAAAATCCATGCATTGAAAATATCTTGTTTTCATAATTTTTATATGTTTTTGGATAATTTGCATTTTTAGGAGGTTTTAAAGCTTCATTTGTTTGAGGCATAAACAACAAATATTTTTCTTTGAAAAAGTTGTTGTAAGTAGCTATAGTTGTTTACTCGGTAGTCTAATTTGACAGGCTTAATTTATTTTTAGCTACATGAGTTTATGAGAATTTAAAGGTAACTTGAGAAAGCATCTAAAAAATTTGACGTAAATAAAATGTTCAACACAGAAAGAGATTGACGGCGCAGCTTGTTGCCCGTCTTCCATCAGTTTCTATGTAATTTACTTCGTATTTGCTTTAGAGTTAAATTCGAATGCCAATTACAAAGAAATACAACAAAAAATTCTTAAAAGGTATTATTTAATTAAACCCCACAATTTTTTAGAATTAAAATATGGTGTAAATGAAAATTTGAAGTAAATAAAATGTCACAGAGAGATACACCAACAAAACACCCTAAAAGGGTATTTAGTACAACCCCAAAATTTTTTAGAATTAAACATGATGTAAAATATTCAGGAAATCAAATCCACAAGCCCATGGATCTATCTACAAGAAAATAAATTAAAAATTCAATCACTTAGGTCCCTGAGGGTGCGTTTGGTTAGCAGGTTAAGGCGGGTTAACTGGTAGAGGGTAACATGTTTTTGGGTTTTGGTGTTGGTTAGAGGATTAAACTGAGTGTGGGTTAGCAGTGGGCTTATTGTGATATGATTGTATTGAAGTTTGAAAAAGTGAGTAGTAATTGTGATGTGATTGTATTGAAGTTTGGAAAAATGAGTAGAAGTGGATTAGTTTATAATTTTTATATAATATGATGGTATAATATATTATTTTTTATAGGATTGATGATATAAAATTGATTTATTTAGTTTTTTTAAAAAAGAGAAATGTGGAACCCACGTGAGAGAGATGGAGAGTGGGTTAAGGGAGGAGGGGAGTTTACCCGTGCAACCGAACAGCCCTTGAAGGATTAATTTGTTATTCATGATACCCATTCTTTTGCAAAATGACATGGGCATGTGAGTTAACTGATGATGTTTCAAAGTGTATAATTAATCCTCAGCTACTAACGTGTAAATGGATTGACATGAGATTCGTCAAATCTGCAAGAGTATATTTACAAATTCCCCAAGTCTTTGACTTTGCTGGCCATTTCTATGGTGGAGTTTGAACGATGATCAACCTCTGAAGTGGCTTCCATCCGAATATGATCTACGATGGCCACATAGCTCAGATCTTGGATTTATAATCACTTATAGCTAGGGGTCTCAGAAAAGCTCAGGTTGGATGAGCCCGACTTCAACTCAACTTAAGCTCCCGTGAGTCATGCTTGAAAAGCCATTAAGTCCAAGTCTGAGTCAAATAAATAGCTCGTTAAAATTATCGAGCTGAGTTCAAGTTGAGGTGTGCTCAACTTGCTAATTCGACTCCGTAACTCGTTCGCATTTTGTTATTTTTTTATATATTTTCCATTACATATGTGTATACGTGATATATGAATATGCAGAGGAAATGGTGCATCTATAATAAATTATCCAAAGTTGTGCGATATTTACATGTTCTCTCTCTTACTTCCTAATTTCTCTCAAGTTGTAAATTTCATATGATTACAAAAATAACAAAAGTTAAAAAACCCATACAAGCCGTATGCATCTCTCCCCCGATGTATGGCACTACGGTTCCTAACCCATCTCCCAATGGACTTCTTCATGCACAAGCAACGCAACCTCTTCCAATGAGCAGCGTGTCTCTACAACTCGCTGCTTCTCTTTCATACACAAGTAGTACAAGCTACCATACCCATCCCTCCCCATATTTGAGGCGCTATGGCTCCTCCTCTTTCATCTCTAAATATTATTATTATCGTTATTATTAATGAGATTACTAATGAATTTCATTGTTTCTTCAAAGCAAGTTCACATCCAAAGAATATAAAATCAACCTACTATAAAAAAGGCTCAATAAGAGGTTCATAGGCGAACTCGAACTCAACAAGTTCGAATTTGAGTTGGCATTGTTGGCCTTGAAGCTTATCGAGTTTGAACTTGAGTTTGAGTTCTGTTATCAAGCTTAAGCGTGAGTCAGAGTTGTCTCGACTCGTTCAACTCGATATACACCTTCGTGTTTGCTTAAGTCAAAATTAAAATTAGATGCGTGAAAGGTCAATACAAAGTAGTTAGTCGGACCATGGAGGGCTCCTTCGATTAGTGACTTGCAAATAAGTGTTTTGCTTCTATTCTTCTCCGAAACAAGCCTGATAGTTTTGTCTTTAAAAGCTCAGTACAAATCACACTAAATACAAGATAATCAAAGAACGAATCAAGAAAAAGAAACTTTGAAACTCGAAGATACTTATCGCAAGAATTTAAAGAAGAAACAGTTATATGCTTATAGAAAGAAAGTATATTTATATTCTTTACAAACTGACCATGTTTAAAATTTCCTTCTTGCCATTCTTATTGATGATCTGAAAAAGCATATGTCACTCATTGAATATCGTACTATTCTCAAGTATCGCCTAATGATTCCTCGATTCCCAACAGATGAAACTTGCCCAATATGCTATAAAGCCCGCCTAAACACTTTTGGGGAGCATGCAATTCATTGTCGTAAACTTTTAGATTTTAAATATAGACATGATTTTGTCAAGGATGTCCTTTATGTTGTACTCAGACATGCTGGAGTTGCTTCAAAGAAAGAAGCACATGTGAACTTTCTGACTAATCCACATGAAGGAGGATCGACACTCAGACTAGTAGATATTTTAATATTTGAATGGGCTGGAGGGAAACATGCATGTATTGATTTGATTGGAGTTTCTCCATTGGTGGGTCCGATAAGGAGCGATTCTATTACGGGTTACGCTGCACAGAAAGCTGTCTCAGCTAAAATGGCTAAGCATGAAAAGGCTTGTATTGATAATCAACATGTTTTCATCCGTTTTGATTTTGATACCTTTGGATTTTTGACAACTGAAGTGATAGAGCTCCTCAAGAGGTCTAAAAAATTATGTATAACAATGTTATGATTCCCAGGTCTATGGATATTGTGTTTCGAAGAATCCGATTTGCTATCCAAAAGAGATTGGCAACATAACTTGTTGCTCGTCTTCCATTAATCTCTACATAATAACGTTAATTTGCTTTTAAAAAATAACTACATACCTAACATAATATATTTAATATTAATTACTATTATAAATTATATGTTTAATATATATTACATATAATTTACGTAATATGATATGTTATATAATATAATTACATATAAAATATATGATACACAATATATGTAGGGTTAGATGAATATGCTCCTTGGGAGCATGTAAGAGTATGCTCCTACTTTTTTTTCCTACAATTTTTTTATTTTTTAAAATGAAATCATGGAAAAATTTACTTAAAATAATAAGTAGAATATGAATTTCAAATTTCATGTAAAATAGGCATTCCTAACACATACATATGGAGGGGGTCGATTTCAGCAATTTTGAAATCGTTAAAATTTGACAATCTTTTTTACTAGATGTAATAAAAGTCTCAAATTAAGTTGAATTTTGAAGACACCATGATGATTTATGGTGATCAAAATCTTCCTAGGGTTCATTTCAAAAAATAAAAACAATACGGGAAAACAAAGTAGGGGCATGTAAGTTACATGCTCTTAGGGAGAACATACTCCTTTTTTCCCATATACATATATAAGTAACACCTCAAAAATAGTATCACATCGGAGATTCACGATGCATGATAATAGTTATAAGTGATGGGGATCACTCCTTGATAAGTTAGGCTTAAGTATTTTGGTAGTTTTTAACAGGTTCATCTGCACTAGAATCTAACAAGTTGTCAAAGCTATTTTCCTCGATAATGGTCCGAAAACCCAAGCCGGAGACATTATATAATATATGAATATTACATCGTTATAACCATAAAAGTTTAGATAACTTTCGGAGGCCAAATACATAATATGAGAGCTTTATGGGTCAACAATGCACAAACCAATTAAATGTCATAAATGTTGTGTGATATATGAAATGATTTACGGGGAAAGATATGTTATTACCAGGATCATCAATGCATATTTTAAACAGTAAGTACACGGATCCAAATGAATTAAAAAAAAGCATTACAGATTAACATCATTTCAATCATGCATTTCCCATCCATTATCCAATTACATAATGCAAACAGAAACCGATTAAATAAACGGAAACAAGAATTACGGCATGATCCAAAAAAGGTGAAGCAATAAATAAATTGCGGCAAACAAAGTAAAAGAAGAATAAGATTAGAGATCACTGAAACGTCTATGAAATGGACTGCCCTCTAGAGAGGATATCGTCCCCACAATACCGGTGCGTAGGGTACTGACGATTCACTCTCAGGATGCGACAATACACAATCTTCATCCGTGCGCACTGACGAGACCATCCTCGAAAGTACCTCCGAGAACTTACAGCCGAGAAGAACAGGCTGCAGATGCGGTGGTAGAATAGAGAATGGAGACGGCGGCGTGAGAGTTTTTCTTGCGGGTCAAGAAAAACGGCGTCGGAGGATGCGTATAAAAAGGTTAGCGTGCGGTACTTTTCATTTTCTGAAATTGTCCCACAACGGACGTGTCTTTTTGAATTCTGAAACCGCGGCTACAACGAGCCATTTGGGTCGAGTTGAATTCCCATTTCAGTCGATTCTAAATTAACCTGTGTGATTAATTTAATCGACCTGTCAAATGAAATCTACAGTAAAAGTATCGAGATCCGAGATCCGAATTGACTATCCCAAATCAGAGAGGAGCGGAGCACGCGTGCGCGTGGTCCTCCATTCCTCCTTTCTATTGGTACAAGACATGGGTTGTGAACTCATATATAAGCTCATCAAAAGTTTAGAAAATAGTAAATGTGACACTAAACTTCTAAGCAAGCTATTCCATGTTTCAAATTTGGGAATTCCTAATTTTCCTTCCAAGTTTTGGTTTCCTCTTTGAGACCAAATTGGCTCCTATTGTAATTGCATAGTTTTTTCAATTAAAACATAATTACATCCTTTTAAATACAACAATCCCCATGAATTCACCAATTTGAAAAAAAGATTCAAAGACATCTTTGACTGCCACACTTTACTTTCAGTAAAGGTATCTTCCAGTTTGAACCTCTACCTGAGTTTACTACTTTCACTTTAAGAAGAACGAAGTGAACTACATCTTAAACTTCAGACCTTGGTGTTAAAGTATACGGTAGAAACAACAAAACATTGTTCTTGGTATAATCTTCAGGGTTGGTGCTCTTTAAAGCCATGCACCCTTATCTTGTTTCATGAGCATGTTCAGGAAAGACCCTCTTCTTTTAACTGCGGTCCACAGTAACACTCACATAGGTGGTATTCTCCAGGGATATACTGCTAACATCCTTCCCTCAGGCTTGAACCCATTCAGATCCTACGCTCTTCCTAAACTTGCAGTTTGTATGGCACTCAGGCTTCCAAGGATAAGACACTCATGCATAAGCATTAGAATCAAGAGTGCTAACCAGTTCTTCAAACATCTTGTTATTACCTCCTTGAACCTTCTTTGTGGGATCTCCACTCAGATAGGTTGGATTGCTATTGTAGAGGAACTTTCAATGGGTCTCAATCTCATCCCAAGCCTAGACTTTAGTACTAAAGATCTATCAAGTCCCTTAGTCAATGGATCTGTCGTATTATCTTTGGATCTAACAAAATCCACAGCCAACACTCCTCGAGACACCAAATCTTTTAACGTCTTAAGTCTTATTTGTATATGTCTCCTTATTTTCTGATTGAACTTTTAACTCTTGATCTTGGCAATTGTGGTCATGTTATCACAATGCACTGAGATCGCAGGAACTGGTTGACCCATCATGGTAATTTCAGAAAGAAGTTCCCTTAGCCATTCAGTCTCAATTCCAGTGGTGTCCAAAACACACAGCTCGATCTCAAAGGCAGACCGAGCTAGAATGGTCTGCTTCATAGACCTTCAGGAGACTGCACCGCCTCCAAGGGTAAAGATATACCCAGTAACACCGTTACTCCCCGACTCATCTATTTTCCCTATCCAACTTAGATTACTATATCCTTTTAGTAAATATGGATATCTACCATACTACAAACTAAGGGAAATAGTTCCTGTCAAGTACTTCAATACTTGATCCAGAGCCTCCCAGTGAGTACGGTCAGGAACAATAGTGTATCTACTCAGCTTTGCAATCGAGAATGAAATCATGTCTTGTGCAATTTGTAAGATATATTAAACTTCCTATTACTTGTGAATACCTGAGTTGAGCTACAGGTACTCTACTTTTGTTCTTAAATAGTGTTTTGGATGAATCAAAAGAAGTGCTTACAGCTTTGCAATCTTGATATCCAATTTCTTAAGTACCTTCTCAACATAGTGAGATTGAGATTCTACAATCCCATCAATTGACCTCGTCAATTTGAGATCCAAAATCACATCAGCAACAACCATATCCTTCATCTCAAACTTGCTACTTAAGAATGCTTTAGTCTCATTAATAATACTCATATGTGATCCAAACAACAATATGTCATCAACATACAAGCACAAGACAATACACTCATCACCTTTCACCTTGGAATAGACACACTTATCGAATTCATGAACCTTAAAACAACATGACAAAATAGTTTTGTCAAATTTTTCATACCACTACTTTGGTGCTTATTCCAAATTTCAATCCATAAAGGGATTTAACAAGCTTGCAAACCTTTCCCTCAGTTACAGGAGTCACAAGCCCTTCAGGTTGATCCATATAGATATCCTCCTCAAGACCGTCATGCAAGAAGGCGATCTTGACATCTATCTGGTAAATAGAGAGATCATATACAGATATCAATGCTGTGAGCATCCGGATTGTGACATCTTAGTTACAGGAAAATAGGTATCAAAATAATCGATACCTTCCTTTTGCGTAAAGTCCATAGCAATTAATTTGACTTTATACTTTTCAATTGATCTGTCATGCCTAAGTTTCCTCTTAAATACCCACTTGCACCCAATAGTAGAGCACCCTTTGGGTAAATCAACTAACTCCCAAGTTCCATTAGCCATAATGGAATCCATCTCAGATTTGATGGCTCCTTCCATTTGTTTTGCTTCAGATAAAGCCATGACTTCCTTGTAACTTGGTGGATTACCCTCGATCTGGTAGACAACAAAGTCACTACCCAGATTCTTGTCTAGCCGAGGTCTTTTACTCCTCCTTGGATTAATTTCTTCTGAAAGATCATTGGGTTCAGGTTGAGTCTCAACCCCCACATTCATTATTCTTTCCACTTGATCTGGAATAGATCCTGATGTGGAGGCACTCTCAATGGCAAGATTCTGAGAGATTTCAGTCTTCATAGGGAAGACATCCTCAAAGAAGGTAGCATCACAGAGCTCAATAATAGTGTTGACATCTATGCCTGGTATCTCGGACCGAATTACCAAGAAACTATATGCATAGCTATTTTCCAAGTAACTTAAGAAGATCACATCAACAGTTTTAGGATCTACCTTCTTTCTCTTGTGTTGTGAGATTAAAACCTTAACGAGACAACCCCATACTTTGAGATATCTTAAGCTCGATTTCCTATTTCTCCAAAATTCAAAAGGGTACTTTTCCATATGCTTTGGAGGAACCCTATTCAGAATATGGCAAGCCATATTCAAGGCTTCTCTCCACAAATATGTTAGAAGCCTAAAACTCTGTAGGAGAGCATTGATCATGTCAGTTAAGGTCATATTTTCCGTCCTGCCATCCCATTGGATTGTGGTTAATATGGAGCAGTAACTTCATGAACTATGCCAAATGATTTGCATTGTTTATCAAACAAGTTAGAGGTATATTTACCTCTTCTATCTAACCTAAGGTGTTTAAGCATTTTTCCTATTTGTGTATCAACTTCATTCTTAAAATATAAGAAATTTCTCTAAGGCTTTATCCTTGATTTTCATTAGATATACATAATAGTATCTACTTCCATCAACTATAAAGGTGATAAAGTATTTCTTATTGTCTTGGGTCGACATACCGTTAAACTCACAGATATCCATGTGCACTCGATCCAAGATCTCACTATCTCTAGAGACAGATTGAAAAGACTTCTTAGGTGTCTTAGCTTGCACACAAATTTCACATTTTTTAGTTTTATCAACAACGTGTTTTAAGATCAAATCTAAATTCATCATTCTCTTAATTGAATTTTAGTTTACATGTCCCAATCTGCCATGCCACAGATCACAAGATTCTAGATTATTAACTATATGAGACACATAATTAGAACATTCAAAACTTAATATATTTGTTTCATCAATGTTTACTGAATCACATCTAATTCTAAACAACAAATCAAAATCTGCTAAATAGCCTTTTCCATAAAAAATGCAATGTCTCAGAATGATAACTTTATTATATTTAAAGTTCAATTCAAAACTATTTCTAACTAAGATAGAGCAAGATAAAACATTCTTTTCGATGTCAGGAACATGCAACGCCCTATGTAACGTCCAGACACGTCCAGAGGAGAACCTCTAGTTGCTTGTCCTGACCCTAGCATCCTGGCTATAGAATCGTTCCCCATCTTCACAGTCCCACCATTGTAGGTCTGATAAGAAGAAAATAAAGTTCTGTCCGAACAAATATTTACATTGTCTCCCGTGCCCACGAGCCACTCATTTGGATCATAAATATAGTATAGTTCAAGTTTTACAGAGACATACTCCTCGCTAGCCCCAAGTCCCATAGTGATCATATTCAGTTGTGAACCCCCGTCTGCAACCTTAGGTTGAGCCTTTAAGGACGGACAGTCCTTTTTCGATGGTCAACTTGATTACAGTTCCAGCAGGGTTTATTTTTTTCTTTTTTTTCTGGATCTTGCCCTTTAATTTCATTTTATTATTGTTGGTACCCTTTCCCTTCTTATCCTTACCCTTAGAGGTCATGAAATTGACCTTAGACTGAATATCGACAAGAACCATAGGGTTTTGTTTCATGTGTTCCTCCTCTATGGCAATTGCCACCATCAAGTCATCCATAGAAAATTTCCTCTTCTTGTGTTTCAGAGTCATACAGAAGTCTTCCCAAGACTTGAAGAATTTTTCTATGATGCACATGACCTGAAACTTCTCTGGAAGTTTCATTTCGGCATCTTCTAAACCATGGAGTAGGAGTAAAAATTCGTTTGCATATTTAGAAACCGACTTTCCTTCGGCCATGGAGAACTTCAAGAACTTGGTGACAGAGTACTTCTCAATATCGAGATCTTCGATATTATACTTCCAACCAAAGTCTTCCCATAACCCGTTCGCAGTCTGCGTGGACGAACAATATACGTCAAACAACGTGTTGGACAGGGCCAATAAGATGCAACCATGACATATACAATCTCGTTCCTTCCATGCGGATTGCGCCTTTTGGTTATCAGGTGTGGGATTTTCCGTTTCCACTGTAGGACAATCGGTTTCAAGCATATAGATTAACCATATGGTAGTTAACCATATTTTCATGCGTTGTTGCCAACGCTTGAAATTCTGACCATCGAATTTCTTAGGCATACCTGTCATATCCACCCTCAATTTAAACATTGTTTTCAACATGCTTTTAAAACCGGTTTTGGATATCCTCTCTAAGATTGTTGTTACCAAGATCAACTATGCGTATTTTAAACAGTAAGTACACAGATCCAAATGAATTAAAAGAAAAGCATTATATATTAACATCATTTCAATCATGCATTTCCCATCCATTATCCGATTACATAATGCAAACAGAAACCAATTAAATAAAAAGAAACAAGAATTAGGGCGTGATCCAGAGAAGGTAAAGTAATAAACAAGTTGCGACAAACAAAGTAAAAGAAGAATAAGATTAGAGAACACCAAAACATCCATGAAATGGACTGCCCTTAGAGAGGATATCACATCCACAATACCGGTGCATAGGATACTAACGATCTGCTCCTAGGATATGACGGTATACAGTCTTCGTCCGCGTACACCTACGAGACCGTCATTGAAAGCACAACCGAGAACTTGTAGCCGAGAAGAACAGGTCGCAGATGCGGTGTTCGAACAAAGAATGAAAACGACGACGTGAGAGTTTTTCTTACGAGTCAAGAAAAATGGTGTCAGGGGGATGCGTATAAAAAGGTGCCGCGTGCCCTAACTCGCGATACTTTTCATTTTTTGAAAATGCCCCTCAACGGGCGTGTCTTTTCGAATTCCGAAACCGCGACTACAACGAGTTGTTTGGGTCGAGTTGAATTCTCATTTCATTCGAATCCAAATTAATCCGTGTAATTAATTTAATCGACCTGCCAAATGAAATCCGCAGCAAAGTATCAAGATCTGAATTGACTCTCTCGAGCCTAAGCCTGAGAAGGAGCGGAGCGGAGTGCGCACGCGCGTGTGTGGTCCTCCATTTCTCATCTTTACTATTGCTACAAGAGCTTGGGTTGTGAACTCATATATAAGCCCATCAAAAGTTTAGAAATAGTAGATGTGACACTAAACTTCTAACCAAGTTATTCCATGTTTCAACTTTGGGAATTCCCAACTTTCCCTTCAAGTCATTTAGTTTTCTAATTGAGACCAAATTGACTCCTATTGTAATTACATAGGTTTTCCAACTAAAATCTAATTACATCCTTTTAAATACAACAAGATAAATAGAGGGCCATACATATAATATAATAATAGATATGACTTCATCTATTTAAAAACTTTGTTAAGAGAGGTGTTCATGTTATATTTACAATGTAAACGCTTGTGAAGAAAGACTTTTTTGAATAGCATGGCATGTATACAAATGGCCATTTCCATGGATTTATAAATTATGCAAATAGTTCATATTATCTCACTTTATATAAGAGATTTTACATAAATAATCTAATAAATAGTCCACGCTAACATATATCCACTTTCATGTCCCATATCATTTATATAAGTAGTTTTATTCAAACGGTTTCATTTTTTATATATTTGAACCTATAACTATAACATATAAGACATATGTTCACATATATGGAATTTTTGCAGATGTAATATTATCAGTATGTTATACATAGCTTACATATTGATATATTCTTAAATCCATATTATATACATACACACAGGCTTCATGGCATTATCATTATACATTACATACATGCCCTTTGGAAAAAACTTTTATTTCAACAAAGTCCATAAATATTTTTAGAACATATAATCCTTTTAAAAAATATTTTTAAGAAATTTTGTAAAGGTGCCATCTTACAGTACGGTCATTCGAAATTTAATATTACTACTTATATGTCCTCGTCAATATATGTTTCATACATTTACTGGATTTGCCCCTCATTTTTTCTGCACAACTCTGAAAAAATTTCATACAAAGTAAATGCTCCTTCACGTGATTTTATTATATTAACTATATATGTGTGTGTGCACGTGATATATTATAGGGGTTTTATCATTTGTGCGCTCATATATTATTACACCCTTCCTTTTTTAATATCAGGTGCACCCTTAACTTCTTGCACCATCATTACTTATATCCTTTCGTCAGTTTGACCGTCAACGAGTTGAATTAAATCACAATTTACTCAAACCATTGTGTGATTAAGAGAGACATAATTGTCCATATTAATCTCCACCCCTCCCACCCGAACCTTCTCTACTGCCCAATACCTATGCCCCTGACCTCCTCCTCCTTCGTCCAGTTCTGCCCCAACCGCCTCCTCCTCTGCCCAGACCAACCTTGCCCCTACGTCCTCCACCCAATCCTGCCCTGACCTCTTCCACCCAGCCCTACCCCGATTGCCTCCTCCTTTGCCCAGCTCTGCCTCGAGTTCTTCTGTCCAGCCTACTCCTCTGCCCAATCCTGCATCGACCTTCTCCTCCTTCGCCCAACTTCGCCTCGAGTTCTTCTGCCCCTCTTTTTCTATCTCTTCCCAACTGGCTACCCCAACCTCATCCTGCTCGAACTCTTGGGCATCCCTTCATCCAGAGCTTTCTGACCCCCACCCCTCTTCCCTATCTCTGATGGTGCATGATGAGCAGATCTGGTTCCCCAAGCTTTTCCAGCTCCCTTCCCTTCCCTCCTCCCAACCTCTCCACCCAGCTCATTGATGACGAGACTTTCGCGATCTAGGTAAAGGTAAAAAACGGGTCGTTGCGACCCGAATCTCAAAGCTCAATCAATCAAGAAACTCAAGACCACCAAACAGAAAAATCAAACAATGAAGTCGAATAGAGGTCTCGCTATTTTATTTAACCTGATATAGCGACCAAGGTCGAACTCGAGGAGCACGGATTGGCTTGAAAAACCTACGAAGTAGTCAGAAAATCAAATAAAGAGAAGAAAATGTTTTTGATGGATTTTATGGGTTTTTAATTTTTTTGTGATTTTTAATTATGAAGAAAATATAAAACAAGTCTAAACGTCACAATCAACTAATTATTTAATAACACAAATCAATCTAGAAAATTAAAATAAAATATTTTTGGGTTTTATAATTTTCATGTGTTTTTGGTAAATTTCTCAGATTTTTATGGTTTTTAGTTGAATTTTATAAAAATGAAACAAGACAGAAAATAGAAACTACTGTCCAGCCAGATCTGAAAGGCTATTTAAAAATATAAAAATAGCCTTTAAAAATCTGGAGACAATTTTTTGAAAAACTACAAGTAAAAAGTGAGCTACAGGAAAAGAAATTGTATTTTTTTTTGAATTTTATAGAATTTTTATGATTTTTGTGAGTTTTTAGGGTTTTTCAATTTTTAAGATTTTTATAAGTCCAAATATAATAAAAAATTGGACTGAAGCAACAAGACACAAAAACACATCACAATTTTTCTAGAATTTTTGAGAGTTTTTAATATTTTTAGTTGATTTTTAAATTGAAACAGTAGCAAAAATAAGGGTTTTTGAATTTTTAAAAATAAAAAATCAAAACAAAATTGTCCCAAAAAATCATTGAAATTTTTATAAAGTGGCAGGGGCCACATGTCCAAATTTCAAGAGATTTGGACTTGATTTGATATTTTATTCAACCAATAAAAGAGACACAACACATAGGGATCTAGATGTAAAGAAAACAAGTTCCAAGGGCTTAAATAGAACACACACATAAAATATAGGGGGCTCAATGCAATTGTTGCGTTAAATTCAGCTCATGTTCCAATTCATCACGCACAGGGGCATAAATGCAAATAGTGAAACTAAAACTTCAAACCATAACATTCATTAAACCCAAGCCCAATACATGCAAATAGCCCAAAAACTCACGTGATGAAGTACGTGCACCACAACTGGAGGGACTAAAATGCAAATACTAAAAGTCTTAGGTCTAAAGTGCAATTATCCAAATTAAATACAACTACGACACGTATTTACAGGACTGAAAGATAAAAGCTAAAGCAAGAAGGGCCTAAGTGAAATTTACCCTTATTATTAAGATCCAACAGCTGAATGGGGATCCACTTAAGATTTGACGCTGATGTTGGCTGGTACCCCTTCGATGATCGATGCTCCAGATCCGATCCTCAGAGGGATCAGAGGGCTGCTAGCTTCCCACAGATGGATAGTTGAGATCTGAACTGGCAGATGAGCTCGATTGAACGGTGGAGGAGGCCTCTGGAAGAATAGGACGTCGGCAAACTTCGCCCAGCCAATACGCGCGGTGGGGGCATCCTCCGATGCTGCTAGAACGGGGAAGAGATGGCTGATGACATTCCGCAGCTGATGGGCTGCTCCGATGAGGCCGGGAGCGACTGGAGTGCTCCGGCGATGAAGGAGACCTGGAGCTCCTGTTCTTCGAGGTTTGGATCTCCAAATGAGGTCCGTTGGACTTCAAACCTACACAGGAATCTCACTGGGTCAGGAAAATTGCCTTGACCCGGTTACGGGCAAAATGGGTGATCGGGGGAGGCGGAGCGTGGCTCTCCGACGAGCGGCGGCGGAGGAGAGCCGATGTCCCTGTTCCGGGTCGAACCAGGGTGGCTGAAGGGGCAAAGAAGGTGAATAGGAGTCTCATGGAGATGATAGGATAGTCAGATGGGGGAATGGTTGATCGGAGTGAGAGGAATGGTCCGATGAACGTCGGTGGTCAGAAATCAACGATTTGGAAATTAGATAAAGCTAAGGGATATCGAATCTACCTGATGGTCGAGGACGTCTGGGATGGAGGTCAGCTACCTCCTGATGTCTTTGCCTCGATGGAGCGATGCCTCCAGAGGCTCGGGCTTCGCGGTGGCGGAGCACGACGAGATTTGTCGCCGGACCTAGGGCTAAGGGCCTCAAACTCTCGCTGCAACACCCCCCTACACTCGTTGTCACTCGAGGAGAAGGATGGACTGTCACTGGGGTCGAAGACGATGGCCGAAGGTGCGTGAAATGGCGGCTCCAGGTCAGGTCTTATACTAGCAGGGGTCCGAGAAGATGGGAATTTGACGTGCTAATCGAGGTAGAGATCCCTAGATGAGATGGCGGGCGTGGATCATGGATCTTTGCTCGACAATAGAATCCCGAGGTTTGAGAAGATGGTGATCGTTGTCGTGGTGCGAAAAATCGGTGAAGTCGGGTCAAAACCGAGATCCGTGGAGATGTGGTCCAGGGGGGAGTTGACCGGGGGTCAACAATCCCCCGTGGACCAATCAGAATCCAGCATTCAGAAATTATTTATAAATTAATTTAAAAATAGAAAATGATTTTATTTAAAAATATTTATAAAATTAAAAATGTTTATTATTTTTGAAAGTATTTTTTAGTGATTTTTATTTATTTTTTTGAAAAATAAATTAATGTATATACATAATATTATATTATATACAAGTATAAATACATAGGTATTTTCAATTTTTATTTTTATTAGTTTATTTTTATACAATTATCCCAAGTTTATAATTTATTTATTTACAACATAAAATTTAGGATATAATATGATTTTTATTTGATTTTTATTGTTTATGTACAAGGGTGAAATAAATAGGTTTAAGTACCTATATACTTGGTATGTACAATATGAAGAGAGAGAGAGAGAGAGAGAGATTATTTTACATTTGTTTTTATTTCCTTTTTCTCATTTTTATTTTGTTTTTATAAATGTATACAAAATAAGAGAAACACATTTTTATTTGTATTTTTGGGAAAATAAATTATCTACAAGAGGGAGGAATATATACAAGGTGAATGGCCCTATCTCTCTCTACATGTTTTATTTTGCGGTCAGGCCTATGTTTGGCCCTCCCTTGGGTTCGGGTCACTCAATATTTATTCTAAATATTTCCCTCTTTTTCTTTATTTCTTTATTCTTTTATTTTTGCACAAAAACATGCTAAATATTGATATTTACACAAAGCATGCCTTTTGATAACTTTTTATATTTACAAGTATCTACATGGTGTTTTGCAAAGATTTTTAGCTAAAATAAAAGAATAAAGAGTGATGAATGGGTATTCATCACCCCCTATACTTTACTTTTGCTAGTCCCTTCGCAAACACTTATTTGAAAAAGAAGTGAAAGGGAGAAAGAAAAAGAAAAAGAAGGGAAATCAAGGTTGAGTATTAAACTTTCCTTCATTCAATTGAAATATGGAGCTCAGTCAGACCTTTGGATTATTAATTTGTCGGAACCTTATTTGGACTTAAGTTTAAAACTCAACAGCCTCTAAGTTCCACCAATCTATGGTCAAGACTCCTCAATAAACCAGATCAGAACAAGTCTACATACACAAACTCTAATGACCATGAATCTTTCCTTGTACTGTGTAAGTGATATGTAGCTCCCCACCTCAGAAATGACAAAGCGACAACCCCCCTTAACAAGGCAACTCTAATGCCTCAGTCTAGCAACTCTTTCCTTGAGGAGCGGGGTATTCCCTTCTAAGTTCAAGTGCAACCGGCTCAAGAAGAGGGGGGAGAAGAGAATGGACCATGACCAGTGTAGCCATGTATCCCTGGAAGCCCAACCAGTGTAGCTGAGTCTCCCGCTGTAAGCTTCATGAGATGTTCATGTGTAACATAAGCTTTGCTTTATTTGACTATATACACTCCGGTAGGTATTTTATTTTCAATCAGACCCACCACTTTTTTGGAGCTTTTCTTTCTTTGCACATTTTTTTTCGATGTGCATATGTACAACATATCTACATGGTGCAACATAAATACATAAGGAGTTTTTCCTCTTGAGCCAGTAGATTGTCCCTCTTTTGAAGCTTTATTGCAACCCACAACTTCTGTCTTTAGACTTCATAACCACCAGACCAAGTTGAGACGCACTTCCTTCACTATAAGAAGAAGAGAGGTTCCGCTAGAAGTACTACCCTCATATGCTACCCCCAAAGGAAACTGCCTCCTCACCACCTCATTCGTGGAGAGCTATGTGTAAAGTGCTGGTGCAAGTAAAGCCATTGTCTCTGAGAGTCATGTGTGCGTTGTTAAGTGCTCTACTTAGGCTCATCAAGATGACATATGCTCATAGCCTAGTGGACTCCCAAATGGACCTGAAAAAGTCTTAACCCTAAGCCCTATAAGATTCCTCTTAGAATTAGGTGGATTAAGGTCTTAATCAAGCTCCATTTTCTAATTTAATTCCAGGCCAGTTTAAATGTTAACTATGATTTGAAAAAAATGTACAAATATTAACAAATATGCAAATTTTTACAAGATTTTTGAAAATGTACAAAATTTTTTAAAAATATTTGAAAACATGGATGTACGCATGAATGCGAAGTTTTGCAAAATATTTACAAACATTTACACAAGGTTTTTGCAAACTTTTTGTTTTTCAAACATTTTACAAAAATTTGTACTATATACATAATTTTGATATCAAAATATTTACAAACTATTTACACAATTCATTTTTATAAATATTTATACAAAAATAATTTTTATAAATAGCTATGTATGTGCAAGAAGAATTTTATGTACAAGGATTTTTTTAAATTTTTATGGATTTTATGGATGGATTTTTAGCCATTTTATTTATTAATACACTCACACAAAGTACGAGTTATGGTAAAGTATATATGAAATATATACGACACCCCCTATACTTAGCTCGAACGATGTCCTCAGAGTCAAGAGCGATGAAGAAGACATAACTCGTGCTTAGTGTAGGGAAGTGAAAAGGAATGGTATATACAAAGACGAATCAAAGAATAGAATGAAGAGAACTCGGTGTTTCCCCCTATACTTAGGACCAAGTAATCCTAAGTATAACAAGCTGTACATGAAGGGAAATTTGAGTGGAAGAATGTACAGGGTCTACCTCCCCTATATTTAGGGTGAAATATCCCTAAGTATAGGCAGCAAAACAGAGGTAGAAAGAATCAAAAGAATATCCAAGAGTCCTACACCCCCCTATACTTATGGTAAAGTACACCCTAAGTATAGCATAATCATAAGATAAAGATGGGGCATGGGACTAAAGAATGGAGTGATATGGACACCTGGATCTATACAAGTCGGAAGAACAGTGATAATCAGGCATGAGATGCAATAGATGTGAGTCAAAGGACTACATCTCACGCAAAATGAATAGGGGCGACGTCAACGACCATCGGCTCATGATCTAGATATGGTTTGAGCCTCTTCCCATTAACACGAAAGGTAACATCAGAAGACCAACTCAGATATATCAATACTCCCATTGTCATGTACCTTTCGGACTAGATAGGGTCCCTTCCATTTGCTCTGTAGCTTCCCTGGAAATAAATGAGCCTGGCATCATCTCTGTCCTAGATAAAACTGCTTGCGGTTCACTCTCTCCTTACTATAGGCTGCTCGAAAAGGCTGTATCACAAAGCTCCTCCAGGGTTGCTAACTCTTCCCTCCTCTGATCTCCTACACTCACTGGATCCAAAAGTATATCAGTGACTGCCCAAAGTGACCTATGTCTCAGCTCAACAGGTAAATGGCATGGCTTGCCATAAACGAGGGCGAAAGGGGAGATGTTCCCAAAGGAGTCTTGAAGAACATCCTATATGCCCACAAGACCGAGTCCAAAAGCTGTGATCAATCCTTTCGGTAAGGGCGGATGACCTTCTGCAATATAGTCTTGATCTCCTTGTTCGACACTTCAGCAAGACCATTAGTCTGAGGGTGGTACGGTATGGCTACTCGATGGTCTATGCTGAACTCGCTAGCAAGGGCCTTTACCTTATCGTTGATGAAATGAGACCCCCCGTCAGAAATCAACACTCGAGGTACCTCGAATCGTGAAATGATATTCTTCCTCAAAAATCAGCATACAGTCCTAGCATCTGCGGTTCGGGCGGGGATGTCCTCAACCCAACGACTCACATAATCAACGACTAATAGAATGTACTCGAATCCCTTGACTCTTAGGGAATGGACCCATGAAATCGATGCCCCATGCGTCAAAACCTCACAGAAGTGAATGGGCTGCATCGGCATCATATCACGTTGTCCACAAGTGCCCATCCTCTGACAGTCAGTACACCTCTTCACAAACTCATCAGAGTCCTTGAAGAGAGTAGGCCACCGTAGGCCGGATTGGAGCACTTTTTGTGCCGTTCTCCTCCCAAAGTGATGTCCTCCTGCCTCAAGCTTGTGGCAATAAGTGAGGATGCTATGGTGCTCCTCCTGAGGAATGCACCGACACCAGACGCTATCCCCCCCTTTATGATAAAGGACGGGATCCTCCCAAGGGTAAGACTTGGCCTTCGCGATGAAGGTCTCAAGTCGCTGCCTGGGCAATCTTGTGGAACTTTCTTGGCAATAAGATAGTTCACAATATCGGCATACCAAGGGAGAGAGGCGATAGCATGGATCGCCTCATCTGGGAAGGTCTCATAAATAGGCTCAATCTTCTCAGATCCTCAAGAAACTCCATCGGGAGAGATGATCCGCCACCACATTCTTGACTCTAGGCTTATCCTTAATCTCTATATCAAACTCCTGGAGTAGAAGGATTGATGAATCTACGTTTCATCATCTTTATTCTATCATTTTGGCCTTAAAAACCCTAGTAAATGTGTGTAAATAACGTTAATTCATGCATTTTATCATCCATGCATGTTTGTGTAAATATTGTATAAATTGTGGTTTTTAAAGCCAAAATTATAGAATAAAGAAAAGAAAAGAAAAAGAATAGAATATTGTAAATATTTTATGACCCGAAACCTCAAGAACTAGGCATCTCGATGACTAGGTGATGAATCTGTTATTCATCACTCCAAAAGTCAAAAATAGAGCCTTGTTCCCGAGAAAATAGATGGCATATTTCCTTTTATCTTGCATAAATAACACTCATGCATGCATCCATAATTCATGCATTATAGCAGCTCATCTGCCATTTAAATAAGAAGCCAAAAATCCCTTGTAAAATACCTCTTCATCAAATAACTCCTTCTCTATAATAGATGTGTATACTCCTTAATATATAGGGAAGGATGCCACAAATCACCCTTGTAAAATAGCCCAAATATCCTGAGAACCCTTGTACATTAAAACACACATAAAGCCTGCATACAAACCCCTACTTAGGTCTACTCACTCTTAGAATACTATATATTAAAAGACCTTCAAAATGAGACTAATTTCATCGAAGTTGGAGCTTGTATGAGAAACTTGGGTTTTTGGGTCATTTTGTATACTACATATGTATATTTATGTATCTTTGTATTTATGTATTATATTTGACCTCATCTCCGTCTTTGGTCAACATGAAACTTGTAGATCTCATCAAGATCTACAACTTTCATGTTTTGAGTTTTTCCAAATTCGGCTTCCTCTTCTCTCTACACGTGTTTTCCCCTCCAACCATTCACAGCAGGCCACGTGGCGCACTCTGATTGCGCCACGCGGCCCGCTGCCCTTTGTCTGATCCGCCCGCGCCTTCCGCCGTTGGATGGCCATCCTGATCCAACGGCCGAGCCGCTGCCACGCACGCCCTTCATATGGACCGTAGGATCAAAGCCCATACCTCATCTCCACCGTCCCTTAGCGCCGCGCTCTCAGCGAGCCACGTGGCGGCATCTACGCCGCTCGATCGCGCCCCCGATCCTCTCATCACAGCCGCCCACCTTCCAGCGAATCTCGACCCTCAGATCAACCCTACCCTTTCATCTGAGCCATCCGCTCGCGCCTCGCCAAAACGCGCCACGTGGCGCTCTCATAACCCCTCATCTGGGCATCCCAGATCTCATCGTAACCGCTCCATCTCGCTTCGATCCCCACCGTTGGATCACAAGATCCAACGGTGGAGACTTCGTCTCCTACCTCAGGCGCCCCTCTCTCCCACGATCTCTGCCTTGCGGGAGGGGCGCCCCCTTTCCTTTTTTTGGGCACACGTCAGCCACCCTCGCCGGCCGCTGACCTCCCCACGACACACCCACTCATCCCTCTCCCTCGCAAGCTCCCTCAAACACCACCATCTCCGCCACACTCGCCCCACGACAGCCACCAACTTCGCCATCCACCCAGCCAGACCGTCACCTTCATCCTTTAAATACCCCCTCTCCGGCCACATTCATCCCCATCCGCCACTCCAGAGAGGAACCTAGAGCTCGGAACCTTCGATTTGTGACAGGAATTGAGTGAATCCTTGAGCGAAGACAGCCCTCCTTCTCCGGCGAGATCCACGGTGCCACCGCCGTGTCGCAGCCGCCCTCCGCGTAGCTGCTTGAGCTCGGGGCTTTACCGACCTCTTGAGCGACGACCTGGAGCTCAAAGCTGAGCCCCAATCCCCAGGTAATCCCCTCCATCTCTCCTCCGATCGTTTTCTTCTTTTCCCTTCATCTTCTCCGATTTTATTCTCTGTCCACGATCATCTTCACGCCTCGCCTTCACTCCGCCGAGCTCCGCGTCGGAGCTCTCATCCTCGCTGACCCCTCCGCATCTTCAGACGCTCCACTCCACCGTCCATCGATCTCCAGCTCCGCCACTTGGCCGGAGCAACGTCCCCCGACCACCTCACGTCTCCTTAGGCCTCGCCAACCAACACCACTTCTCCACAAACGCACGCACGAGCTCCGGCTCTACATTTAACGCTTGCAGGTGATACTTTCATCATTGGCCGGAGCCTCGCCGGAGCTCTCCTCGAGCTTCATCGACATAGAGCTCCAGCCATCCTCCAGGGATCCTGGGACCATCAGTGCCTTCGCCGCATCGCCACGCTCCTACTGGGATATCTCCGACACCTCGGAGAGCTTCATCGGCTTCAGGAGGAACGGGCGGAGCTACAACGTCTTCACCGGAGCGCAGCCCTCTCCTCCGCAGGCGGCGGAGGATCGATAGAGAAGAAGGAGCAGCAACCGTTCGATCCTCTGATCGAACGGTCTTCGCCCCTCCACGTGTCCACTTTGCCGCCCTCGTCCGTGACCGTTGATCACCCCTCGGATCAGACGCCTCACAAGCCGCCACGCGTCTTCATCGACCTCCCTTGGATCCATCTTGATCCAAGGGCCTTCAGGCCGCCACGTCGCCTTATCCGAGCCTCGGCCTCCAAGCCTAGGCTCGGGTGACCCGAAGCTGCATCGAAGCTGAGCCGAACCTCCAGAAGACCTGAGCCTCGCTCCGAGCCTCCGACGCCCTCCGAACCTAGGTCGCCCCACGTGAGGAGCACGTGCGACCTGGGTTAATTGCACCGACGCCCCTGGAACTTTCCGAATTTGCAAAAAGGTCCATGTGAAGCAGACACCACGTGAGGAGCACGTGTCTCATGGAGAAATTGCATAGAAGTCCTGCATAGTATCGGTAATTGCATTTTAGTCCCTGTCAGCATGTTTGCTTATTGAAATTTTATTTTCCGGTATTGCATTTATACCCTTGTGTTTGCACGTGTCCATAGCATGCATATTTCATCATTTTGAAATTCTAAAAATTGCAAGTTGTTGAGAATTTTGTCCTCTACCTGTTAGTACACGTGTTTGATTTTTGTTGGTATGCTTGAATTATTAATAAATTAATTGGTTCATTTGTGTCATATTTTGCCCAGTGATGCCTTTTGATTTTTAATTAATTATCTGTGCCTTCAAAAATCGCCAAAAATTCACAGTAGCTTAAGGACATTATTTTCAACACTCCATAAAAATTTCATATCGTTTGCACGCATAACGAGGCCTCAATAAATAGTTTAGTGATTTCCTTAAATTAATTTTAATTAATTCATTTCACAATAAATTTAAGTTCTGTTAATTTTCCTAGGTTCCTGATCATTAGACCCTCCTAGGATAATTTCAGTTCTTGGAAAAATTGTGATTTGATATTTATTAAACATTAAAAACTGAAAATCACTCTGTCTGTTTATTTAATTCACAGAAAAAATTATTTTGAGTCGAAAAAAAAATTCCAAAAAAATTTAGTATAGGTTATTTTCATCATAAATAATCATCTGGCCAATTTTCATCATTTTTGGACTTAGTTTGATACACAAATTAATTGGCTAAGATTTGTCTGCATATGTCTGCATAAGAAATAAAAAGACCAAAAAATTGTTCCTCGAATATCAACACTTGTAAATTGCTGTAATCCACCTAAGGAGACAGTTGCCTCCCTGAGATCGACCTTGGACTCCACCAAGTAAAAAAATATCACCGCTTAAAATTGACCAACATCTGACTTAAGTGGTTTTTGATCAACCTCTCGTATCCGACTGCAACGAACACTTAAAAGTAATTTGGACCATTAATTTGCCCGAATTAACTAAGGGTGCGGGAGCGATATCAAAATGGCGCCGTTGCCGGGGAGGCACGGCTTAGGTTAATTGTAGCATATTTTTGAGTGTTTGATTTTCCTTCCCCGGGTAGTCTGACCCCCGGTTTTCTTGTGAATATTTCTCTGTCTTTTAAATTTTTGCAATTTTTGGTGTCGTTCTTTATCTGACCTCAACTTGTTTTTGTGCGAGGGACACCGGAGTCGAAGACGCTTCGAGGATCACGCATTGGAATTTGTTTGAGGGATTTGAGAGAACCTGTAATTTCAATAATTTTCCACATTTTTTCGCATCATTTCCAGCGGTTCCCGTTCGGGATCTCGCGTGTGTAAAGATAGTGGAAACCGTGTCCCGTGTGCTGTGTGGGTGAATTGTAACTTAGCTTGCACTAGCGGCTCCTCGAGTCACTCTAGGATTTGTTTGTGCTCGTAATCAATAGGACCACACATTACACATAAAAGACGCACCTAGACCGCAGGACTTAGTTCAAATTAAACTGTTCTTCACGCTAATAGAACTGCCTGTCTAGGAGCGGCTTTTCATCGTTTGCATTTGCATATAGAGTAAAGTTTTCAATTCTGTATTGCATCCTGCATAAAAAGCGAAAGGATCACTGTAAGTATTCTCTACTCAGCATACGCATCATTGATTTCAACTTGCATCGGCTTTTCTCGATTTCCCCCCCCTGATTTTCTCACTTAAATTAAAAAGGAAATTGGGACTGTCCGATAGGCGTGCTTTGTGGTGGACTAATTGCAGTGATAACTTAACTTTAATCGGGACTGCTAACAGTATTGACCAAAAAAAGGAATAAAATCTGAAAATTGTTTGCGGGAGATTAATCCCCGACCTTGTATTCAGGCTGAGTGAGGGTACTTGAGTGTGTGTGAACACCTTAAGGCAGAGCCCAAATCCCCGCCTTCCATATCACGAGCCAACTGATCTTAGCAAGTATCACGAGTGGGATATTTTTAAACTCTTTGACAAGTACCAAGTAGCCTCCGCCCTCACAGGTAGATAGGGGCGAACCAGCGGTACTCTGCGACAAGGCCTAAAAACTTTGTCAGCCTCGGCCTCAGTGCAAGTAGATAGGGGCACGTCATTGAGTCCCCACTCCGGATAGGAGCAAAGAAAGGGAGGATCGGCGGTATCTTAGGCGACAGGATAAACAGGAAAGACGCATCCGGCTCTAAGCCGACTTTCCTTTAGGCCGCGTAATCCTTGCTACTTTTGCTTGAATATCACACTTAAAAACTACAAGATAAATTGGACTCAACTTTGAGTCCTTCACTGTGTTGAGTGTGAACCCAGGGTCTTGGATTGTTCTTATTGCTTGCTTCAGGTAGGAGTAAAATCCTATCTTCTTCCCTCATCAAGATGAGTGATTGGGGAGATCTCGAACACTATTCACTGATCTCTCTATGAGTCCCCCAAGTAACTCGTCTTCCTCGGTCCGAGCGCACCTTGGACCACCCAGGACTCATGACCCTCTTGAGTCCTGGTTCCCACATGCTCAGGGTGGTTACTCTCAAACCAACCCTTTTATCTCCTCCGAGATTACCGAGGAAGATCATTGCCTCGGTAATCCCTTCCTTGATTTGCCCTCTAACACCGGTCTTATTTTCCAATCCCCAGAACTAGAGGACAAGTTGCCGCCGAAAGTTCCACCAGATGAGGAACAAATCAAACAGATTCTTGCCCGCCTTGCTGATGCCGAACAGAGGAATGCAGATCTCACTGCACGGATGGGACAAATCATAGCAGCAGAAGGAATCGACCGACCAATGGTCGATACATATAACCCGGCGGAGAACGAGATTCAGAACTGGTTGGCACCCGCAGTTCCCGCCCAGGCATTTGAGTTGAAGCCCCACTTCCTTAGTCTGCTCCCGAAGTTCAACGGAAACCTTAATGAAGAACCATACACTTTCCTCCGTGACTTCGAGTTAGTGTGCAACAATCTTAGCCACCCCAATATTGGCCAAGATTATATTCGGCTGAAGGCCACCCCTTTTGCCTTAGGTGATAAGGCTGCTCATTGGCTGAAAAATTTAGGGGTGGTATGTACTACCTGGATGCAGTTCAAGGACCTTTTCTTAAAGAAGTTCTACCCTCTCAGTAGAACTAATCAGATGAGAACAAAGATCGCCAGCTTTGCTCAAGGAGCCTGCGAACCGTTCCATGAGGCTTGGGATAGGTTCAATGACTTAGTACAGAAATGCCCCTGCCACGGCATTTCAAAGGCGATCTTAGTCCAGACCTTGATCTGTGGATTAACCCCAGAAATGCAGGGGTTAGTCAGTGCCGCATGTGGAGGAAGCTATCTGAACAAGAACGAGCATGCTGTATGGAAGATCCTAGAGCAGATGGCAGAAACCGGCAGGTCACAGGCCGCAAGGGCCTATCAGTTGTCTCCCTCAATCTTATCCAATGAGACAACTAGAAGGACTGTTGCAGATCTGACTGAGGACCTCATCCCCAGCATGGGGATGATTGCAGACAAGCTTACTATGGTCGAGCAGATCCACAAGAGAGTCGCGGAGATGGAGTCTCTTTCGAGCCTTCCCAAGAAGGTGGAGGAACTCTCTGAAAAGGTAGCCAAGATTAAGCTACCCACCCCTTCTGCACCACCTGTGCCTGTACATCGAGTCCATCTTGTACAGGAACAGGCACCGGGGTCTCAGAGCAGCTGGGATCAGACTTACACCCAGCAGAACCATCATGCACCCCCACCAGTTGAGACAGAGTACGAGGAGCCTCCGCCTGTATATGAGATTAACGGGCTTTGGTATAGCCGGGACCCACTAGTCCGGCAAATCGAGATGGGGAAGGATCAGGCACACCGCCCCACCCCAGTTTACCAAGAGACCAGGCCCGTCACAGTCCCGCGATACCAGTCCAGGCCAGATCATGGGTACCAGCCGCAGCAGCGTACATCCCAGCAGGGGCCAGCACCGTTCCATCAGCAGCAGTATCGGCATGGCCAGCAGGGCCAATTTAGGACGGCATCAACACCGCAGCAAGCCCAGCCCACCGAATTGGAGTCACTCACCTTGGCGATCCAGACCCTGTCTGATAGGGTCCAACAGATACAGAATGATTACTTGGATATGAGAACCGACATCAATCGGGTTTCTCGTGCCCAGGACCAACAAATGGCGCCAAGGACCCCAATTCCCGCACAGGTTCAGGCCAACCCAAACAGCCTGCATCAGGGCCAGAACCGACCCCGAGATCAGGTATACTATTCAGATAATTATTTATCTGAACATGAGATCCTTTCGTACGATAATGTTAATCATATGTCCCTCAGGAGCGGAAGGACCGTGACCATACCTGATCGGGCACGGGCACAACAGGAAGGAACCTCCGAAGTTCGACCTGAGGAGAATTCGGAGGAGGAAAAGGAGGAGCACCACCACCAGCAGAAGAAGAGGACATCTGAGTCCTCGAAGCACCAGCCCCGCAGTCATCCAGAGTCCGACGACACCGATGAGCCCGCACCTCCATCTGAGGAGGACCAGCCAGAAGAAGCGGAAGAAGCATCACCGGTTTCGCCCAAGCATTTTCCCTTTCGTCAGAGTCAGAGTCAGAGTCTGTACAAAAGTCCGAGTCAGAGTCGTGTTCAAAACTCAGTTTCAGCAGCTAATGAAGATATTTCAGTTCCAGAACCTGAGTTAATAATCCCTTTCCCCCAAGCTCTCAAGGGTGGGAAGAAGAAAAACACAAAAATCCAAAAAGATGACCCTGAGATGGCCGAGTTTTGTAACAAACACATCAAGGTCACAATCCCCTTTAACAAGTTCGTGGAGATGACCCCTGCATTCCAAAAATACCTTAAGGTGAGATGCACACCTACTAGGGTTAGCAGGAAGACCAAAAGCCGTGTTGAGAAACACGTTCTATCAGTAGCCACGACTTGTGCAATAAAGAACTCGTTTCCTCGGAAACGAAGAGACATGGGTGCACACTATGTAGTGAGTCATGTTGATGACATCGCGTTTGCACGCACTCTCCTGGACAATGGTTCCTCGATCAATTTGATGCCCACGGCCCTCTATGAGCGGCTAAATCTCGGACCTCTTAGGAAATCTAGAGCTATTCTTCAGTTTGCAGACAAATCAACTAAGAGGTCCCAAGGAGAGTTAAGGAACATTGTGATCAAAGTCGAGGGGCAAGAATACCTGGTGGACTTCACTGTCCTTGATATGGAAACCCCTCGTAATTGGAGAGATTCCCAGATTATCTTGGGTAGGCCCTTCCTCAGAACAGCAGGGGCCTTATTCGATTATAAGAATGGGAAAATTCAGTTCCAAACTCCAGGCGGAGATGAGGAACTAGAGATGAAGCAAACCAGATGGCAGAGACCAGACTCCGAATCCAGCACCGAGTACTCTTCTATCGAAACAGACCGAGAGCATGTAGACTTAGTTGGGCCATGGAGACAGAACCCAGCCAGCACTGAAGCGTCCATCTCCTTTGAAGATGATCCAGTGCATGAATCAGTCTGCGAGATCCTCAGGAACGAGTACAGCTCTGAGCCTGCATCGCCCTTCATCTTCGATGACATAGAGGCCCAAGTGGGCCTGTCAGTCCTTACCTCCTTAGGACAATCGGAAGATGAGGAAGACGAGTCGGACGAGGCGTTTGCCGATTGCATGGAGACCTTTGACGATCCGACTCCAGAGCCAAGCTTGGTGGCAGCCACTACAGAACAGGATCCAGCCACTTCCAACACCGAACCAGATTTGATTGAGCCAGACTTCTTAGACGATCATACCATCCCTGAGCTCAAACCTTTACCCACAACTCTGAAGTATGCCTTCCTTGCGGGCCAAGACAAGAAATTCCCGGTCATTATCAGTTCGCAATTGACCGAGGAGCAGGAATCTCGCTTGCTAGAGATCCTGGAGAAGAACCGCAAGGCAATAGGCTGGAGCATTTCCGATCTCCACGGGATAAATCCCGCTCTGTGTTCGCACCATATATATTTGGAGAACGAAGCCAAACCCTCTCGTGAATTCCAACGCCGGTTGAATCCAAATTTACGAGAAGTGGTGAAAAAAGAGATAGAAAAATGGTGCGACGCGGGTTTCATTTACCCAATCTCCGACTCTAAGTGGGTGGCCCCAATCCATGTTGTCCCGAAAAAGTCGGGAATTCAGACGACCACCAACGAGGACGGAGAGGAGATCGTGACGAGAGTACCCACGTCGTGGCGCGTCTGTGTGGATTACAGACGCTTGAATGCCACGACGAAGAAGGATCATTTCCCTCTACCATTCATTGATCAGATCTTAGAAAGATTAGTGGGAAAAGAATTCTTCTGCTTCCTTGATGGGTTCTCGGGCTACAATCAAGTAGCCATAGCTCCAGAGGACCAGGAAAAAACCACGTTCACATGCCCCTTTGGTACCTATGCTTTCAGGCGCATGCCTTTTGGGTTATGCAATGCTCCAGGTACTTTTCAAAGGTGCATGATTGCTGTATTCGCCGAAATGGTCGGCGAATTCCTGGAAGTCTTCATGGATGACTTCTCGGTCCACGGCGACTCTTTTGATTCCTGCCTTAGGAATCTGGACCGAGTCCTAAAAAGATGTTGTGAGGTCAATCTGGTGCTCTCCTGGGAGAAAAGTCACTTTATGGTGACGGAGGGCATAGTGTTGGGGCATGTCATCTCCAAGAGAGGAATGGAGGTTGACACTGCCAAGGTGGACGTGATCAGACGACTCCAGCCACCAACCAACGTACGGCAGTTGCGGTCGTTCCTCGGGCATGTCGGATTTTATCGGAGATTTATAAAGGATTTTTCTAAGATTGCCCGACCGCTAACTGAGCTTTTAGGCAAAGACGCGGAGTTTATTGTTGATCACAAGTGTCTTGAGGCCTTTAAGCTGTTACAAGGAATGATCATGGACGCTCCCATCTTGCAAGCCCCAGATTGGTCTCTCCCTTTTGAGATCATGACGGATGCCTCAGATTACGCTGTCGGGGCTGTATTGGGACAAAGAAGAGATGGCGTCCCGTTTGCAATTCACTACGCAAGCAAAGTGCTTGATTCTGCTCAGCGTAACTATACAGTTACCGAAAAGGAAATGCTTGCGGTAGTGTTTGCCTTGGACAAGTTCAGATCCCACTTAATCAGATCCAAGGTAACCGTGTTCACAGACCACACGGCACTGCGATATTTAATGGAGAAGAAGGACGCAAAGGCACGTCTTCTTCGTTGGATTTTACTTATCCAGGAGTTTGATTTGGATATCCGTGATAAACCTGGTAAGAAGAACGTAGTGGCCGATCATCTTTCTCGTCTCGAAGATCTTAATACTTCCGAGGATTCACCAATTCGAGACTCCTTCCCTGACGAGTCGATTTTTGTTATCGACTCACTCCCATGGTACGCCAATATCGTGAACTATCTTGTCTCCAAGAAAGTTCCCGAGGATTGGCCCAAGAGCCAAATCGACCGACTCAAGTCGGACGCTAGACACTACCATTGGGAGGATCCGATCCTTTTCTTTGAAGGACCGGATTGTGTCTGGAGACGTTGTATTCCTCAAGAGGAATACCAGAGTGTCCTTTCTTTATGCCATAGCTTAGAGGCAGGAGGACACCACTCCGGGAAGAGGACCGCATGGAAGGTACTTCAGTGTGGCTTCTACTGGCCGACTCTGTTTCGTGATGCCACCACCTTCGCGAAGTCGTGTCCAGTCTGCCAGAGAATGGGAGGAACCGTTGGTTCCAAGGATGAGATGCCAATGCAGCCGGTCATCATTTGTGATGTCTTTTACGCCTGGGGCATCGATTTCATGGGCCCATTCCCTGTCAGCCACGGGTTTGAATACATCCTTCTTGCGGTTGACTATCTGTCCAGATGGGTGGAGGCTATCCCGACCCGAGCCACAGACAGCAAGACTGTCTGTAAATTTATCAGAGAGCACATAATCTCTAGGTTCGGGATCCCCAAAATAATGATATCAGATGGGGGTAGCCACTTTGTGAATCGGGAGGTGAAGAAACTCCTGAAGGACTACGGCATCGAACACCGTGTCGCTAGTCCTTACCACCCACAAACCAATGGTATGGCTGAGGTGTCGAATAGGGAGGTGAAATCCATATTGCAAAAGCTTGTCCGCCCAGACAGGAAGGACTGGTCTCAGATCTTGGATCAAGTCCTCTGGGCGTATAGGACGGCTTACAAGACACCGTTAGGCACCTCCCCATTCCGAATGGTCTTCGGAAAGCCGTGCCATTTGCCCGCAGAGTTAGTGCACAAATCAGAATGGGCAATAAAGAAAGTTAACTGGAACACACACCTGGGCCAAAAATAGAGAGACATGGATCTGAATGAGCTTGTGGAAGTCAGAAACCGAGCATACGACAACAGTGTGGTGTACAAGGACAAGGTAAAGCGTTGGCACGATAGATATATCAGACGAAAGACCTTTGTTCCTGGACAGAAGGTATGGTTGTTCAATGCCAGGCTGAAGACTTTCCAAGGCAAATTAAAGTCCAAGTGGACGGGACCATTCGTTGTCCGAACGGTGCATGATAGTGGATGTGTCGAGATCTCAGATCTCGCAGATGACGCACCGACATTCCTAGTGAATGGGCAGCTATTGAAGCACTTCGTCGAATCCAATGAACAGTTAGTCCATGTGGAGAAGATTGTATTCATACGCGAGACAAATACAGCAGATAAATCTCAAGCCGCGTATGAAACCTTGCAGCAGTGAACTCTAGCCATCTGCAGCATCTCGAAAGATTCAGACCGACTCATCTGTACATATCATTCTTCCTGTATATCCTATCCTCTACCTCCACGATTCTAGTAACCCATCCCCACATCATCGAATCATTATCTCAGACTATACTTAGGATGACCAGATCCTAAGTATAGGGGGGAGAGGTCACCTGAGTCGATTCATTGTACATCCTCCAGATCACATCGGTCCTCATACTCCCTTCTGTCCTATACTTAGGCTAACCAGAGCCTAAGTATAGGGGGGACCGATGCCCGCATGTATATATTCATCCATTTCCCATCTTTCCCTCATCTGCCCCATTTTTTGATCTTCTTCTTTACTTAGGCTTCCATAGCCTAAGTATAGGGGGGGCGAGATGATTTCTACACCTTTTTGGCTCTCCTACGCTTAGCACGAGCTATGTCTTTTCCTCGCTCTTAGTGCTCTGAGGACATAGCACACGCTAAGTATAGGGGGGCGTGTATATATTACATATATACTTTACCCATAGCTCGTACTTTCACGTATTTTTGTATATATATACAATAATTACGGGTGGGTAAAAATCGAAAAAAAAAATTATATGAAAAAAAAATAATAAAAATAAAAAAATCCTTTAATAAATAGGCTTCTTATTTACTCTTGCATATCATCTCTGCATAGAAAAAGAGTCTTGCATTTTCATAGCATGACATCTCATCTCATCTACATATCTTGCATATGCAAGGTGAAAAGTTAGTGGGTTCTAAACCAAGTTATGAGTAGATATTGAGGATGGACTTGATTTGATCTTAATCCACCTAATTTCAGAGGAACCTTCTAGGAACTGGAGTTAAGATTTTTCAGGTCAGATGACTTAATTCTTTAAGCCTCCAAGTCTATGTTCATATGTCATCTTGACAAGCCTGAATAGAGCACTTAACAACACACACACGACTCTTAGAGACAATGGCTTAACATGCACCAGCACTTTACACATGGCTCTCTACGGATGAGGTGATAAGGAGACAGTTTCCTTTAGCTTGGGGTAGCATATGAGGGTAGTACTTCTAGGCGGAACCTCTCTTCTTCTTCTAGTGAAGGAAGTGCGTCTCAACTTGGACTAGTGGTGATGAAGGCTGAGGACAGAAGCAGTGGGTTGCAATAAAGCTTCAAAAGAGGGATAGTCTACTGGCTCAAGAGGAAATTTCTTATCTATGCTGCACCATGTATATATGTTGTACAAAGGCATAAAAAAAATGCCAAAAAGAACTCCAAAAAAAAAGTGGTGGGTCGGATTGAAAATTTAATAACCCCACCGGAGTGTATGTAGTCAAGAAAAGCAAAAGCTTGTAGTCACCATGTACTTGCAGCGGGAGACTTAGCTACACTGGCTGAGCTTCCAAAAGTCTATACTTCTTCCTCCTCTTCTTGAGCCGGTTGAACTTGAACTTAGAAGGGAATACCCCGCTTCTCGAGGAAAGAGTTGCTAGACCGAGGCATTAGAGTTACCAGGTTGGGGGAGGTTGTTTCTTTGTTACTTCTGAGGTGGGGAGTCAGCTATCACTTACACTGCATGAAAGGATTCATGGTCATTAGGGTTTGTGTATGTAGACTTGTTCTGATTAGGTAAGTCGAGGAGTCTTGAATAGAAGACTTGTGGAACTTGAAGTCTGTTAAGTCTTAAACTCAGATCCTAATAAGGTTCCGACACATGATTAATCCAAAGGTCAAGTCTAGCTCTATTTTTAAACTTTTGTTCATGACCTTGGTATGGAACCCAATTTCATTTCACTCGTGCATTTCATTTAGTTGCTCGGGGACGAGCAAGGTTTAAGTATAGGGGGTTGATGAATCTGTTATTCATCACTCCAAAAGTCAAAAATAGAGCCTTGTTCCCGAGAAAATAGAGGCATATTTCCTTTTATCTTGCATAAATAACACTCATGCATGCATCCATAATTCATGCATTATAGCAGCTCATCTGCATTTAAATAAGAAGCCAAAAATCCCCTGTAAAATACCTCTTCATCAAATAACTCCTTCTCTATAATAGATGTGTATACTCCTTAATAATATAGGGAAGGATGCCACAAATCACCCTTGTAAAATAGCCCAAATATCCTGAGAACCCTTGTACATTAAAACACACATAAAGCCCGCATACAAACCCCTACTTAGGTCTACTCACTCTTAGAATACTATATATTAAAAGACCTTCAAAATGAGACTAATTTCATCGAAGTTGGAGCTTGTATGAGAAACTTGGGTTTTTGGGTCATTTTGTATACTACATATGTATATTTATGTATCTTTGTATTTATGTATTATATGTGACCTCATCTCCGTCTTTGGTCAACATGAAACTTGTAGATCTCATCAAGATCTACAACTTTCATGTTTTGAGTTTTTCAAATTCGGCTTCCTCTTCTCTCTACACGTGTTTTCCCCTCCAACCATTCACAGCAGGCCACGTGGCGCACTCTGATTGCGCCACGCGGCCCGCTGCCCTTTGTCTGATCCGCCCGCGCCTTCCGCCGTTGGATGGCCATCCTGATCCAACGGCCGAGCCGCTGCCACGCACGCCCTTCATATGGACCGTAGGATCAAAGCCCATACCTCATCTCCACCGTCCCTTAGCGCCGCGCTCTCAGCGAGCCACGTGGCGGCATCTACGCCGCTCGATCGCGCCCCCGATCCTCTTATCACAGCCGCCCACCTTCCAGCGAATCTCGACCCTCAGATCAACCCTACCCTTTCATCTGAGCCATCCGCTCGCGCCTCGCCAAAACGCGCCACGTGGCGCTCTCATAACCCCTCATCTGGGCATCCCAGATCTCATCGTAACCGCTCCATCTCGCTTCGATCCCCACCGTTGGATCACAAGATCCAACGGTGGAGACTTCGTCTCCTACCTCGGGCGCCCCTCTCTCCCACGATCTCTGCCTTGCGGGAGGGGCGCCCCCTTTCCTTTTTTTGGGCACACGTCAGCCACCCTCGCCGGCCGCTGACCTCCCCACGACACACCCCACTCATCCCTCTCCCTCGCAAGCTCCCTCAAACACCACCATCTCCGCCACACTCGCCCCACGACAGCCACCAACTTCGCCATCCACCCAGCCAGACCGTCACCTTCATCCTTTAAATACCCCCTCTCCGGCCACATTCATCCCCATCCGCCACTCCAGAGAGGAACCTAGAGCTCGGAACCTTCGATTTGTGACAGGAATTGAGTGAATCCTTGAGCGAAGACAGCCCTCCTTCTCCGGCGAGATCCACGGTGCCACCGCCGTGTCGCAGCCGCCCTCCGCGTAGCTGCTTGAGCTCGGGGCTTTACCGACCTCTTGAGCGACGACCTGGAGCTCAAAGCTGAGCCCCAATCCCCAGGTAATCCCCTCCATCTCTCCTCCGATCGTTTTCTTCTTTTCCCTTCATCTTCTCCGATTTTATTCTCTGTCCACGATCATCTTCACGCCTCGCCTTCACTCCGCCGAGCTCCGCGTCGGAGCTCTCATCCTCGCTGACCCCTCCGCATCTTCAGATGCTCCACTCCACCGTCCATCGATCTCCAGCTCCGCCACTTGGCCGGAGCAACGTCCCCCGACCACCTCACGTCTCCTTAGGCCTCGCCAACCAACACCACTTCTCCACAAACGCACGCACGAGCTCCGGCTCTACATTTAACGCTTGCAGGTGATACTTTCATCATTGGCCGGAGCCTCGCCGGAGCTCTCCTCGAGCTTCATCGACATAGAGCTCCAGCCATCCTCCAGGGATCCTGGGACCATCAGTGCCTTCGCCGCATCGCCACGCTCCTACTGGGATATCTCCGACACCTTGGAGAGCTTCATCGGCTTCAGGAGGAACGGGCGGAGCTACAGCGTCTTCACCGGAGCGCAGCCCTCTCCTCCGCAGGCGGCGGAGGATCGATAGAGAAGAAGGAGCAGCAACCGTTCGATCCTCTGATCGAACGGTCTTCGCCCCTCCACGTGTCCACTTTGCCGCCCTCGTCCGCGACCGTTGATCACCCCTCGGATCGGACGCCTCACAAGCCGCCACACGTCTTCATCGACCTCCCTTGGATCCATCTTGATCCAAGGGCCTTCAGGCCGCCACGTCGCCTTATCCGAGCCTCGGCCTCCGAGCCTAGGCTCGGGTGACCCGAAGCTGCATCGAAGCTGAGCCGAACCTCCAGAAGACCTGAGCCTCGCTCCGAGCCTCCGACGCCCTCCGAACCTAGGTCGCCCCACGTGAGGAGCACGTGCGACCTGGGTTAATTGCACCGACGCCCCTGGAACTTTCCGAATTTGCAAAAAGGTCCCTGTGAAGCAGACACCACGTGAGGAGCACGTGTCTCATGGAGAAATTGCATAGAAGTCCTGCATAGTATCGGTAATTGCATTTTAGTCCCTGTCAGCATGTTTGCTTATTGAAATTTTATTTTCCGGTATTGCATTTATACCCTTGTGTTTGCACGTGTCCATAGCATGCATATTTCATCATTTTGAAATTCTAAAAATTGCAAGTTGTTGAGAATTTTGTCCTCTACCTGTTAGTACACGTGTTTGATTTTTGTTGGTATGCTTGAATTATTAATAAATTAATTGGTTCATTTGTGTCATATTTTGCCCAGTGATGCCTTTTGATTTTTAATTAATTATCTGTGCCTTCAAAAATCGCCAAAAATTCACAGTAGCTTAAGGACATTATTTTCAACACTCCATAAAAATTTCATATCGTTTGCACGCATAACGAGGCCTCAATAAATAGTTTAGTGATTTCCTTAAATTAATTTTAATTAATTCATTTCACAATAAATTTAAGTTCTGTTAATTTTCCTAGGTTCCTGATCATTAGACCCTCCTAGGATAATTTCAGTTCTTGGAAAAATTGTGATTTGATATTTATTAAACATTAAAAACTGAAAATCACTCTGTCTGTTTATTTAATTCACAGAAAAATTATTTTGAGTCGAAAAAAAAAATTCCAAAAAAAATTAGTATAGGTTATTTTCATCATAAATAATCATCTGGCCAATTTTCATCATTTTTGGACTTAGTTTGATACACAAATTAATTGGCTAAGATTTGTCTGCATATGTCTGCATAAGAAATAAAAAGACCAAAAAATTGTTCCTCGAATATCAACACTTGTAAATTGCTGTAATCCACCTAAGGAGACAGTTGCCTCCCTGAGATCGACCTTGGACTCCACCAAGTAAAAAAATATCACCGCTTAAAATTGACCAACATCTGACTTAAGTGGTTTTTGATCAACCTCTCGTATCCGACTGCAACGAACACTTAAAAGTAATTTGGACCATTAATTTGCCCGAATTAACTAAGGGTGCGGGAGTGATATCACTAGGTCGACAAGGAATAAAGTAGGGGGAGATAAGGGTCAAAATACAATAAAAATCATCTTTTATTTAATTCATTCTTTATTCATTTGGGACCTATTTTTGGTTCCACTTTTTATACCTCAAATAAAGAAACTTTGTACATGAAAGTTGTAGATAATTAAATAAAGAAAAATACAAAATTGATTTCACACAAAAATAATGTACAGATAAAAAGTTCTGGTCCGAATAAAATTCCAGAATCCCAACTTCCCAGACCCGTATCTTGCAAATAAAAACTATAAATATACCAAACTCACCTTTAATTTATATAATTTCGAATAAGCTATTTAATGAAGGCGGTTTCATATTTTTCGGAGTAACGGTTTGAAAGTTGAGTTTTGGACCCTATTGTATACTTGTACATATTAAAATATTCATTTTATTATTTATTCTTTATTTTCATAATTTTATATTTCTTTATTTTTTAAATATTATTTATAATTAATATGCACATTAAAATCAGTATAAAAACCTAAATAAAAATACAAAATAAAAATACATATATATAATACCTAGGTATAATACCTGTATACATACTTATATAATTACTATTTCTATTTTATTAAGTATATAATATACATCAGAAAAATAAAATAAAAATATATTTAAGTATATAAAAATATTCTATAAATTTATTAAATAATAAACAAAAAAATATATAATTAAATATTCAAAATAAAAATAAAGTAATAAAATATATAGATAAGTATACCTATAAGGCTATAAAAGGTAATTTGTATTTTTATATCTCGAAAAAATAAATAAAAATCACAATAAATTAATTTACAAAATAATAAACATTTTTTATTTTACAATCAAAAATTAGTAAAATCATGTTTTTTTAATCGATTGTACAATCTTTTTCCCCAGGCTTTTTCCTGGTTGGTCCACGTGGACCAACCATGGGGCGGCAAGAGTTGACCTTCGGTCAACTCTCTACCCAACGCCTGGGTTGTGTCAGAGACATGGTTTGACCCGTTTTCTCATTTTTTTCGAGGGCGCTCCTTGCACCTTCTTGTGATAGAACCTTCACAACTTTTGTTTATCATATAACAGTGATTCACGCTGGAGGTTCTTCTCGATTTGTGGAGCGCTGTAACGCGCCATGCGCTTCGATCTTTGTGCCCTGTCACGCCATGGTTCAAAACCAAACCAGTCACCCCTCTCACCCTTGAACCCCATTTGACCCTTGTTTGGCTCTGGTAGGCGAGCTCCGGATCGATCCCTGTGACAGGGGGATCTCCAGCTCCGCCGCGCGTGTCCAAGCAAGGCGTCGGAGGGCCATTCCACCCATCTCTGGTGAAACGACCGTCGAGGTACCCACCTTGGTTTTCAACCCTTGAGGTGTTGTTTTATTCTGTTTTTCTTGCATGTTTTTATTCTCCATAGCATTAGCATCCACTTCCTTCTTTCCATCTCGATCATCAATCGTTTTCTCTCCTTTGCCATCCTCGCTGGAGCCCCGCTCTGGCCACCGCTGACCACCCATCGCCCAATCACTTCCCATCCTCAATCCCACCTAATAATAGCCCAGATTCCTCGCCTTCGTCTTGTCGCGCTTGTGTGTGTCTTTGCAGGATCTGGAAGGCCCCATCTGAGGGGCGATTTGCCAAGAAAAGATCTCCAGGTCCACTTCCGTCACCTGCCATTACCGGAGCTCCTTGGAGCATTTTGAAGCCCCAGATCGATAGGGACGGGGCCTGGGAGGTTCTTGATGTCATCGGAGAGGAGAAGGCAGCGTCGAGGGTGAAGATTTTGGAGCTCCGAGTTCATCCCGACCGAGTTTGTCGACAGTTCTTCCTCCGCGCCTCCGCACCGTCCGATCCGCTGTGTTCTTCGTGCGGTCCAGTAGCTGTCCGATCCTTCGAGCTCCGATCATTCGATCATCAACCTCGCATATAATCTTGGCTGTTGGGAAGCGAAGCGGTATCACGCGTCGAGGGTGCGCCACGTGTCCAAGTGACGACTTTCCGCCGTTCGATTGCCCGTTAAGTGGGGGTAAACTTCATCCGTGCCCCTTGCTTTTGTTAATTAACATTCAATATTGTAATTAAGTAGCTAGTACAAATATTTCGAAACATTTGCAGCTTTGCCCCCCAGCATTTTGCGATACTACATTTTGCCCCCTGTCAGTCACATGCTTTCACGCACGTGACTTGGCTATTTTGCAGGGCGAACCTCGGGGTCCTGTTTATTTACGTTTAGTATATAAGCTTTCAAATGCAATTATAAACTTTCTCGAGATTTTGCAATATTGCCCTAGACTTTTTGATAATTGCAGTTGTGCCCCTGTTAGGCGCGCGTGCCTAGTCACGTGGGCTTGGTGTTTTTGCGAGGAAGGGTTTGGAATTTTGGATATTTCTAATTGGTCCAAATAATTTTATATCACGTTATATATTTTCTGGAAACTTTTCAGATAGGCCCCTGATCTTTGCCATATTTACACAAATACCCCTGCCAGCAATGCATTTTCTTTATGCCTCCTCTATTTTTTGCACGCATCTATATATCACTAAAAAACCACAAAAATCGCTATACATTCCTGTTGCATTGTAGTATCACGGAATATTTTTATTTTGCACATTTATTGTATTTTATATTTATAAAAATTGAAAAACAACCATTTTCAACACTGTTTGCATTATAAAATCCATAAAAATATAAAAACACCTCAGAAAATTCCCAAAAAAATATATCTTGCTTATTTCAGTGTGTTTTAACTTCAATCCAAAAATCATAAAAAAGTATAAAAGATATAAAACTCTAAAAACCTTCAACAAAATATATAGAATTCATAAAAAATCTAAAAATTGTGTTTTCTTTTTCTAAATTTTCTTTGTTCTGTTATAGTTTATTTAAAATTAATTTGGAGAATTTTTGTTACTATTTTCCACTTTATATCGCCATTTTAAATTCGAACAGCAACCTAGTTCACTGTTTTCTAGTATTTTTGATTTAAAAATACCAAAAAAATTAGGAAAAATATAGAAAAATCATCAAAACTTTAAAAAAGATAAAAAGACCAAAAATATTTTATTTCCTTATTTTTGAGTATTTTTACTCATTTTTATAAATATTCTATTCCTGTCTCTCTTATATTGTATGTATATTCTATTATTGAAAAAATATAAAAATATATAAAATATAAAAAGAAAATATAAAATCAGTAAATTAAAAATAAAAATACAAAAATATAAAATTAAAAATTAAATAAAAAATATAATAATTAAAACCCACAAAAAATAGCATAGATAGACAAATTGATCACATTCTTGGTTTTGTGCAGTCACTTGCCCCGTTCTATCCTGTCTGCTCCCTGTGTTCGACCTCTACACATACTTGCACCTATAACATCTTTATTGTAGAGTTATAATAAATTTCAACTCCGCACATTTACTTTCATTGTTTGAATTACTTGTTGTGGGTTAATTGTTGTTTGAATTCCAAGAATTTGTGCAGTCGCCACAACGACTTTGTCTCTGCCTTGTTTGGGACATATTGAGACCGTCAATTTTTGGTGTTCAACTGGGATCCATCTGGTCAATATGGCTTTGGCATCCTTCTTTACCATGAGGTACCTGATGGCAGTATGATCACTGTAAATGGTCACTCTAGATCCAATGATGTACGATCTGAACTTATCTAGGGCGAATACTATGGCTAGCATCTCCTTCTCAGTGACGGTGTAGTTCCGCTGAGCGAAATCCAAAGTCCGGCTAGCGTAGTGAATAGCAAAGGGGACTCCATCCCACCTCTGTCCCATCACGGCCCCCCCTACGACAAAATCGAAGGCATCCATCATGATCTCAAATGGGAGAGACCAATCAAGCGGCTGGAGGACAGGAGCCTCTACAACTAGACTCTTGAGAGTCTCAAATGATGTTAGACACTTATCATCAACAAGGAACTCAGTGTCTTTCATCATTAGATCAGTCAACGATCGGGTAATCCTGCTGAAATCATGTATGAATCGTTGGTTGGAACCGACGTGCCCCAGAAAGACCGTAACTGTCGTAAATTGGACGGTGGATTGAATTTTCTAATGATATCCACCTTGGTCGGATCAACCTCCATGCCCCTGTTGGAGATGATATGGCCAAGCACCGTCCCTTGAGCCACCATGAAGTGACTCTTCTCCCATGAAAGCACAAGGCAAAGCTCAATGAATCGCTAAAGGACGCGATCTAGGCAGTCAAGACACGAATCGAATCCGTCCTCATAGACTGAAAAGTCGTCCATGAAGACCTCCAAGCACTCCCCCACCATGTCCAAAAAGATGGACAACATGCACCTCTAGAATGTCGCCGGAGCGTTGCACAATCCAAAGGGCATCCGTCTGAAGGCATATGTCCCGAAGGGACAGGTGAAGGTGGTCTTATCTTGGTCCTCAGGCGCAATGGCCACCTGATTGTATCCGGAGTACCCGTCCAAGAAATAGTAATGGCTCTTCCCTGCTAGCCTCTCTATAATCTGATCAATAAAAGGCAGTGGGAAATGATCCTTCTTGGTGGCCTGGTTCAATCGTCTGTAGTCCACACAGACTCACCAAGAAGTGGGTACTCAGGTAGCGATCTCCTCTACAGATTCACTAACAACTGTGGTGATGCCCGTCTTCTTGGGCACCACATGTAACGGACTGACCCATTTGGAGTCGGAGATGGGGTAGATAAAATCGGCACTCCACCATTTCGAGATCCCCTTCATGACAACATCTCAAAGATTCGGGTTCAGTCGCCGTTGGAACTCACGCGATGGCTTAGCGTCCTCCTGAGATAGATATGGTGGGAGCACATGGTCAGACTTATCCCCTGGAGATCGTCTATGCTCCATCCTATCGCCTTGCAGTTCTTTTCAAGAACCCCCATCAGACATGATTCTTGATCTCCAATCAAATCCATCGAGATAATGACTGGGTACATCTCATGCTCACCCGCAAGAAACCTATACTTCAACGATGACGGTAGTGGCTTCAGCTCTGGACAACTCGGTGCTAGTGGATCTGGCCTCTGAAATGTCTGAGTGAATACGGCCACATCTGCATGGGAGAATGATAACTCTTGTTGGCAATCTGAAAGGCTGCTTCGCTGGTGTATCTCTACTCTGCATGGGATCAGCCTGCTCCCCTAGCTGTAGGTCTGCGGAAGTCAGACATGGTATCAAATCATCAAACTCTGCCCAGTCTATATCAGACTCCGAGGGATCTGTATCAGAATCACAAAAGAAATCTGCCTCACGATCGGGAACCGGCTCTGTTGCTGAGATGTATCCTGGACCAGGAATATGCTCTCCAATCTCTCCTCTGCTAACATCTGTGCATCAGCGAACTCTGAAGGTGAGAGGATGGCCTGTGCTGCTGGGTCTGCTCAAACTGCTTCGTCATCTGTAATCACAAAATCACAGTCCTAGTGGATGTCTCGCCCTGCCTCTATCATCTGCTCTGAATCGGAAGACGGCTTTGAGCAAGATGAATCTTCGTCTCTAGTCTCCTCGACCATCTCTATTTATATAGTCTCGCCCTTGACGCGAAAGTATAACTTCCCACTATCATGATCGGACACTTCCTTGGCTGTGGTCAAGAACGGGCGTCCTAAAATGATGAGGGTATCGGTTACAGGCTCGGGGATCTCCATATCCAACACAACAAAGTCCACGGGGAATTCAGGCCCTGAATCGTGACGACAACTTCCTTCAGCAACCCCTTCGGCCTCTTGACAGATCGATCATCAAACTGAAGGATCATCCTGCTTTGTCGTAGAGGGCCCAACTCGAAACAATCGAGTATGTCTGCTGGAAGTAGGTTGATCGAAGAACCGCTGTCTAATAGAGTGCGGTCGAACCTCTACTCATGGATATGGCATCTGACATACATGGCTCCTGCATCTAGCCTCTTGGCTGGCAGACGGTTCTGGATCGTAAAGCATGTGGCACGAGTGAGCACATGGATCTCTGACTGGTGGTTCCGCCTCTTCCTCCTAATTGTAATCCTGTCTCTAAGTGATCTCTAGAAGTGAGGTATGTGCTCCAAGGCCTCCTGTAGAGTCAGCTATATATGAAATTGGTCCATCATCTGTTGGCTGAACTCTAACTGGTGGGACTTTTTCTGATTTTCTTTTTAATGCCCCTTAGCCAAGTGGAGTGCTTGGGGAAAGGGGACTGCTGGGTCCTACTCAAATGAAGGATTGGGATCGGGTCTGGAATGCTCAGGCAAAGCAGAATCCACACATACATCATCAATCAACACAGGTGGATCCGAAAACAACAAACCCTTTCCTTTATTCACAGAAATGTCCTGAGATACATGAACTGAAGGGAAAGTAACAGGACTGGTAGAACTGAAAATGGTGGCCTCAGCACCACCCTCAAAATCTGAAATCACGGCATCAGTGCCGTACTCTGGCTTAGCAACTGGTATGGTGGCATCAGTACCACCTCCTCCATCTGGTGAAGCAACGACCTCAGTACCGTCGGCGGGATCAACGTCCTTGGTGGCTTCAGTGCCACCGTCATCATCATGCTCATGAGAGGCATTAGCACCACTCTCCTCCTCGTCTGGAGCTCCTAAAGTGGCATGGGGTCGTCGCTCAGACGAGGCACCGCCTGCTGGCATCCTACCACTCCTAAGTGTAACAAAATCAGCATCAAACATGTATGTAGTCATATCACCAAGTGAAGCACTAGGAGTGGTAATCTCAGTGAACTATACCTTCTCATACTTCCTCTTGAGGCTGTTCGGATTGGGCTCGATCTGTGAAGGAATGGCGGCCTTCCCTCTTACGATCTCCCTCATCTCCTGCCGAAACTCTTCCATCTCTCATCGGAAGGTGGCCTGCTGTTTGGACATGAGGTGGGCTAAGTCATCTAAGGCAGGGTTCTCATAGGTCAGCCCATGAGAACCTGACGGGTGGCCTCTCTGAAACTGAGGCGGCTGCTGTGGATGAGGGTGAGAGGGGTACTATGAGTGATACTACTGCTGAAGCTGTTGCTGCCTCAAATACTGTCCCTGTTGATAGGGACGAGGACCATACTTCTCTCTCTAGTGGGATGGTTGCTGGTGTACTAGGAACTGCGGTTGCTGGTGCTGCTCACGCTACTGGCCGTACTGGCCACCCTAAACTGGGGGCTGCTGCTGTGAACTGGTGCCTCCGACTGACCAACGGAATCCGAGATGGTCTCGTCGAATACCGGGCTGGGGTCGGTCATACCAAATCCCGTTGACATCCATCAATGGCTCCTGCTTGTAAGTGGGTTGTGGGAGTACTGCCAGGGGCTGGTTCAGCTGATACACCACCATCTGGATATCCTGAGATGGTGGTGCCTGGACGTACTGCTACTACTGCGGCTGGTAGGGCTCCGCCTGCACATGGTGAACCTGTCGGTACTGGGCGGAGGGCTGGACTGAACTGGTGCTGCTGTCGGTGTCTGCCCGTGACCTGAGACGGGGTTGAGAAGTCGTCTGTGTCTCCTGGAGACATATGATCTGTGTCTTCAGGTCACTCAGCGTCTGTGCCGTCTGATCGATCTGCGTCATGCCTTGGCACTGCTTCTTCTCAATCAACTCGATCCGGTCCAGCTTCTCGCTGATGATGCCCATGTCGGGGGTTGTCGACTCTTCTTGTGCTGCTGCCGCTGATGAAGTGGAAGGATCGGCATTGACCCATGCTGTCCTCTGATACGACACGGCCTGTGGCTGGGGTCTCCCCTGCGTGTAGAGTCAGATTTGGGACATCACTGTATAGTTCTCAGCCATCTCCTCATAGATGGCCCAGACCTGATCCTCATCCTTGACGAAATATGAGCCCCCACAGGATGCGTTCACTTACCCCTGCAGCTCCGGTGTAAGCCCGCAGAAAAAGCTTTGAACAAGGTTGGGCTTGGATATGTCGTGGTGGGGACACCGGTCTGTGAGCTCTCGGAACCTCTCCCATGCCTCATGGAATTGCTCGTTGGGGAGCATGGAGAAATTGCTGATCAAGGCCCTCGCTGCATTCATCCTACTAAGTGGATAGTACTTGTTCAAGTACTCGGTTCGGGGCTGCTCCCAGGTGGTAACAAATCTCCCTAAATGCTTCAGCCAGTTGGCTGCTCTGTCTACGAGGGAGAACGGAAAATAAATCATCCTGATAGTGTCCTCGTCCACATGCCGATCGTGGACTGTGCTGCAGATCATCTCGAACTCCTGGAGATGAAGATGTGGCTCCTCAGTCGTGAGCCCATGGAAACAGGGAACAAGCTGAATTGTCTGTGGGGGAAACTTGAAGTCCCCCACAATCACTGGAAGTACGATCCATCGGTGTGTAAGTGTCGATCTGGGGTTGTGCAACTCCCGCATCGATCTGGCTGGTGCTGGATGGATCGGCTCCTCAGGCTGATCTGGAATATCCCCCTCACCATTGGCTCTCGGTTGATCTCTACCTGCTCTCAGCCTCTCCATCTCTCTGCGCATCTCCACCATGAAAGCTCCCTGATCCCGTATCTATCGCTGCATCGTCTCAAGGGAAGCTAACAAGGTGTTGTTGATCGTACCATGGTCCAACACATATGTCTGCTCCGGTCTGGGACCCTCGGTGCGGTCCTCGCTTCTGGCCATGGTCTCTGCAAAGGCAAAAGACCCAAACTCAGGTGCCGATAAATCAACTCGCTGATGCTCTCTCTACTCTGACACTCGTATCTCAGAACTAGTGGTAGAAGGGTGGTCGAGAGGGAACAGGGTGGAATCGAAGTCGGGTTCGGAGAGCGGGTCTCAGCTCTCACGAACCAACCTAAATGAACATGCTAGAGTGCGGTGAAGCGGTGCAACCAAAGGCTGCCTAAGAGATCTCCTGCCCATCATCTTGATTTGGCGAGTGACGGCGGATGAGATCTGGGAACAAACACGATGAGAAAACAAAGCCCCGATTCACCTACTCAACACTGGGCTGAAGATCGTAAAGGTTCGGTCAATTATCTTGTCCATTTTTATTAGGTGATCAAGTTAGTCTATCAGAGCGATTAAGCGAGCTGATGGGTATCCAATACTCCCAACAGACTGTCCCATATAAAAGGCCGGTAGTCTGATAGGAAATCGGATGTGGCTCTAGCCTAGTGTGCGGGTCACTCTCTTGCTCATCCAAACCAAACAAGGAGGGGGTTGCTCTCCCCAAGATAGATTTTTAAATGAGGTGTCTTTTAGGGTCAAGTGTATTTAGCAGTCCCAATTTTATAGTTTTTGTTTTTTAGGTATTTTAAGCAAACAACGCCTAACGATTTCTTCGGTTCTCCTGATCATTTAAGTCTGAAAATAGGGGGAGAAGGCAAAAAAGTCGATGCGTGATCAAACACGATGATGCATGCAAAGTAAGAGATGTGTACCTGACTCCAGCAGTCTACAAGCAGGGTGATCCGCCGATAACGAGCATTTTGCGAGGGTCAAAATACGCCCCGCACAAGACGGGGACGATCGTGTCGCTGAGGCGACCGCTCACAAAACCCTTGTTAAACAGAAATTAACCCACTTCAAAGAATGAGCCAATTAAATCCCAAAACTGTGAATTAACATTTATTAACTCTACCATAAAAATGCATAGTGTGTAAGCATGTAGAGGTCGAACCACAGAGAGCAAAAAAATGAGTAGCCTATCAGTATTTATGTACATCCAGGTCATTCTTAAATGAGTCCTATTTTTGTGGGTTTTTATTTAATTAATATATTCTTTTTGTTATATATTTTTTTAATTTTACTTTTGTTTCTATAATTTTTATTTTGTTTTATATTTTATATTTTATATTTTTTAGATTTTCTTTTTATATTTTTAATTATATGATATATATATATATAAAGAGATATAGTTATAAGAGAAGAGAGAGAAATAATATACGGATATATATTTATAGAAATACTCAATATACATATTGGATATAATATTTTTTTGGTTTATATATATATATATATTTTATTTTTCTGGAATTTTTCTAATTTTTATGTATTTTCAATTCCAAAAATATCCTTAATAAGGGATTAAGTGAATAGGCCGAAAATAATTTGGGCTTTTCAAAATATAAAATAAGTCTCAAAATTACCCAAATTAATTTTAATACGTAAATAAGAATATATAAGTAATATTATTTTTGGTATTTTTGAAGGGGTTTTTATATTTTTTAGGATTTTGGAGCTTCTTGAAATTTTTATATTTTCTTTTTCTATTTTTAGGGTTTTTCATTTTCTGGACTCAATATATATATAAATATACCACATATAATATTTTTGGAATTTTCAAAATGTTTATATATTTTTTTGGTATTTTATAAATTAAACAGTATAAAAATGGCTCCTTTTTCATTTTTAATAATTAGATTAAATGCAAAAAATGCAAAATGGATATGTGGCGTGAAAATACACTACATAGAGCATCTAACCTATTTTGGTTGATTTTTAGGAGCTAAATGGCTATTTTTACTAAATACATAAAAGACACAAAAAACAAACATCCTAGCAGGGGCATTTTTGCAAATAAAGTAAATACAGGGGGGTTCTGTGCAAAATTACCCACTGAAATAAACATTTATTTAAATTTTAACAATCATTTTACAATAAATAAAATTTGCCAGGTGATACATGCAAAATTCACGCGCCTCACGTGGGACTGCACGTGAGGCGCTGAGGGACCTTTTTGTAAATACATGAAAGCTTAGGGGTCCTATGGCAAAAATCCTAATTTTATTTACACTAAACCTTTATTTTACAACATTAAATATAAAAAACAAAAATAGCAGGGGTTAGGTTTGCAATTTACCCCCAAAAGTGCGCTTCATCCGACGGCAGGTTTTTTCTTCACTTATCCACGTGGCGCATCCACGTGGACCGATGACGGTTTGCCGATGAGTGGTCCAGATAAGGTCTTTCATCTACATCAACAGCTTAGGTGTGGCTAAGATGGACGACCACGATTGAATCTAGGGCCTTCATCATGATCGGATGGGAATGGAGCCACCTGGAAGAACAGGGAAGAAGCTCGCACTAGGCGAGCTCCGATCTTGAATCGCGAGCTCCTCCGGGCTTCTCCGTCGCATCCAAGGTGCTCTGCTCATTGCTGGAAGGCCCCCGCGTCGAAGGACGGTCTTCTCTTGGCTCCTGGAGGTCCGAGGTGTTCAGGAGAGGTCGGAGTAGCTTTGGACCTCCAGGAACCTCTTCCTGGTTTGATTCGAGTCCCGGAGGGCTCGTTTCTTCGTTGTACCTGCACGGGAAGAACAAGGAGGATGAGGGCTCTCTCCTCAACCCTGGGTTTTGAAGCTGCGACGCAAGATGAGGCGAGTCGGAGGAGCTCCGACGAACGACGGAGGGGGAGCTCTGATTCGCGAAGACAGAGGGTCTTCGGTTGAAAAAAGGTGGTCGGGAGATGGAGAACGCGACGAGGAACGAAATGGAATGGTAAAGGGGTTCGGAAACAGTCGAGGGCACGGTGGAGAAGCTGCCGGAGCTGAGATCCGACGAACTTCGATTTGGTTAACCTAGGCTTTACTAAGGATCTAATTGCGAAAAAAACGGCATGAATGAAATGCAGAAACGAAAAGCTACCTAAATAATGTAAAGGAACAACTCTTATACCTAGGGGCCTCCAGGGAGCAGGATGGATGCCGGAGCTCCGCCGCGACAAAATTCTCCCTCCTCCGGCCGATTCACGATGCTGGGATGCTCCTCCTGTCACAAGGGCTCGTCCAGGAACCGAATCAAGGCATTTAGGTGAAGTAAAGTTGGCCAAATTTGAGGAGGAGGTCGGAGCTCTTTATTTATAATTATTGCAGGCGCCCTTATTGACCGAAGCTTATCGATGAATCTATTGAGCAACTCATTGCTCTAAGATATCGGCGGGCATAAGTGATCATTAGGGATGATTTCTTGCGAAGGAAGCGAGCGCGATCGAGGGACGAGACACCCACGAAAAAAAGGGAGAAGATGGGCACACAGACGGATTTGACGGGCGGAGGCTGAGATGGGATTGTTGACCAGAGGTCAACGAAGGCAGCGCTCCTATTGGTCCGCGTCAGCCGCTGGATGACAAAATAGAGGATTTTATTCAAAAATAATTAATTTAAAATAGTAAATGATTTTATTATTTTTCAAGTATAATATAAAAAATGTTTATTATTTTATGTAGTATTTTAATATGATTTTTATTTATTTTTTTGGCTTTGTTTATTAGTAGTTAATTTTTATGAGTGTATTTATAGGTATATTCATCTATGTTTGGTGCATTTTTATTTTTGTATTGTATATATTATTTTATTATTTTGTTCTTTTATTTTATATATTTATAACTTATTTTTGTGAGTGCAAATATAATTTTATTTGATTTTTATGAGTTTATTTGCATATTTAAGTAAATAAGGATGTGATTTGCATAGGTATAGGTGTTTTGCCTATGTTTTGAGATAAATTTATTTTATTTGTACATTTCTTCTTGGTTTAATTCTAGTTTTGCTGTACACATATATTATAAATATTGTATATAAATTTATAAAAATATGAATTTGTAAAAATAATAGGTAATGAATAAACTGAATATTTTAATCGGTATTATGTACAATAGGGGCCCAAAATCTAACTTTCACAGATGAACTCCAAAAATTATGAAATCAATTTTATTAAATAGTTCTTGAAAAGCTATATAAATTAAAGGTGATTTTGGGTGATTTTGAGTTTTTAATTGCAAGATATGGGTCTGTGAAGTTGAGATTCTGGCTTTTTATTCTGTGTATAAAATGTACACTGTGTATCCTTTTTGTACAAACTCAATTTTGTATTTTTATTTACATTATTATCTACAACTTTTATGTACAAAGTTTCTTCATTTCATGAATAAACACTTATATACAAAATAGGTGTCAAAATGCATAAATGCATGAATAAATAAATGAGGTATTTATTGCATTTTGGCCCTTATCTCCCCTACTTTATTCCTTGTCGACCAATTCCATTCTGGACTTGGTCTCGGGGTTAGGGTCATAAAGTATTTGCAATATTATATTCCTTTTTCTTTTCTTCTCTTTATTCTATAATTTTGGCATTAAAAACCTTATTTTAGGTACAATAAATACAATAAATAATGAATGCTATTATAGACAAATTGATGCCATTTACATGCATTTGCTGGGGTTTTTAAGGCCAAAATGATAGAATAAAGGTGATGAAATGGAGATTCATCCCCCCCTATACTTGCCTTTGCTAGTCCCTAGCAAATACTTATGCAATAAGAAGAGAAAGAAGAAAGAATAAAAAGAAAAGAAAAAGGAAATTGAAGAAGATAGAGTGAATAGGATAGCTTTCAGTGCAATATCTTGTCCTTACAAAATCAGAGTTTGGAGCTCGGGTTAGACCTTGATGTGAAAGTGTGTGAAATCTAGTTGGGAACCAAATTTAGAACACAACAAGCTTCGAGAGTCACAGGACTTGGTTCAAACCACCTCAATAGTCAGGTCAGAACTAGCCTACGTCATACGCAAACCCTTATGACTATGAAGCTGACTTGTACAGTATAAGTGATGGTGGCTCTCTCCTGCTGAAATGACAAAGGAACTGACTTCTCTAGAATGACAACCCAATGATTCCCCAATCCAGCCATCTGTCGTCGAGGAGCGGGGTATTCCCTTCTAAGTTCAAGTGGCATCCAACTCAAGAGGAGGAGGTGAAGAAGAGAATGGACGGTAGCCAGTGTAGCTACCTATCCTGGGATGCAAGACCAGTGTAGTCAAGTCATCCAGCTGCAGGCTCACGTGGTATAACCTTGATGCTCAAGCTTGCTTATTTTCTATACAACATATATACATACTCCGGCAGGCACTTTTATTTTTATTTTCAAGCATGTCCACTTTTTGGAGTTTTTTTTAAACATACTATTTACAACAACACTTACATAAGGACTTTTTCCTCTTGAGTCAGAAGACTATCCCTCTTTTGAAGCTTTATTGCAACCCACACTTTCCTGTCATTCGACTTCATTGAAACTGGACCAGGTTGGGGTGCACTTCCCTCCCTAGACGAGGACGAATTTTTCTACTCGTGTGCGTCTCAGTCTGGCAAATCCAACCCCCTCACCACTCCAACAAAGTTGAGCCAAGTGAAAGGTGCAATTATCCAAGTTAGGTCACGGCCGACAAGAGTCGTGCGTGTGTCTCGAAAAGTTCTAGTTAGTCAGTTGAGGTGACTTGAACCCAGCTCTGATTTCTCAAAGAATTAAGTCTGAATAGACCTGAAGTGCCTTGAACCTAGTTCCCATAAGGTCCATGTGCAGTTAGGTGCGGTCAGGTCCAACCAAGCTCCAATCTTTGACTTTATTGGACTAGTTCAATCATCAAGCTCAATAAAAGAATATGAATGTCATGCAAATGCTATTGACAAATATGCAAAGAAAATTTTTTTTTCAAAGAATTTGAAAACCAAGAGAAAATTTTTACGTAAAGAATTTTGCACATAAAAGAATATTGGCACCGAAAATATGTACACCTATTTACATGGGGTTGCCGCTTTATTTTTCAAAACTTAAAGAAGTTACATGTTTTAACCAAGTGATCTATTTAGGTGTATATACAATTGATAACTAGTTTTATGTATTTTATTTATGATTTATTTATTTCATCTTCTTTATTAGGATGCTCTTATTCCTTAAATTTATTTGAGAATCATTTTGAAAACTATAGTACAAAATAATTTTTGCAAATATTTACAAACATTTGAAAGACATTTTGCAAAGATTTTGCAAACACTATATACACATTTTTCAAAATACTTTTACAAACATTTTCAAAATCTTTTGCAAATAGGTTTTCAAATCCTTTATTTCACACAAATAAAAGATTTTTTGCAATCAAAATATTTTTACAAAGGTTGAAATCGTTTCACAAAAAGTTTTCCAAACATTTCACACCATTTTTCAAATCATTTTGCAAAACTATTTAACCTGATTTATTAATCAGTATGCACAAAGAGCAGAAACTTATTTGGGCTCTTATAAGTTTTATTTGGAATTGTTGCTTGTTTTTGCATGAGAGATTTTTGTGTATACTCTTCAGCCTTATTTGAAAATCGTTTAAAAAGATTTTGAAAACTAGTACACACATTTGAAAATCAGTACACACATTTGAAAATCATTTTGTAGAAGTTTTTCAAATAGTATAGATAGATTTTTCAAAATAATTCTACAACCATTTTCCAATCAATTGTAAATTGCTTTTCAAACATTTTTATTTCACGCAAAGAAAATGAATTTTCAATCAAAAATATTTTACAAATGTTGAACACTTTTTCACAAAGAGTTTCAAATCTTTTACAAAGCTATTTTTGCCTGATTTATTAATCAGTATGTAAGAATCTGAGGAGCTCACACTCATCTTTTATTATAGTAATAACGATACTTTTATTACTTTTAGCTTGAGGCAGCATTTTATTTACAGTATGAGTTATGGCTTATAGTATATACATGGTATATACGACCCCCCTATACTTAGCTTGAGCTATGTCCTCATAGATCGAAGAGAAAAGAAAAGACATAACTCGCACTGAGTATAGACGAGTCTAAAGAATAGATGAATAAGAAATGAACGAATGAGCAGTTGACTGTCCTCCCTATACTTAGGACCAAGTAATCCTAAGTATAGCAGACTGTACATAAAGCAGGGAGGGTCAAGGGTGGGAATAAACAGATCGTACTCAGAATGTCTCCCCCTATACTTAGGGTAAGATACTCCTAAGTATAGACAAGAAGAGGAGACAATGGAGAGGATCAAAGAATAACAGAACTCGAGGTGCACATCCCCCTATACTTAGGACAAAGTGCGTCCTAAGTATAGAAAACTGACAAAAAGGGACAACACCTTTTGATACAAAAGGAAGATAGAAGAGAAAAGAAGAAGACAAGAAAAGAAGAAAATCAGATGAATAGTTTTTGAGGTGCAGCGTCTGAATCTTCTGATGCTGTGGAGATGTCGTCATGGTGCAGAAGCTGGATGGAGTCGACAACGGCCAAGAATGTATCTGGTTCGAGGTAAGGATTTAGGAGTTGACCGTTCACGACGAATGGTTGTGCGTTAGGAGACAATTCTGATATGGTAATGCTTCCATTGTCACGCACTTCACGAACTCGGAATGGACTTGTCCACTTACTCTTCAATTTGCCCGGGAATATCCGCAACTTTGCATCAAATAGCCACAACTTCTGTCCAACTTCAAAGGTCTTTCGTCTGATGTGCCGGTCATGCCAGCATTTCACCTTGTCCTTGTACATCAATGTGATATCGTGTGCATAGTCTCGGAACTCCAAGAGTCTGTTCAGATCATCCTTTCTTTTCTGACTACTTTTTCGTGAGTCCAAACTGCACATGTTAATTGCCCATAAAGACTTGTGAATTAATTCGACGGGTAGATGGCACGGCTTCCCATATACAAGACGATAGGACGACATGCCCAAGGGAGACTTGTAGGCGATTTTGTAAGCCCAGAGAATTGAGTCCAAGAGTTGAGACCGGTTCTTTCTATCCGGTCGTACAAGTTTCTGCAAGATCGTCTTAATTTCTCTGTTCGACAATTCGACCATGCCATTGGTCTGAGGATGGTAAGGAGATGCGACACGATGGTCGATGCCATACTCCTTCGTTAGTTTCTTGACCTCTTTGTTGATGAAATGGCTACCCCCATTTGATATGAGAACCTTCGGAATCCCGAACCGCGAAATGATGTTCTTCTTCAAGAATTGACACACTGTTCGGCTGTCAGCGGCTCGAGCAGGAATAGCTTCAACCCAATGACTCACGTAATCGACGGCAAGAAGGATGTGCTAAAAACCTTGACTGTTAGGGAAAGGTCCCATGAAATCAATGCCCCATGCATCGTAAACATCTGCTATCTGAATGGATTTTAGGGGCATCGAATCTTTTGTAATGAGTGTACCCTTCAATCTCTGACAGTCAATGCATCGTTTGACAAATTCTGCTGCATCCTTGAATAATGTGGGCCACCAGAAGCCGCACTGAAGTACCTTGGCTGCCGTACGGTCTCCAGAGTGATGTCCACCAGATTCGAGCGAGTGACAATGCTCGAGGACACTATAATGCTCCTCCTGAGGGATGCACCTGCGCCAAATGCAGTCTGCTCCTTCCCAGAATAAAAGAGGATCCTCCCATTGATAGAAACTGATGGTCGACATAAATTTATTCTTTTGATTCTTCGTCCAATCCGACGTTATTACCCCCGAGGCAAGGTAATTGACTATATCAGCATACCAAGGGAGAGAATCCACTGCTAAAATTGATTCATCTGGAAAGGTTTCTGTGATGGGTGCATTGTTCAGAAGAGGCTCATGCTGCTCAATTCTGGAGAGATGGCCTGCTACCACATTCTGGACTCCAGGCTTATCTAATTTCCAAGTCAAATTCCTGGAGGAGAAGGATCCATCGAATCAGTCTTGGTTTGGCATCCTTCTTCTGCTGTAGGTACCGGATAGCAGAGTGGTCTGTAAAAATGGTGACTTTTGATCCAAGCAAATAGGATCTGAACTTTTCGAGGGCGAAAACCACAGCCAGCAACTCTTTTTCTGTCACAGTGTAATTTCTTTGCGCCTCATCTAATGTTTTGCTGGCGTAGTGAATGGCATAGGGCGCTTTTTCTCTTCTTTGTCCAAGAACATCCCCAACTGCAAAATCGGACGCATCAGTCATGATCTCAAAGGGAAGAGACCAATCTGGCGGCTGTAGGACTGGAGCCTGAGTGATAAGCTCCTTCAGTTGATTGAAAGCAAGGAGAACCTGCTGATCGATATTGAACTTAGTTTCCTTGCATAGGAGTTCTGTTAAAGGTCGGGCAATGCGGCTAAAATCATTGATGAATCGTCCGTGAAATCCCACATGCCCCAGGAATGACCTTATATTCTTGACTGACTGAGGTGGCTCCAGATTGGCAATAACATCCACCTTTGCCGGGTCGACTTCCATGCCACGTTTGGAAACGACATGACCCAGCACAATTCCTTCGGTGACCATGAAGTGGCTCTTTTCCCATAAAAGAACTAAATTGACTTCACTACATTTCTGAAGTACCCTGTCTAGGTGCCGAAGACAAGAATCGAAACTGTCACCCTAGATCGAGAAGTCGTCCATGAAAACCTCGAGAAAACTGCCTACCATCTCTGCGAAAACTGCTAGCATGCATCGTTGGAATATTGCAGGTGTATTACATAATCCAAAGGGCATCCTCTTGAAGGCATAGGTGCCGAACGGGCAAGTGAAGGTAGTCTTCTCTTGACCTTCGGGAGCGATTGTCACTTGGTTGTACCCGGAATACCCATCCAAAAAGCAGAAGAACTCCTTGTCTGCTAGTCTTTCCAGAACTTGATCAATGAATGGCAAGGGGAAGTGGTCCTTCTTAGTTGCTGCATTAAGCCGGCGGTAGTCAACACACACCCGCCAGGATGTTGGTACCCGAGTGGATATTTCCTATCCTTTGTCATTGGTAACCACGGTAAGCCCGGATTTCTTTGGAACTACATGCAGTGGGCTTACCCATTTTGAATTGGAGATGGGATAGATGAAGCCTGCGTCACACCATTTCGTGATTTCTTTCATGACGACGTCCCGGAGATTTGGATTCAGTCTTCTTTGGAATTCGCGAGACGACTTGGCATCTTCTTCCAGATAGAATGGTGTGAACACAAGGCTGGATTTATCCCATGGAGATCTGATACACACCAACCAAATGCCTTGCGGTTCCTTTCTAGAACCTCGAGAAGTCGAGATTCCTACTTCGGATTCAGCCTGCTGCTGATGATGACCGAATACATGTGTTCTTCACCCGCAAGGAAAGCATACTTCAGACCTGCAGGAAGTGGCTTGAGTTCTAGTTTTGATCTGTCCATCTTGTTGGTCACTTCAGAGACTATACTGGTGGTGGGATGTACTTCTTTGATGGAGCTACTATCCTCAGTATTCTGTTGAGACCCTGATGATGTGCCAAACTGTTCTGTACTGTGCTCATTGTGTTCGAGTTGGAGTGAATTCTCGGGATCAAAGAGATGCGCCTGCATCTGAGAATCTGTCTCCCAAGAATCATCGAAGCATATGACAACTGTGCTTTCCAAGTCCTCCTCAAGAGTGAGAATTTCTCGGGTCCATGAATCATTCAATGACAGTGATGAGTCTCTGATCTCTGCAACAAAGTCACAGTCTGCTTCTGATACTGCATGGCTCTCATCAGTCATGGCGTTCAGCTCTCTGATCATGTTTATAGTGATATGTTTGTTGTTCGAGCTAAAAGTGATCTTGCAAGACCCGTAATCAACCGCGGCACCTGAGGTACGCAAGAATGGTCGGTCGTGGATGATAGGGGCCTGGAGTAAGGGTACGGGTGAGTCCATATCAAGGACTACGAAATCAACATGGAATTGCATCTCCCACACCTTCACTACAACGTCTTCCAACAGACCCCGGGGCCGCTTGATGGATCGGTCAGCGAACTGGAGGACCATTCGTGTCTACTTGAGCGGACCCAGCCTAAATTCTTGCGGTATTGATGATGGCAAAAGGTTGATGGAAGACTCGCTGTCGAGGAGAGTGCGCTCGAAGACTTGATGGAAAATCTCACAACTGATAAGAGGTGCTCCTGTGTCTTGTTTCTTCTGTGGGAGGTTGCTGATAGCTGCAACAGTGGCCATGGAGAGCACGTGCTTTTCTACATCTCTGCGTCCGTTCTCACGTGCCGGGAGATGTTTGTTGGTACATGCCTCCTTCAAGCCCTTTTTCACCACGGGCATGTATTTCATGGCCTTGATCAGTGGTATCTCTAGGGTTAAATTGTCTAGAATTTCCACAACTCCAGGATCAGACAACATATTTTTTCGTTTTGCAATTTTTTTGGATTTTTCTATTGCATGAGGAAAAGGGATATGTACATCTCTAGCTGGAAAAACAGAGTTCTTATTTACATCAAAATTATCGCCCACAGAATGTTGTACATCCGGACTACAAAAAGGAGTACACACTGGATCCTGACATGCTGGTGCTGATGGGCGAGCAAAAAGTAAGGCGTCTGCTCCGTCGGCTGGCGAGGGATCAGCTGCTGCTAGCGGCTCCTCCGAGGCTGGCGCGGCTTTGCTTCGGCTGCAGGCTTCTTTTTATTGTTTTCGATTTTGCTGATTTTTTTGTATTTTTGGCTGAGGATGCTGGTGCTGCATGACGGCTGGAATGGCTTTTCCTTCTTCTTCCTCCTCACCCATCCCTGTAGTTGGCACGGTTGATGCAGAAGATGACGATCCACCTGGTTCGTTTTTCTCCCCATTCTTGATAGCAGGCGGGGACAAGGCCCTACCGCTCCTGAGAGTGACAGCATTAGAATAAACAATGTTATCATTTTCTGACTCTATAGACGCAGACAAGACATCACATTCTACATGCTCTTTCTTTTTGGAGCTATTGGGGTTGGCTTCGACCTGAGCTGGGATGGTGGTCTTGGTGGCAGTCAGCTCGTCGAGCCTTTTAGTCATATCTGCTATCCCTTTGGCAAGTTGGGCCAAGCAATCCATGGTCGGGTTCACTGGAGTTGCCTCAGTGGATTCAGCGTGCAGACCACACTATTGTTGCGTATGCTGATGCTGAGGTTGTTGTTGGCGGTGCTGAGGTGGTGCAGGAAGCTGAAACTGCTGGTAAGAGGGAGGAGGATACTGCTGGTATTGCTGAGGTTGAGCGGCCGCATACTGATGGAAAGGTTGTTGCTGTCGGTACTACGGCTGCTGGTAATGCTGATTCTTCCTCCATTGATTTGCATATGGGGGAGGTTGATGGTACAGTGGCGGTGGTTGTCAGGACTGCCCAAATCGACCACCCTGAGGCTGGTGGTATTGCCGGTTGGCTGGTGGCTGACCTTGGGGTTGTCCCATCGGATGGGTCGGTTGTGCTTCATTACTCCATACCCCGTTGACTTCCTAAATCAGGGGTGGTGGTGGGAAGACTGGATTAGATCCTGATGCAAAATCTGGTTGGTACACAACCATCTGCTACTGCGGCTGGCCCTGATCGGGATCATGCACGTAGTAAACATGCTGGACTGCCGGTGGCTGATGGCTCTGCTGAGGCGGATGCGGCGGTGGTAGATCGTCATTCTTCTCAGCTGGAGCTTCTGATGGTGCTGCCGACTGGACAGATTTGATGGTGCCCACTAACAATTCTAGCTTTTTATTGATCTAATCCAGCTTATCAAGGTTTTGAGTCCTCTTTTCGATCACATAAAGTTTTTCGAGATCCTGTGATCGTTTCTCAATAATATCAACCTTCGAGAGATGGCCCCCGATGATGCTGAGGTTGGATCTCTCATCTCTCTCCGCCTCTCGAGACGCTGCCATGTGTACTTGTTTCTGGAGGATCTGGGGCTGCTTTTGGTATGCTTTTTATGAAGAGAGGGCGACCTCTCCTTCGGCCAGTTCTTCGAATATCTGCCAGACTACATCTTCATCCTTGTTGAAGTGTGAACCCCCACATGCTGCATCAACGAGCCTTTGGCTCTCAATGTTCAGGCTCCCAAAGAAGTGTTGGACCAAGCTGGTCTTCGGGATCTCATGATGGGGACATTTCTCCTGCAGATCGGAGAATCTCTCCCATGCTTCATGTATGGACTCGTGGGCTCCTTGGAAGAAGTTGCTGATTTTGGCACGCATCTGGTTGAGTGGACAGAGAGGGTAAAACTTATGCAGGAAAGCTGACTTTAGTTCCTCCTAGGTTGTCACAACCTTCCCCAGATGGTTGACCCAATAAAGGGCCTTGTCTTGTAAGCTGAAGGGAAATGCCATCATTTTGACAATGTCCAAAGGAACATTGGGATAGTGAGTCGTACGACAGATGCGTGAGAACTGCTGCAGGTGGATGTACGGTTCTTCATTGGTGTTTCTATGGAAAGATGGAAGAAGAGCAAGGAACTGGGGCTTCACCTCAAAGTGAGCGTGCACCGGTGGAATGAAAATCCACTCGGTCATCTGGCTGTCTCCAGGATTATAGGTCTCCTTTAGTGTAGGCTTTGGTCCCCTATTTTCTGGCTCTTCGTCGTCATCAGGTGGACCACCACCTCCTCTTCTTCCTCCTCCTCCCTCGGCTCTGTTCATCACATCATTCAGCATATCCTGAAAAGCGGTCTGTGCTAGGGCCTGCTCTGTCAGTTGCTGTTGGATTGCCTGGATAGATGCTAACAGTTGTGCATTAACCTGATTCTGATATGGCAACTATCCTTCTGGTTGGGGTGGCTGCTGACCCTTGCCCTTTCCTTGAGGAGCCATGTCAGGGTCTGAGTCGGACGAAATGAATTCTGGAGTAGAAGCTAGGGCACAGTCTGCCCTTTTATCTGCAGAATGAGAGAATCCTGATCAGACCACTTGCAATATTGTTCAGTTGTCATGATAATTTTGGAGTTAAGGTCAACCCCAACATATTGTGAACGGAACAAGATGTGGACTGTAATCGACTTCCATTCACAACGGCGAGAGTGGGACAAAAGTGATCCCTGTTTATTGGGTGGTCAAAAGGAGGGTAGAAGACGAGGAGTCTGGAGATCGATCCGCAAAGTCCGGATCGGGTTCTTGGGAATCGCCTCAAATTTATTGGCGAAATCGAGTCCATGGAATCGATGTGGGTGTCGGCAGGGTCCCGACGAAAACCATCCATGGATTGATTTCGCAAAGCAAGAGAGGATTGGATGTTGGAGGAAGGATACGATGGCCAACGAGGAGTAAAAAGGAGTGCAAAACAGTAGAAAGTCTCAAACTGAGCGGGGGTCAAAGGGGAATGACACAACAAAATTTGCGCAAAGGCGCAGGACTTGATCTTTGAACCTTAATCTAGATCCATACAAACACAATACAAGATTGGGTTCACCAACTCACGCCATGTGAAGCCGTAAAGATTCGGCTACTTATTATCTTTTCAGTTTTAGAGTGGTTATTTCAGGCATATCTTTTATCAAGTCCTTAGCACGCTATCCCTATAGGAGAGAGATACTGCCAGAAAAGCATCCCTTACCTGTCCTCCTCCTTTGTAACCTGTAGTCTGTACTTTTTGAGGTCCTTGTAACCCTTCTTGGATCCCTACTCAGCCAAAGAAATAGAGAGAGGAAGCCAATAGGCAAAATCGATACTTTGGTTCTCGCTCGCAACGGAATCACCCGTGAGCTTGCAAGAACCTACTCGGACGCAAGACGATGAGACAGACACCCCCGTGAAGGCGTGGCCTATGCTTGATACTTCTGACAAGGTCGATGCTCTACACAACAGAGAGTCATCACTGGCCAAGCCCTACTCACCCACGTACGATAGAAGCGCCAATACTTCAGAAATCCAGGCGATACACAAGACAGTTGCAGACTGGGATTTTGGCTCTATTCCTTATGGGACGTGCCTCGCTCAAGGGAGTAGGGTTTTGCCCCCTCCAAAGGTACCTGAAAACAATGAGGGCTTTATGAATCCAGTACAATGATAGTCCATTACAAATTTTAATTAAGGTCAAAGTTTACTTAACAGTCCTCTTGTTTTAATTTTTTGGGTTTTCACTTTTTTTAAGTCTGTTTCATACCCGCGCCTAACGTTTTTGTAGATTTTCATTTATGTCCTAGGTGCTCAAAATTAGAGGGAGATAGCGGAAAAGCCGTGCAAATTGGTTCTATGATGGAAATCTCACCAATGAACCGAATGATGCATGCTGAGTTAGAAGACTTACAGTGCATCCCAACTCTCTCCATGTGGAATGTAAAATAGAATTTTTAAACCTATCTACATGGCGGTGTGCATTCGACAAAATCGCCCTAAACATTAGCTACTATTAACGTGAAAAATCACAAGTTGCTCACTTATCCTTAACCTAAGAGTCCGGTCTTGGCTTACCCCTCCTCTTCTCGACACACTCGAGTTCAGGAGTAGCGCTTGATGCGGCTCGCTCACGGCATATGGGTTAAGAAATAAATGAACAGACTGTTTAAATTTGACTAGATCCATACGAAGTAGACTATAGGAACATGCATTCTTATTAAGGTTTGGACGTAGCTACCAAATCAAGCAACCTATATCTAGGGACTCCAAGCACACAAAACAAAGTAAAGAAAAAGGCGGAAAGCTCAAAACTGCGGGAAACAAAGAAAAGAAAGCGGTAGAAAACTCGGAAAACAGCGACGAGGCCCCCAGATGAATGGACCCCGTTGTGAAGAGTAGAGTCCAAGTTATATTACATGCCAAAATTGTCTCTCTCTCACAATAAATTACAAAATTGATCCTAAGGCCTAGCTAATTCACATCCCTTTGCATGCTTGGTGCTCTCTCCAACTGGTCATGAAGTGAAGACCAACCTCCTCCAAGCTTGGCTGCCTTGACTTCCTAAGAAACCATCCTCGCTTGGCAGGCCCTCGCAACAAGGTCACAAAGAGATAGATTAATATACAAGCTCAATCAATGAAATACAGAATCAATTAATAAATCAGAATAATTGAACGTGTATGTCACTAATCAGAGAATCATGTGTTAGTTAAACAATTTCAAATAAATACTAATCACAGAATAAATGATGAACGAATGAATTTTTATACAAGAATGACAAGGTATAATAGGCTACGCTCATTGCTCCCCGGCAACGGCACCATCTGATAATGAGCATTTTGCGAGGGTCAAAATACGCCCCGCACAAGACGGGGACGATCGTGTCGCTGAGGCGACCGCTAACAAAACCCTTGTTAAACAGAAATTAACCCACTTCAAAGAATGAGCCAATTAAATCTCAAAACTATGAATTAACATTTATTAACTCTACCATAAAAATGCATAGTGTGTAAGCATGTAGAGGTTGAACCACAGAGAGCAAAAAAAATGAGTAGCCTATCGGTATTTATGTACATCCAGGTCATTCTTAAATGTGTCCTATTTTTGTGGGTTTTTATTTAATTAATATATTCTTTTTGTTATATATTTTTTATTTTACTTTTGTTTCTATAATTTTTATTTTGTTTTATATTTTATATTTTTTTGATTTTCTTTTTATATTTTTAATTATATAATATAGATATATATAAAGAGATATAGTTATAAGAGAAGAGAGAGAAAGATAATATACGGATATATATTTATAGAAATACTCAATGTACATATTGGATATAATATTTTTTTGGTTTATATATATTTGTTATTTTTCTGGAATTTTTATAATTTTTATGTATTTTCAATTCCAAAAATATCCCTAATAAGGGATTAAGTAAATAGGCCGAAAATAATTTAGGCTTTTAAAAATATAAAATAAGTCTCAAAATTACCCAAATTAATTTTAATACGTAAATAATAATATACAAGTAATTATAAAATAGGAAAATATATTTTTGGTATTTTGAAGGGTTTTTATATTTTTTTAGGATTTTGAAGCTTCTTGAAATTTTTATATTTTCTTTTCCTATTTTTAGGGTTTTTCATTTTCTGGACTCTATATATATATACAAATATACGACATATAATATTTTTGGAATTTTTCAAAATGTTTTTATATTTTTTTGGCATTTTATGAATTAAACATTACAAAAATGGCTCCGTTTTCATTTTTAATAATTAGATTAAATGCAAAAAATACAAAATGGACATGTGGCGTGAAAGTACACTACATAGAGCATCTAACCTATTTTTTTGTGGATTTTTAGGAGTTAAATGGCTCTTTTTACTAAATACATAAAAGACACAAAAAAACCAGCCTGGCAGGGGCATTTTTGCAAATAAAGTAAATACAGGGGGTTCTGTGCAAAATTACCAACTGAAGTAAACATTTATTTAAATTTTAACGATCATTTTACAATAAACAAAATTCGCTAGGTGATACATGCAAAATTAACGCGCCTCACGTGGGACTGCACGTGAGGCACTGAGGGACATTTTTGTAAATACATGAAAGCTTAGGGGTCCTATGGCAAAAATCCCAATTTTATTTACACTAAACCTTTATTTAACAACATTAAATGTAAAATACAAAAATAGCAGGGGTTAGGTTTGCAATTTACCCTTCCGTCGCATCCAAGGTGCTCTGTTCGTTTATGGATGGCCCCCGCATCGAAGGACGGTCTTCTCTTGGCTCTTGGAGGTCCGAGGTGTTCAGGAGAGGTCGGAGTAGCTTTGGACCTCCAGGAACCTCTTCATGGTTTGATTCGAGTCCCGGAGGGCTCGTTTCTTCGTTGTACCTAACGGGAAGAACAAGGGGGATGTGGGCTTTCTCCTCGACCCTGTGTTTTGAAGCTGCGATGCCAGATGAGGCGAGGCGAAGGAGCTCCGACGAACTGCGGAGGTGGAGCTCCGATTCGCGAAGACAGAGGGTCTTCGGTTGAACAAACGTAGTCGGGAGATGGAGAATGCGATGAGGAACGAAATGGAATGGTAAAGGGGGTCGGAAACAGTCGAGGGCACGGTGGAGAAGCCGCCGGAGCTGAGCTTCGACGAACTTCGATTTGGTTAACCTAGGCTACACTAAGGATCTAATTGCGAAATAAACGACAGGAATGAAATGCAGAAACGAAAAGCTACCTAAATAACGTAAAGGAACATCTCTTATACCTGGGGGCCTCCAGGGAGCAGGACGGACGCCGGAGCTCCGCCGCGACAAATTCCTCCCTCCTCCGGCCGATTCATGGTGTTGGGAAGCTCCTCCTGTCACAAGGGCTCATCCAGGAACCGAATCAAGGCGTTTAGGGGAAGTAAAGTTGGCCAAATTTGAGGAGGAGGTCGGAGCTCTTTATTTATAAACATTGCAGGCGCCCTTATTAACCGGAGCTTATTGATGAATCTATTGAGCAACTCATTGCTCTAAGATATCGGCGGGCATCAATGATCATTAGGGATGATTTCTTGCGAAGGAAGCGAGCACGATCGATGGACGAGACGCCCGCGAAAAAAGGGAGAAGACGGGCTCGCAGACAGATTTGACGGGCGGAGGCTGAGATGGGATTGTTGACCAGAGGTCAACGAAGGCAGCGCTCCTATTGGTCCGCGTCAGCCGCTGGAAGACAAAACAGAGGATTTTATTCAAAAATAATTAAATTAAAATAGTAAATGATTTTATTATTTTTTGAGTATAAAATAAAAACTGTTTATTATTTTATGCAGTATTTTAATACGATTTTTATTTATTTTTTGGCTTTGTTTATTAGTAGTTAATTTTTATGAGTGTATTTATAGATATATTCATCTATGTTTGGTGCATTTTTATTTTTGTATTGTATATATTATTTTATTATTTTGTTCTTTTATTTATATATTTATAACTTATTTTTGTGAGTGCAAATATATTTTTATTTGATTTTTATGAGTTTATTTGCATATTTAACTAAATAAGGATGTGATTTGCATCGGTATAGGTATAGGTGTTTTGCCTATGTTTTGAGATAAATTTATTTTATTTGTACATTTCTTCTTGGTTTAATTCTAGTTTTACTGTACACATATGTTATAAATAATTTATATAAATTTATAAAAATAATAGGTAATGAATAAACTGAATATTTTAATCGGTATTATGTACAATAGGGGCCCAAAACCTAACTTTCACAGATGAACTCCAAACATTATGAAACCAATTTTATTAAATATTTCTTGAAAAGCTATATACAATTAAAGGTGATTTTGGGTGATTTTGAGTATTTAATTGCAAGATATGGGTCTGTGAAGTTGAGATTCTGGCTTTTTATTCTGTGTATAAAATGTACATTGTGTATCCTTTTTGTACATACTCAACTTTGTATTTTTATTTACATTATCATCTACAACTTTTATGTACAAAGTTTCTTCATTTGATGAATAAACACTTATGTACAAAATAGGTGTCAAAATGCATAAATGCATGAATAAATAAAGGAGGTATTTATTGAATTTTTGGCCCTTATCTCCCCCTACTTTATTCTTTGTCGACCAATTCCATTCTGGACTTGGTCTCGGGGTTAGGGTCATAAAATATTTGCAATATTTTATTCCTTTTTCTTTTCTTCTCTTTATTCTATAATTTTGGCATTAAAAACCTTATTTTAGGTACAATAAATATAATAAATAATGAATGCTATTATAGACAAATTGATGCCATTTACATGCATTTGCTTGGGTTTTTAAGGCCAAAATGATAGAATAAAGGTGATGAAATGGAGATTCATCATCCGCGCATAAAAATAAAGACAGAAATAAACTACCTATATGATGCACGAGGAAAACGGCCTTAGACGAAGCAATTTCTACACGTGAAAAACAGTAGTTGGGTAATCAAACTAAAGTCTGGAGTCCGATCTTGAGAGCTACTCGGTGTCCGTGACAATGAATCCTTCACGCGTTGTATGTAGCTCCTCACGACACGTGGACTTGAATCTAATTAAGCCGACTTTTTCTTGTGATTTAATTAATTAGATCCATAACGATCTATAGGTGCTGGCAGATAATTAGGGTTGGTCCTTAATTAATTACGTCACAATCAAGAAAAACCCTAAGGCTAAGGCTAAATCCACGAAAATCAGATAAGCAATAAAAGATGAAAAATCAAAACCGACGAAAAATCGCGATGATGTCCCCCAAACACACCGGTGCTCGACGAAACAGACCCCGATAATCACCAAGAAAGTCTCTGAGTCCTGTTGGTCCTGTATTATTACAATAATAAGGTCTGCAGTAAAATAAACTACTCTACGGCTATTCTATAGCTATCTATGGCTATCTACGGCTCCCGACACCTGCTTGCTTCCCTCGCGCTCTCATGCGGCTCTATGCAGAAAAGAGCCGCCTCTGACTCTCGCGGTTGCTTAGACTTCTCGAAGAAAGCTGCCTCGGTCCTCAGGCCCTCGCAAGAAACGTAAACAGAAGTGTATCAGTCCAAATTATTATCAAAATATGAAGATAAAATGAGATAGAAAAATATGTACATATATAAAAAGAAAAGCCGCCAACAAGCCGCAAAAAGAAAACGACTACTAAGTCGTGCTCCCCGGCAACGACGCCATTCTGATGACGAGACTTTTGTGACCCGGGTAAAGGTAAAAATACGGGTCGTTATGACCCGAATCTCGAAGCTCAATCAATCAAGAAACTCAAGACCACCAAATAGAATAATCAAACAATGAAGTCGAATAGCGGTCTCGCTATTTTATTTAACCTGGTATAGCGACCAGGGTCACACTCAAGGAGCACGGATTGGCTTAAAAAGCCTACGAAGTAGTCAGAAAATCAAATAAAGAGAAGAAAATATATTTGGTGGATTTTATGGGTTTTTTATTTTTTTTGTGATTTTTAATTATGAAGAAAATTTAACCTGGTATAGCGACCAGGGTCACACTCAAGGAGCACGGATTGGCTTAAAAAGCCTACGAAGTAGTCAGAAAATCAAATAAAGAGAAGAAAATATATTTGGTGGATTTTATGGGTTTTTTATTTTTTTGTGATTTTTAATTATGAAGAAAATATAAAACAAGTCAAAAAGTCGTAATCAACTAATTATTTAATAACAAAAATCAAGCCAAAAAGTTAAAATAAAAATATTTTTGGATTTTATAATTTTCAGGTGTTTTTGGTAATTTTCTCAAATTTTTATTATTTTTATTAAAATGGAACAAGACAGAAAATATAAACTATTGTGTGGTTTACCAAGAAAATAAAAATGGAACAAGCCACAATCTTTAAATGTTATCAAACAGTATTACTTGGCAGGTTTACCAAGATCTAACATAGGGGACATGCTATTTCTAGTTGTGTGGTTTTAAATTAATTCAAATAATTAATTAATTGCTAAGTTAATTTCTTTTTCGAAAAATAACATGCAATGAAATGAGATGTAAAAACTAAAAAGAGCAGATAAGCGCATGATATGTTATTATGATTTTTAATCCCACAAAGATGACCACTTAATCCTCAAAATAGATTCACAGATCAAAGGAAATTAAGTCCAAATGTATCAATAGATATTTTAGATACATGCCAAAAAAGATCAACGTATCAAAGCTATATCATGCAGGAATTTCTCAAGAGCAATTATCATGTAGGAATTTCTCAAGATGCTCTGGCCCTAATTCCTTGTAAATCATTCCTCTAAAAAATATTATCAATAATTCTTTGTACTTGGATGAGGCCTTACATAGATTAATTTCTCAATAAATACTTATCAAATGATGCAAGGGAATTAGTTTCACAAAATATTCTCAATGGAGTCCCTGCAGAAAGATCATTAATTTTCTCAATAAAATACAACACAAAAAGTCAAAAATTAGCCTAGAGACCCTCAAAGAATAAACCTTAATAAATAGCCTCAGATATGTTCACAAAATATATAATAAGATAAAGTGTTCAACAAGCTTTAGAACAACATATTATACGCTAAAATCAGAGTTCAATCGAGAAAGTTATGCTAAAATAAAGATCCATAGACTAAAATGCAATAAAGTAAGAATTTTTCTTTCAAAGTAATCCATGGATTGACTTATCTATAAAATCAAAAACTCGTATGGGACCTTCTACAATTTTCCCACGTACGCCGCATGGAGCATGTGATTGGGATTGGGGAGGACTTCTCTGCTATATCTTGAAAACCCGATGGCCTGATTTGAAATTATCCAAGGAGGCACGTGCATGGCACATGCCTCAGTTGGCAGGAGTTGCTTTGTAATTTGTTTGAGTGAGAGGGGGTTTCATCTCAATTTACCATCGTGACACGTGTTGTACATGTGCTATGGAAGGCTTAGCGGTGAGGCGGAAGGCTCGGACGCCTAATCCTATACGTGGCGCATGACATCGGTTGGGAGCCCCTCAAACCTTTAGGCTTGGGTCGAGGTTCAGGAGTACCGTCGTGGAAGTCAGATGACCGTCGGATCGAGGGTTGTCCCTTGATCAACAATGGCTCTTGGTAGAGGGAGACGATGGAGGATGTCGTCGGTGTGGCCCAGGGTGGAGGAGGTGCGACGATGGGCCGAAGCTTAGCCTCTGTGGTGGTGGAGCGATTGGTGAAGGCTGGTGCTCCTTCTAGAGCTATCGCCGAGGTTGCTGGAGATGCCGATCGAGGGCGAGGTGAGGGAAGGAGTTGGAAGCATGAGGCAGAGCTGCGGTCGAGTGCTATGGAGGAGTAGTAGAAGTATCGAGGCATGCTGTTGAGAGGAGTAGGTGCAGTCTGAGCAGAGGAAAGGTAGAGAGCTCCGATGGATGTGGCATGCATGTGTTTGCGGAGAAGTGCGACCCAGTCGAGGCCCCAGGTTGTTGTGGGTTGAGGTGGAGACATAAAGTGGCAGCAGTCGGGAAGGATGGAGTGCAAAGATTGAGGTTGCAAGTGAAGGTGTGTGGTGGGGGTGAAGAGGAACGGAATGGCTCGATAGGCAGAACAGAGATCAATACAGGAAGGAAGAGTAGAGGGGAAGGAGAATAAAGGGGAAGATGAAAGGGGAAAATAGTATACTTGAGGAATTGCGTGGATGGTTGGAGCTTCAATCTCCAATCAGTCGTCGCTCGAGGTTCTGGCAAGGAACCGAGCTCAACAGAGCATGCAGGCACTGCAACAAGGACCGGAGCGATCCTTGGATCTCACCAGAGGGAAGATCTAGCCGTCACTCGATTAGTTGGGGTCTTGGAGCTGTCACCTAGAAGAGATTGAGAGCTAGAGCTCTTCCTCATGTAATGGTGGATGTGGTGGCTGGGAGTTTTGCAACGTATGGTTTAATGTGTAAGAGGGTCGGATCTAGGGCATTTAGGGTTTGGCAAGGGTAACAGAAGTCAAGGGTACGCGGAGGAATAGTTAGGTCGTGGAGAGGGTGATCGGGGTGAAGGAAAAAAATGGAAAGGGGGTGAGGGTTTCGCCAGGCATAATGGTTGGAGTCGGAGGGTTGGAGGAAGGAGACGAGCCGTCACCATTGAATCATTTCATCCAACGGTCTAGGTAGGGGCGCGAGTGAAAGGCTCGGATCAAATTCAATGATATGATCGAGCGACTAAGGAGTAGGCAAAGGCATGTGGTCCAGATGCAGCTGGGGTTGTCATCCAACCGTGTCGGTGGTTTAAGTGACGTGGTGGAAGAGGAGGTGTTGGATGATGGGGCATCCAACAGCTCAGGGTGAGATGGAAGAAATTGGCTGGGATCATATCTTTGGGAAAATCTGATGGCTGCGGATGATCTGGATGTGAACGGATGAGATGGGAGCGGGTGGAAGGTGATCCAAGGGCGGAGAGTGAGGCCGGGCGACAAAGAGAGGGGCGGCCACGTGGGCGGCCCAGAGGGTACCACATAGCTGCTCCAGGAAATTCAAAAATAACAAAAATAAAGAAAATTCAAAAAAAGTAGGAGTCTGCATTAGAAAAAGGTCAAAACATGAAAGTTGTAGATCTTGATGAGATCTACAAATTTCATGTTGGTAAAAAATCCAAAAGAAATCTTTTGTACAAAGAAGAATTTTTGCAAGCATTTTTTATAGATAAAATACTTTGCCGTGGTTTTGATAGTTTTTTGTCCTTTTAATTTCTTTTAAAAGCCAAGATAAATATACACAATATTTAATCTACTTTTTAAGGTGTTTTGATAAAATAGAAAACAAGGAAAGAATGAGTATTACATACAATAAATTAGGGTCAGAATATATACAGAAAATATGTTAATTATAGGCATTAGGTTTATTAGCCAAAGATGCGGAGTTAATGAAGATTTCTCAAGAAGTTCTTATTAATCGAGGCTAAAAATAGATAATAATGATGATCCGATAGGGATTCATCATACCTCTATACTTAAACTATGCTCGTCCTCGAGCATCTAAAGAATGAAGGAGCTGGATTAATTCCTGACAGTGCATGTGGATTTTCAAGGCTTAATTTATCGAAGACCCTCAATTTGTTCCTAAAATTCTGGGCTTAACCATGTTCTTGTCAAAAGAAATCCAACTTCTCTATTTATCAGACTCTCTTTTTATACATAAAATATAAGAATATGATAGTTATTGTACTGCAATCATGAGAGTTAAGTCGAGATGTCACCCAAAGTTCCAGTCCAGGAGACTCTCCTCTAGACCTAATTCTCAACACTTGGGAATAAGTCGGTTCTTTCTTGAATCAACCGTCTCATTAGATTTTCAGACTTGAAACTGTAGATGGACAATCAGACGATGGAGGGCATAGGATTGTGTCTATTTTTCTCTCCTTCACATTTGAACAAGTGGTCTCTCAAGTGCCTTATTATTCAACACGTGTAGATTTTTGTTTGTTGATCATGTGTCCGTCAAGAGAATTCAAAGTCATCTGCACTTGTTTGGTGTATCTCTTTTGAGTATCTAAGATGTCTTCGACACACAGACTTGTATCACTATACAACAAAAAGCCCTTTTTTGGTGCTAGCCTGACTCCTTGGTCCTAATAGCATTTGGTCCAAGTGGACACTTTGAAAAGGTTGGGAGCACTCGCCTTTGGTGGAAGCTCTTTGAATTTATATTTGTAATGATTGAATTTTTCTTTGTATGAGAGAACTTCTCTCGAATTTCATTTCATTATTTGGCCAGCTCCACTGATTTTACCAAGAGTTGGCACACACTGATCAACACTTTATTTAAGTTTCATTACATTCTGGCACATAGGTAAATATCAAACGATAGCATGCGAACTTGTTCACATACTAGCTAGGGTTTTGCTGGCACTCGGGTTTTTTGAAGCCTTCATTGACTTTATCTCATCCTTGAGTATCATTAGATCAGGTCTAAACTCAAATCATCAGTCCTAGTTCCTCAAATGATAACTCAACTCATCTTATCAATCATGCAGTTGTGAAAGTGATGTGATGATCATATTCTTTAGAGGATAAAGATAAAGAGTGCAATATAGCGCTCAAATATTTCAAACTAGGGAAGTGTGGATTATTAAGTTTCAAAACCCTAATGACTAAGGTTGGCTAACTCAGTCTCTCAAGATCTCAGAATCTAGTGTCTTCAAATCCTCAAGCCTTGAGTGATAGTGGATGTGTCAAAAATAAACCAACTAAAGAATGTATGAGATGCTTAATGAAATGCAGGACCATGATTGAATTTGTTATGCAAAAAGTTTTTTCTTTCTTTCTTTTTGAATATCAGGTATTATTCACATAAAGAATCTAATATAATAAACACTACTTTAACCCATACTCGATTTTAGTTGAAAATAATTAAAGTACGAGCTATGGATAAAGTATGTAGAAAATATACAAACACCCCCCTATACTTAGCTTTATGTTCTCATGACACAAAGTGAAATGTAGACATAGATCCTACTAAGTATACTTGAGCAAAAGAGAAGTGGACCTGCCCCCCTATACTTAGACTTTTGAGGGACTGAGTATAGAAGAAAAGCATAAAATGAGGCAGTCGAGGGTGAAGGAAAAAGTATAGAAGTGATGTATAAATAATGATACTGGTTCCCATATACTTAGGCTCAGATCAGCCTAAGTATGATCGGATAATAACAAATGGAGAACCGAGTAGATTTACGGATGTACAATATCAAAGAGGTTTGCGACGAACCTTCTTGCGGGAGTGTGGTGGGAGATAGTATGGAGATGTGGATGGTGGTGAAGAGGGGGAGGATGAAGAGGACCATCCATTGTCAGAGTCATCCTCAAAGAATAGTAGTCGTACGCAGATGATCTGCAACCATTATCAACCAGAGGTAAGTGTCCTTTGATCATCGTTGTACTTATTGCACTTACTTGATGAACTACCTCAGGAACAGATGAGGACTTTTTAGAAATCACATGGCGTCTAAGGTCAAAGGTGACTTTCTTAGTCGGTTTGTTTCTGTAAAATGAATTGGGAGGAAGATAGACAGTCTTCATCTCCCTATCTTGAGTAACCAGTGTGGCACTTGTGAGTTCCTCTTCAGATGAATCCCCATAAAAGTCGACCAATTCTTGTAGGGTCATACACAACTTCGGGTGAGGAAGCATGTTCCTGGTGGCTTTGTGATTGCTGACTATGGATGTTGATGTCACCTCCTGATATTTGTGAATTTTGATGACATCAAAAGTTTCCTGAGTCGATTCCTTGTATGGTTTAAGTATATCATGACTTACTGTCGACTCAAACAATTGGACCACTTAAATAACAGTGATGATTCTCAAAAATATGGTCCAATTCTACATAAGCTGCTAAATAAAGTTTTCTCTAAGGAGCAGTTGTAGGGTGGGAGGTGTGATGAGAATCATATGTCTGTCCAACAGTCGGTCTCACGGGTGTCTCTCCCAGGGCTTGTGTTTGTGTTTCATGAGGAGAGGTCTGATTATGCGAAGTGTTTGTCTCGTGTTCACGACTGTCGATTTCAAGTTGGGTTTCCTCAGAGAAGATCATGTCATTGAGGCTTTGTGTATTATGGACTAAGTTCGGAAACTTGATGTCCTGAGTCTCACAATTGACAATTGCCTCAGCAGAGGCTAAGAACACTTTCCAAAAATGATAGGAGACTTAGTCATTTTTCAGGGTGCTCAATTTCAAGGGCAATAAAGTCCACTTTATGTTGTAATTTCAGAAATTTACGATGACAAAAACGATCCCCCATGGTCTTTTGGTAGATTGATCAGGTAGTTGAATGATCACCCTTGTCTTTTTGAGTTGTCCGAGTTTGAGTTGGTTAAAAATGGATTTTAGGAGGATGTTTAGCGTAGAGTCATCGTCTAACCGAACATGAGTGAATATGACATCCTCACTTTCACATGTGATCCGAGTCAACTGCTTGACTTTGCAACTTTTGATTTTGTGAGTCATCGCCAAAAGAGCTAGCCATAGATATGACATGATATTCAGTCCTTGATCATTTCTTGCTCGTCTTTTTAGGATTTAGTCGGCTCTTCATAAAAGTCTTAATATCGGGCACATTATCTATGACATTAATTAGTAGAAACTCTAGATCAGACTCTTGTGAAATGCTTCCATTTCATAATTATCCGATTTTTTGAATTTTCTTTATTTTTTTTCATTTTTGGTATTTTTTGTGACATGATTAGTCGGGGGCTCAAAGGTCAGTGGTGGTTGTTCCTGATTGTGAATTACATGATGATTTTGCGGTTTGCAAGGTGACCTTACTTCTTCTAGATTCTGCATCGATTGAATGCCATCATATATTTTCTCAATCAAATTGTCTGCTCTATGATTGATCTGAGCAATCTCATCCTCCAATATCTCATGACTTGTGATTGGATAATCATTCTCCATATGTTGTTATTCTGGCATGTAACCTTGAGTAGAGTATATATTATTCATAGTCATTACGGTCTGGTCATGAGTCATATTTCCTTGACACTGTTTTTGTTGTGAATTATCGAAGGAAAATGGGTCATACTCAGGAAGAGAGTCAACTGGAGTGAGGAATGGTTCAAGAAGTTTGGATCCCATAGTAACCAGAAATCATGCTTCTTTGTCAATATTGGTTACTCTATTTTCCATCCTCAATCTTGCTCGCTCTCTTGTGCCCATAAGATTGTCAGAATGTGAGAGAGGTCTATTCCATGAAGAAGTGTGGGCATAGGGTGGGATGCATGGGAAGGAAGAGAATGATGGTTGAGGAGGACCTAATTTGAAGAGAGGGTTCCCTTAGAATGAGTGAGAAGAAGGATATCGGGACATGGTCATGGAGACTAGGTAGGAAGACCAATGTGCCGACATCTTCGCAAGATTGGGATGGAATGATTTGTAAACCATGATTTGCTTGCAACTGCAAGGTCTTCGACGTACAGAATTCAAACGCAAACCAAACACATAGATTCACCCACTCGACTCTTATGAAGGCACGTTAGTGTTCCACTGCTTATCTTTTCGATTTTAATTTAATGAAAAAACAATCTTGAAGATTAAGCGGAGCTGTTAGATGCTATTTTTTTCACAAAGATTGTTCCGAGTTCATACAACTAATTGCATCTACTTTCAGTTTGTATAAGTGTAAATACGGACCGTAAAAATACGGGCTACCCGTTACCTGCGGACGGAGCCTTGCACGATATCCTCTAAACCACCCACTCTGCCAAGGGAAGTATAAACCGTAGAACGTCTACCCATGTTCCCTCATTGACAAGTAGCTAGTTGTTTCTAAAAACAGTAGTCTCAATGAAAATTTTCAGATTTTTGGCTCTATCCTAAGTGTGCGATCTTATCCTTACAAATAATGAGTGGATTTCTCTCCATTAGATATAAAGGTTAATTTTATGTCAATTTTATTTACAGTCACCTTGATTACCAGTCTCGATTTCAAATTAAGGTTATCATTGAGGTCTTAGATGAGACAGAACTCCACGCCTAACAAACAGTCCCGATTTCTTTAATTCTTAAGTTGTAAAAACCGAGGAGGGAGAATCGAAAAGCCAATGTAAGCGTAAATCAATGATTCATACTTAAGATGAAGACTTACAATGATTCCTCGCATTCTTCATGCGGGATGCAATAAAAGGAATTTTTAAAATTTATAGTAAATGATATGCACAGATGAAATCAACCTAAGCAGATAGTTCTATCAATGGAAAAGAATTGATTAAAATTTTGGCTAAGTTGAACGATCTACCAGTGCATATAGTTAGTGAGAAATGTTTGTCCTAAAATTTACGAGCACAAGCAAAAATAATTTTAATATAACGTATGTGCTCCTAGATTCTACGCCACATCATAGAGAGTTTGGTATGAGCTATTACAAATTATCAGGGTTCAGAGAGAGGGACCTTGTGAATTTTGCAGAAATTTAAAACTAAACTAACTCACTCTTACAAAATAAAAAACAGTCTTCTTTGCAGGCCCTTGAATTATATCCAAAAATTGCCCTTGAATTATATGCAAAATATTCTCAATGGAGTCCCTACATAAAGATCATCAATTTTCTCAATAAAATATGACATAAAATGTCAGAAATTAGCCTGCACATGTCAATAGAGATGCTCAAATAATAACCCTTAATAAATAGCCTCAGATCTGTTCATAAAATATATAATAAGATAGAGCGTTCATCAAGCTTCAAAACTACATATTATACACTAAAATCAGAGTTCAATCGAGAAAGTTATGCTAAAATAAAGATCCAAGGACTAAAATGCAATAAAAATAAGAGTTTTCCTTTCAAAGTGGTCCTCGAAGGGACTTATTTGTAAAATCAAAAACCCAAAGGGGGGCTTCTGCAACTTCCCATGTGCGTACACGGGAAGTACGTGATTGGGCATGGAGGGGAGCAGAGGGGGGCTTTTTTGCTATTTCTTGAAAACTCGAGGGGGCCTGATACATCCGAGCCTATACGTGGCACGCAACGTCGGTTGGGAGCCCCCCAAACCTCTAGGCTTGGAACGAGGTTTGGGAGCACCGTTATGGAAGTTAATTTATAGTCGAAGGTGGCTCTTGGTCGAGGGAGACGGCGGAGGATGGCGACGTGTAGCCCTATGCAGAGGAGGTGCAACAGTGGGGTAGAGCTTAGCCTCTATGGTGGTGGAGCGATCGACAAAGGCTGGTGTTCCTTTTGGAGCTATCGTCGAGGCTGCTGAAGATGTTGATCAAGGGCGAGGCGAGGGAAGGAGGTGGAAGCACGAGGCAGAGCTGCAGTCGAGTTCTATGGAGTGGGTTTCCTAGGAGGAGTAGGCGAAGCATCGAGGCAAGCTGTTGATCAGAGAGGTAGAGGTGCAGTCTGAGCAGAGGCAAGGTAGAGAGCTCTGATGAATTTGGCCTGCGTGTGTTGGCGTAGAAGTGCGACCCAGTCGAGGCCCTAGGTTGCCGTGGGTTGAGGTGGAGACGTAAAGTGGCAACAGTCGGGAAGGATGGAGTGCAAATATCGAGGCGGTGAGCGAAGGTATATGGTGGGGGAGAAGAGGAACAGAGTGGATCGGTAGGCAGAGCAGAGATCAAAAGAGGAAGGAAAAGTAGAGGGGAAGGAGAAGATGAAAGGGGAAAAGAGTATACCTGAGGAATCGCTTGAATGGATGGAGATTCAAGCTCTGATCAATCGTCGCTCGAGATTCTGATGGGGAACCAAGCTCAACAGAGCATGCGAACACTGCAACAAGACCTGAGCCATCCTTGGATCTCACCGAAGGGAAAAGCTAGTCATCGCTCGCTCAGATAGGGTCTTGGAGCTATCACCTGGAAGAGAATGAGAGATGGAGCTCTTCCTCACGTAATGGTGGATGGGGTAGTAAGAGGGAGGAGGAGCAGTATTTGAAGGGTGCGATGGTGCATTACAGGTGATGGCCAGACATTTTGCAACATTTGGTTGAGTGTGTAAGAGGGTTGGATCTATAGATCATTTAGGATTCGGCGAGGGTAACGGAAGTCCGAGGTACGTGGAGGAGCAGTTAGTTGTGGAATGGGTGATCAGGGCAAAGGCAAAAAATGGAAAGGGGGTGAGGGTTTCGCTAGACGTAATGCTTGGAGCGGGAGGCGTTGGAGGTAGGAGACTAGCAGGCACCGTTGGATCACGTGATCCAACGGTCCAGGTAGGGTCATAGGTGAAGGGCTCGAATCAGATCCGATGTGATCGAGCAACTAAGGAGTAGGCGGGGGTGTATGGTCCAGATGCAGTTGGAGTTGTCATCCAGCTGTGTCAGTGGTTTAGGTGACATGGAGGCAGAGGAGGCGTTGGATGATGTGGCATCCAACGGCTCAGGGTGAGGCAGAAGAAAGTAGCTGGGATCAGATCTTAGGGAAGATCTGATGGCTGTGGATGATCTGGAGATGAACGAATGAGGTGGGATAGGGTGGAAGGTGATCCAAGAGCAGAGAGAGAGGTCGGGTGACAGAGAGAGGTGCAGCCACGTGGGCGGCCTAAAGGGCACCACATGGTCGCGACAGTAAGAAAATTTAATATAACAAAAATTAAGAAAATTCAAAAAGAAATAGGAGGTGGCTGAATTAGAAAGAGGTCAAAACATGAAAGTTGTAGATGTCAATGAGATCTATGAGTTTTTGTTGGTCAAAAATACAGAAGAGGTCTTTTGTACAAATAAGAATTTTCGCAAGCATTTTTACTGGGTAAAAACATTGTGCTTGTTGTTTTGATATTTTTTTATCTTTTTAATTTCTTTTAAAAGCAAAGATAAATATATACAGTATTTAATCTATTTTTAGTGGGTTTTAATAAAATAGAAAATAAAGAAAAGAGTTAGTATTAAATATAATAAATTATGATCAGAATATATACAGGAAATATGTTAATTATAGGCATTGGATTTATTAGCCAAAGACACAAAATTAATGAAGATTTTTCAAGAAGTTATTATTAATCGATGCTAAAAATAGATAATAATGATGATCCAGTAAGGATTCATCAATGGGCGAAGGAGAAGGGGTTGGTGGGGGAGATGTAGAGGAGGAGGTTGCCAAAGGAGAAGTATGAGGGGTTGGATGGGGAGTGGTGGTGGTGGAGGAGGAGGGGCTCGAGGAGAGGGCAGCGGGTGATGTGGTCGGTGGAGGAGGAAGGGATGGAGCAGGAGGATGAGTGGAAGGAAGATAAAGGAAATGAGAAGAAAAAGACATTTCTACCTCCAATTTTTATCTAATTGCCATTATGTCCCAAGTTAGCATCCGTTGGGATGGGGATGGACAACAACTAACCCGAGAGACACAAGTAATCATTATGGAAGAAGTCAAGGGCGCAACCAATAATCCAAAAAAGGAGGAGCACAATCGATATTGCAATATCTAAGGAGGGCATAATTCATAAAACCATATATGTGTGTGTAGGGGGTAATGGGGCTGCCCCAACATGGTTGCGCCCTCCCCATTTTCGCGCATTTTTTAAATTTTTTGCAAAATATCATTGTATATATTCATCTATATATCCCTCCTATATGTCGTTCGAATTTCGTCAGAAACAGAGACTCCTATGCCCTCCATCTAGAACAAGTCGATTACAACAATGTTTAGACTGTTATAATTACTTGTTCTAGATGGAGGGCATAGGAGTCTCAATTTCTGACGAAATTCGAATGACATATAGGAGAGATATATGGATGAATGCAGATGGCGATATTTTGCAAAATAAAAAAATAAAAAAAATTTGCGCGAAATAGAGACTGGGGCAACCATGTTTGCTACCCCGAGGGGACAACCCCATTTTCCATATAATATATAGATATATATATCCTTTTCCAATTTTTTTTCATTATTGGCCACAAGAATTGTTCAAATCATGTATATGTCAATCAAAGTAGAGACTTTTCGTTAGTATATACATAACCAATATAATATAAGATGAAAAAATGGGCCTGCACCTGGGGGCTACCCCCTTATCATTTTTTTGTATTTTTTTTATTTTTTGGTGAAATATCACCATATATATTCATCTATATATCTCTTAATATGGCATTCGAATTTCGTAAGAAACATAGATTCCTATACCCTCCATCTAGAACATGTCATTTTAACGGTCTAAACATTGTTGTAATCGGCCTGTTTTAGATGGATGTCATAAGAGTTTTCGTTTCTGACGAAATTTGAATATCATATTAGAGGGATATATAGATGAATATAGATATTGATATTTAAAAAAAATAACAAATTACGGAAAAATGTGAGGGGACAGCCCATTGACTGCCCCACGAGACAACCACAACACTTTTCATGATTTTTTATATAGATTATCTTACTATTATTATATTATAGGCACAAAGAATCATCACATAAGACAGTTACCAACATATTGATATGATTGTAGTTTATACTATACGAAATGTATTACACTGATATTGACGTTTATCCACTTACACGTCAACCTTATCACCCCTATTCGATGTTTATACATCAATCTAGTGATTTGTAACACCCCAATCCTTAAAACAGTCCTACATTGGAAACTCTCCAAGTGTAGGTGTGAGAATACATGATGTAGATTATTTCTGATAATTTGAGCTTAAAAGTTTTAGTAGTTGTTAACAACTTCAATTGAATTCAAGCCCAACATATTGTTAAGATCAATTTTCCTCAAAAGCATAAGCCTGAGAAATTGCATGATCAATCTCTACACATATATGTCGATTTCAATTTACATAATCGGTGTTTGTTTTATCCAATTGTGTAAAATAAATATATTATCGTCCAGAGTACGGTACACATATGTTAGGTGTGTCTTGATCTATTCTTGTCGTGGTCTCATTACTTTTAACTAACATACAAAGAGCCTCATGCTGCAAAGCCGCTTAAGGATGCTTGAACTAATAGACAAAGAGCCTAATGATGTTTGAATCACTTAAGGAAGAAGAAACTCGAGGATGATTAAATTGTATTTAATAATCCTGTGTAACATTGTCTTAGATAATATTATTTGTAGTTATCCAAGATAAATATGGATAAGATTTACATTATTTTGGATATGTATAGAGAGGAATCCTAAATAATTAAATTAGATTAATTATCTATGATAAGATTAATATGGATTGTACTATCCACATTAATCATGGATAATGTGGATAAGATTTGCATTATCCTATTAAGACTTGATTATGATATGATACAGAAAAATAAATGTTGTGAATTTGATTCAAATTATACAATAAATGTAAATATTATTTATATTTAATTTTGGACCTATATATGAATATGATTCATATTTGTTAGCAACATATTTGCAATTATCACAAATAATTTAGAATTATTATTGATGACTGAATTTCAAAATAAATTAATAAATTAATAAATTTCTGGTTATTGAAATATTACAACTATAATTTTAATAAACGGAAAATAAAAAGAAACTCCCAACGTCCATGGTTGTAACAACTATGGTGGACGTCCTTATTATTTTTTGAGAGCCGCATACACACACACACACACACACTTTTTGTTAATTATTTGTGGGTTAATTTGTCGAAAGATTAAATGGATAGAGGAAAGGGAGCCTACTTTGTGAAGTAGGTAACTTACCTACTTCACATTTCATTTTTTGCAAATTTTTTTCAAAAATGCTACATGGATTTTCATAATTATATCCCTCTAATATGCCATTCAAATTTCGTCAGAAACAGAGACTCCTACAGCCTCCATCCAGACAGTTATTTTTTAACGATCACAGATTTGCTGTATTTTACATGTTCTGGATGAAGGCTGTAGGAGTCTCTGTTTCTGATGAATTTGAATGACATATTAGAGGGATATAATTATGAAAATCCACGGTGGTATTTTTCAAAAAAAAATAAAAATCTGCAAAAATTGGATGTGAAGTAGGTAAGTTTACCTACTTCACAAAGTAGACTCCCTTTCCTCAAATGGATAATGAAATTGATTATTGTTATCAACTCTAATCCTAAAAGTGATTATGAGCATCTTTAGGCTTGACCATTGATTCAACAATTAGGATTGCAATCCTAACTGTGCGAAAAAATATATAAGAAGAGGCCGACCATGCCTTCGTCATCAATTTCAAGGAGCAACAACTCTCCTCTCCCCCCCAAGGGACGTCCCATCACAGAGATAATGTCCTTAATGCTAGATGTTACCTCTTTCCTCAAATGACCGTTCCCTTGTAGGGATAATACCATTAATGGTGGATAACCCCGTTATTATGCTATCGGATCAATTTGATCGTTAGTGTAGAGTTTCTTCATCTTTAGTTCTTCGATATCATGATGAAAAAGAAAGATTTCGTACGATGAAATTAGAAGATAGGAGTTCCATATCATCTCGTTGGATTGCAAGAAGTACGTAGTTCCTCTTCATACCCGCTGTCTCCGTCGGACAAGACTTCATACTGGAGGTCTCTTGCTTTACAGACTTGATGATCACATTCACACTTCAAGAGGTAGTCCTATACTCGTGTGATATTGATGGAACTGATTGGGAATGCTTCTCAATCCACATTTTCCCATCGATTTTTTTAATTCTGCTGCTATCGCGACTTGTATGATAAGTCTATTTTTCGATCAGATATGATCTGACACACACGCTTACGTGATGTGTGAACCTCCCTTCAGAGGGCCCCTGGCCTTTCCAAGGTTGTTTCATGATGTTGCAATGGTGGGGAGCTGGAACCTATTTTGAGCATGACCTCCTACCGGAGATACGCCTTTGGACAATGTAATTCAAACGATCTAACCCTCGTCAACAGCAAAACCTGTTAGAGATAGGCTGTAGCATAAGATTCTTGCATGCAACATCTGTATATATTTTCCACACAAGCTCATGTTTTGAGATACAAATACGGCTTTACTTCAAAGGCAAGCACCAATATAGCATACCTATAGCATCATGCATGTGAATTGAATCTTACTGCTCCCAACCAAAAATGGATGGCTCTGAATCCACTCCCACTTAATTTTTGTACTTTGCTTCAAATTCAAGCACACCATGCACCCGATCTACAGCCAAACATCAATAATGCACACAACGATACAACCCCATCCAATGATTTACTCCACTACACTTAATGCAGCCCCACTCCCAACATCATAATACCACCCATGACATACACTCCACTCATCCCTATAGCTAACAATCGAAGACACATACAATCCTCCCATACAATTCACCTATAGAACATATATAGGTACACAATTCCATGCACACTTACAATCCTCCCATCCACCATCACTACCTAAGATGCCCTTTCTCATTATCCTCCTCCTCTCCTTATCTCGACCATCGCCAACCACCGTCGCAGCTATCGATACCGCTCGTGGATGCACCTTCGTCACATCCACGAGATCGTATACCAAATGCATGCCCCTCCCTACCCAACATGCTTCCGTCGCGTGGACCTACCATCCCCAAAACTCTACCCTTGACCTCGCCTTCTTTGGTGAATTCATTTCCCCTTCTGGATGGGTTGGGTGGGGAATCAATCCGGTGTCTGCCGAGATGACTGGCACCCGTGCCCTAGTCGCCTTCTCTGACCCTGTCTCTGGTGGCCTCCTCATCCTCCCCTTTCTTCTCGACCCCTCGGTTAAATTCCAAAAGACCCCACTAGCTTCACGCCCTCTCGACATCCCTATGCTTTCTTCCTCTGCTATTCTTCACCGTGGCGCCAGTTCATTAATGACTGGCGCCACGGTGGAGATCCATGCCAGTTTAAGGCTCCCTTACAATAAGACAACCATACATCACGTGTGGAACCGCGGATTATACGTGCAAGGATACTCCCCGGCCATCCATCCAACCACGCCGGTCGATCTAGCTTCTCGAGCCACCTTGGACTTGCTCTCCTCTGCCGTTACTAACGATTTCCACACTCCTCCAAGCATGTTAAGCTAATTCCAAAACTTAATTATTATTTTTTCACTTAATCACCATTCCAATTATGCAAATTTTGTATGAATAATCGGGCAATTTGGGTCGTTGCAGGTTGAGGTCAGCTCACGGCATCCTGAACACCATCTCCTGGGGCTTCCTCCTGCCGACAGGCGTCGCCACTGCCCGCTACCTCCGACAGTGGGAATCTGTGGGACCGACATGGTTCTACGCCCACGCCGCAATCCAAATCCTCGGGTTCCTCATAGGGGCATCGGGCTTTGTGACGGGCATTGTCCTCGGGGGGTTCTCGCCGGGGATCACCTACGGGCTGCACCGAGGGCTAGGCGTGGCGGCGGTCACGGCAGGGTCGCTGCAGTCCCTGGCCCTCGTGCTCCGGCCCAGCGCGACGCACAAGTACCGCAAGTACTGGAAGTCGTACCACCACTTTGTAGGGTACGGATGTGCGGTGGTGGGGGTGGTGAACGTGTTCCAAGGTTTTGGGGTCGTGGGCATGGGAGGGACGTACACTGTGATGGGGTACTGCCTCGCCTTGTCGACGTTGTTGGGGGTTTGCATGGCTTTGGAGGCCAACTCGTGGATGGTCTTCCGCAGGAACAGGAGGGCGGAGGAGGAGGGGATGAAGGAGGTTGCGGTTGTATGCAGCGGCGGAGGCGGCGGCCACAGCGGTGGCCGCCCGTGGTAATAAGATAGTAAGAGGTGCTTAATTATTAGAACGAATGCCCATTAACAGAGTTGAAGCTGTAAGTACATATGGTATACCATGTGTTATACGTGATTGTTCTAAGTTTTGGAGGATTTATATCTTCATCCGTGTTAATTGTCGGTTTAATTTATTTTTCAAAAGATGTCAATGTCAGCTTTGTATTATAAATCTAGTGCTTGGCATCCTTCTACTAATAGCATCTGCATTGTATACTATATACTAAGTATATAATTAGCTCGGTACATCTAGGTTTTTCTACCATTGTACTCCTCTCAATTATGCAATTACAGTTATGCACTTATTAAATCAATAGTTATGCCCTTTGGTTAAGAAAAAATAGAAGCATTAGTGTAATAACATAAGAACATAGCTATGAAATTTCAAAGAATACAGGAGCACAAGTGTTATTGCAAAAAAGTAAAGACATAAATGTAACTGCAAAATCTCGAATGGATAAAAATGTAAAAAAAAGGAACTAAAATTATAGATTTTTATAAGTTGTGCCCTTACGAAATATTGCAATATTAGTTATACTTATCCCTTTTTTGAAATATCAGTTGTGCTCCCGACTTATTGTCGTTCTATCATTTGTGCCCCTGCGTTACTTTAAATGTCAATGAGTTGAGCTTAACAATGATTTTTTCAAACCTTGATGAAGTTAAGAGGGACATAACTGTCCAAAAACTCCCCCACCCATCCTTATCCTCAGGCCCCTCATCCACCGCTCCATGCCCTCCACCCTCCTCCTTCATCATCCTCATCAATGCACGTAACTTCATCGACTTCAACTGCAAACAAGGGATCCAAGTTCTCACTGATGGATGACTACCATCTTCCAAGCAGATATGGCAATGACGCACGAAGGAGGACTCGGGATCGTCACCAACTGCTTCTATATATCTCCTAATTCCCATTGGAGTTCCCCAACGGCACCTTGGTCTTGACCCAAGCTGAAGGATCCACAACCTGCTCCTCTAGGAAGGAATCAAACATAGGCTTTCGTTTTCACATCATGATCTGCACGGATTCTAACCCCAGAAATTTGCCACGGAATCCCGAGTGAGCAGAGTCGGGAGAGGGAAGGGTCACTAATGGTAAGATTCAAACACAAGAGAGGAAGGGACATGGTTGGTGGTCACAACAACAAGCTTAGGCATGGATCACATTCGAGAAATTAGACGGGAAGGAGCTTGGTGACATCAGGAAGGAGGGTGTGACGGAGGAGGAGAGGGACGAGGGGGTGGGTGCTAGAGGAGATGGGCGTAGGAGGAGAGGGCACTGGAGGAGGGGGACATAGGAGGATCATGGGGTGGAGGAGGAGCAGGGGGAGAAGGAGGTTAGGGAGGGGGAGGAAGGGGAGGGTGAGCAGTGGGTGGAAAGATCTTGCAACCCTTTTTTAATTTAGTTCCCCATGCCTCCTCAAAATTAATGTTCGTGTGCTTCGGGGATAGACACCAACTAACTTGAGGGACATAAGTGATCATTGTGGAAGAAGGGGTTGAACTGATATTCCAAAAATTAGAGGGGTAAAATTGATATTGTAGTATACCAGAGGGGCACAACTGATAAAAATCCTAAAACTTTCGTACCTCAATTGAGTCCATTTCTTCCAGGTCTAGGATGTACCTCCTGCACTAATGATTAATACAAGGGAGGAAATTAAGCATGATTGCAAGTATTGTTTCATTAATTCTCTCAGCAAGAAAAAGTATCTCTCTGACATTGTGTGTGAGGAAGAAATTTTCTTTGTTTGTTGGTAGGAATCAATTATTGTTATTCATAGGACCCTTGGAATCTCTTATATAGGAGAAAAGCCCTTGGGTAAATAGCACGAAAGGTACATGAATAAATGAAAATACATAATTAACACCAAAAGTTAATAATAATATCAACACTCCCCCTTAAGCTGGAGCATATATATTTATCATGCTCAGCTTGGAACAACATCTTTGTTAAGGGCCTCCAGTAAGAGCTTTGGTTAATATATCTGCAGTCTGATCTTCAATAGAAACATGAGAGGTAGATATGAGACCCTTCTGAATCATGTTTCTTGTATAGTGACAATCCACTTCTATATGCTTTGTACGCTCATGGAATGTAGGATTATTTACAATAAATAGTGCTGCCTAATTATCACATAGAAGCTGCATAGGAAGAAGTACACCAATAGCAAGATCAGTCAAAACTGACCTGACCTACATCATCTCTGTGCATCCTTGAACCATGACCCTGCATTCGGACTTTGCACTAGATCTAGCAACTACAGTCTACTTCTTACTTTTCCATGACAAGAGAGATTTGCCAACAAATATAACAAACTCAGAAGTGGACTTCCTGTCCCTAGGGCATCCTGTGTAATCTGTGTCTGCATATGTTGTGATGTCAAGAGACGTGCCTCTGGTGAATAAAAGACCAGTACCCGGTGAAGACTTCAGATATCTCAAAATCATATAAACGACATCCATATGCACCTACCTGGACTGCTCCATGAATTGACTCACCTTGCTAACAACAAATCATATATATGGCTTTGTGATGATAGCATATAGGAGCTTCCCTACTAGTTCCCTGTATCTAATATGGTCTATCGCCTCAGTATCATCATCATATAATCTCATACTTGAATCCATAGGAGTAGTAGCAGGCTTGCACCATGTTATACGGGTTTTAATAGAAGATCAGTAACAAACTTCCTTTGGGTCATCACAAGACCATGCTGGTTCCTGACGAATTCTAATCCAAGGAAGTATCTAAGACTAACAAGATCCTTGGTCACAAACTGTTGAACTAGGAACTCCTTGGCTGCTTGAATGCCCTGCTCACCAGGGACAATATATCAGCATAGACAAGAATAGCAACCGTACCTCTCCGTGTCCTACGAACAAAAAGTGAGTGATCCACAGTGGACCGGGCAAATCAGTGATGCTCTATCAACTCTGAAAGCTTATGGTACCAAGCTCTACGACTCTGATTCAAGACGTAAATCACCTTGTGGAGCCACACACCTTCTGAGACTCCCCCTCAGCAGCGAACCATGGTGGTTGCTGCATATAAACTACCTCCTGTAAATCTCCATATAGAAATACATTCTTCACATCAAGGTAATAAAGAGGCCATTCACGTAAAACAACAACTGATAGGAGAATGCGTAATGTTGAGTGTCTGGCCACTGGAGAGAAAGTATCTTGATAATCTACCCCATAAGTCTGGGTGAATCCATGGACTACAAAACATGCCTTGTGGCGATCCACACTGCCGTCCGCTCGCTGCTTCACTGTAAATATCCATTTATACCCCCACAATAGATGCATCAGGAGGGGGCAAAACAATACTCTAGGTACCACGAGACTGCAAAGTGGGCATCTCCTCTTCCATGGCAAGTCGCCAACTTCTATACTGTATGGCCTCCTGATATGTTCGTGGTATCGTAATAGCTGAGAGACCCATAATAAACTTTCTGTAATCCTTTTAAAGATGGTCCAAGGAAACATGCACAACTAGAAGGTACTTAGCATAGTTGCGAAGAGACTTCCTCAAGGCAATCGGTAAATCGAGGTCATTAGCCTCTCTATTCTAGGCTATCATATTCTCCTGTGTAGTATTTTGTGGACCAACTATAGCACCAGTGCCATCAGTAGAAATAATGTGTTCACTACATACCTAGGGAGTGCTGGATGAATGGGAAGGTGCAGGAGCAGAGAGCGAGTAGAGGACATGTGAAAATAAAAACGAGGTAGGAACTGAATCATGGTAGACAGAGGAAGAGGAGGAAGAGGTGTAGGACGTGGAGGAGGAAGAGGTGGAGGTGACTGAGAGTCATCATAAGGACTTGTTGTTAGAGATAATCGGCGATGGAGGAATAAAGATATCCTCACCTCAGTCCACAGTAGACAACCTGTCACCTGTAGGAGAAAAATACATAATAGATCTCCACTCACATAGTATTTTCTTTCGACAGGATCAAAACATTGATACCCATTTTGGGTACGAGAATAGCCATCGAACACACATATGACAGCTCTAGGAGAGAGCTTGTCACAACCATGAGTAAAATTATGGACAAATACCACAAATCCAAAGACTCTCAGGGTAAGTGAGAATAATTCCTTCTCGGAAATGCAATCAAGAAAGGAATTTTTTTCTCCAAGCATAGTAGACGGCATGCGGTTCACCAAGTAACATGCAGTAAGAACCACATCACCCCAGAAAGAATGAGGAGCCCGACTCTGAGTCAAAAGAGTCCTTGTGACATCAAAAAGATGACGATGTTTGCATTCAACAATATCATTCTGTTGTGAAGTATAAGTACACGAAGTTTGATGAACAACACCAATAGATCTGAGGAAGTATGATAAATGTAAAGTACAAAACTCCAAGGCATTGTCAGTGCGAATAAATTTTACATTAACGAAAAATTCTTTTAATCACAATAAGGAAAGATTTGATAACAAGACCAGCTTTAGACTTATTCTTCATTAGAAAGATCCACGATAATATAGAACAATAATCTACAATGACTATAAACCAATGTCCCTAATGAAATGCGACTAGGACCCTAGACATCAAAGTGAACCAACTCAGACAACTGACCACTGTGATGACTCTGGCGACTTGGAAAAGAGGAACAATGGTGCTTCGCAAGCTGACATGACTCACACTTAGGGATGCAAACGGTCGGATACAGATACTGATATAAGTATTACCACATCCTTATCCATTTTTGAATACGAATACGGATGCGGATACGGATATTGACGGATATTAAAACTATCTTACCATATCCTTAAAAAACGGATACATATATAAAACGGATATCGATCGCATACGAGTAATATTAGAAATACTCTACAGAAACAACTTAAATATATACAAATTGGATGGAAAAAACATGATATAAATTTATTAAATGTGTTTATAATATAAATATAGTAAAAGAAGGTATATAATTATGCTATATATGATTATAAATAAATCAGTGACCATATTTATATACAAATACGGATATACGGATACGGATATGAATGTTTACAGATATCAAAACGATATCCATATCCGTATCCATTTTAAAATGGATACAGATACGGATGTCAAAATATGTATAAAACGGATACGGTGACGGATCAGATACGGATATATCCGTAACCGTTTGCATCCCTACTCACACTCTACACTAGTACGAGTAGAGATCTGTGGGAGGACATGACACAGGTTCTGCAGAGGAAGGTGTCCAAAGCGAAGATGCCACAGAAACGGGGAGACATGTCTAGAAGGGATAGTATCAACCCCTGCACAAGGAGGCTAGACGAGTCTATAAAGTCCCCTCTGCTCACGGACACATCCAATCACCCTGCCTGTGAATATGGCCTGAAACACAAGAGAAGAAGGATCAAATATGGCATGACAACATAAATCTTCTGTAATCTATATAACAGGTAAAAAAATTCATTTGAAATGCTGGAGCGTGTAAGACATTTTGCAGATGCTTCGAGGGTGCTAGAACAATCACCCCTTGTCCAATAATGGGTAGATGAACCCCATTGGCAATCACCACTGATCAACGTGGAGGGATAGACCTATAAGAAGTAATCTGTGCTTGATTGCCACATATATGGTGAGATGCTCCAGAGTCCATGATCCAATTAGACAAATCTGAACTACTGCTACTGGTAAGGGCATAAGCAATACTTAACAATCTCGAAACAATAAGTAAGACATCTGAAGAACCTGCAGGCGAATTAGTCGGAGTAATCATCATCTCTCATAACTTGGAAACAATATCATCAAATCGTACGTCATGAGCTGGAGCAGATGTAGAAGTAGGCTCTATCTGTTCAGCAACTCGTACGGAGGCTGGATACCCATGCTTCTGATAGCATGTCTCCTCAGAATGACCAGAACGATGGCTATGCGAACATGGACCTTACTAACGACCTCCTCCTCGACCACGTGGCCCTCAGCCATGGAATTGCGAAGTACCCCCTCTTCCACAAGAGGCTGCCATAGCAAAAGGAGTCTGAGCCGTAGTAGTAGATGTAATAATTTTGCTCAGCCTCTTGTAAACTTCCTCCATCGGAGGTATCATTTCTCTAGTAAGAAGTTGAGTACGTGCAGCATCGTACTCAGAGTCCAAAGATGACAAAAATACTCCTATCATAGTTGCATTCCAGTACAACTATTGTTGCTCAGTGCTCGTAGTAATAGACATGAAGCTATGCAGACACTCAAACATGCCTCTAAGATGCGGGAACTGTGCATGAGAGGTCAGCTATTCTTCTTGATCAAGAAAATATCAAATTGCAACTGTAAGACTTCGCTCGTTTTTCCCTTGCCCATATGTTATGTGGGTTGATTGACAATATCATTGACAATCTTCTTGGTGAGTATCCCAGAGAGCCAAATACGAGCATAGGCATCATCTTGCTTTCAAGAAAAATTAACCCAAGTTTTGTGCTCCGACTCTAGATCTGTTAGAATGTGCTCCTTGTTATGGCACTACATCAGGGTAAAGACTGCATGGACCACAACTCGTAGTTGTCCCATCCATCTTTACGATGGGAGACCGACCCTTGAAGGCACTGGACGAAAAAACTGAAGGATATTGAGAATCCTTAAGCGCATCACGGAAGCGTGTCGATCGCATCATATGCAATCGGAGCAACTAGTCGCACTAGTCGCTAGATGCGGCGAAAATTAAAATTTTTTAAATCTAATGATGAAACCACATGATCACGAGAACAATTCTCGAATCGTTTCATTAAACCATAAAGTATAAGGAATACCTCTTGGAGCGTGGTTGTGATCATGAGATCCCAAATAAGAGATCCTTCTTTCTTAAGTCCGATCCATGAAGAACGCACTTGCAGGCGCGATGATGAGTCACGTCCCTCCCGCAATCCTCGATGAATATCCCAGCAATGAATCCCCTGATTTCGTCAAACGAAATTCTTCGTCTTCCTCTAGAGCAAGTCGCCCTAAAGAAGAAGGAGATCCCCGAGTCATCGAAGGCGAAGGCGAGAGTCTCTCCTTCTCAACACAAAGTGGACGACCACTTGATGGAGAAGAGAAAGAGAGAGGGCGAGAATGAGAGAGAGAGAGAGAGATTAGTAGAATTCTACAACTCTTGATAATGTACCAAGAAAGGCTAGGCTAGCCCTCCTTTTATATTAGTTTAGGATCCAATGGATCTCCATCCACCGGACACATAGATCCAACGGCCATGGGTTTCTATATAATAATCAATGGCTATGATTGTTGTTGGCTAAAACCAACAACATTAATTTATATTTAAATTAAATATATGTTGCAACATTATCAACATAATTTAATTTAAAATAAATCAACTAATTAATAGATTAATCAAGATAATAAAATGGAGATAATGTTGCCTCCTAAAATTGGGGCGTCACCCATGACTTTTTCATGGGTGACACCACCTCAACAATGGTGGCTATTATTTCCCTTTTATTATATCATATTATCTCTTAATAATTTGTAATAAATATTATCACATAATTATCCACAAAATTAATTACAAATTAATTTGTGAATATTTCAATCATGCCATTGAAAAATATGTGAATCAAATTCACAACCCAAACTAATTTGTAAATTACATTTCCAATTAATTAATAAATGCGAATCCAATCCACATTTAATAATTAACAAATGCTATTTACGAAATTTCTCTCTCTCTCTCCTCAATATATATGTATATTATAAATCATATTTATAATACACGAATATTATGGATAATATTATCCACATTCTCTAATCCTTGATAATTAAATCCCATTTAATTATCTTGGATAATCATTCTCACAATATAAATCTCATTCATATTATTCTTGATAATTAAATCTCATTTAATCATCAAGTCCTTCTTGCTTGGATATGAAGTTCATCAAATGAATTATTCTTGAACCCCTTCAAGAATAATGTGCTTTCTCTGCAGATACTTGGAGATAAGGATAGGGCGATTGTATTGTTCCACGTATAGTGACTTGGACGTTGAGATCTCGTCTCAAATCCAGATCGTACGAACCTCCCACAGATGCTTGATTAAATCAAGACCGCAAATCTAATCTTCTCATTGCATCTGAATCTTATTCAGACCAATGTCCAACATTTGGACCAAGATCAGATCGCTTCTCTACTGAGAGGAGTCAATAAAATCTAGACCGCTTTCATCACTCCCTCGGAATGGAAGCGTTATGGTTATACAATCGTTTATGATCACATCACCCTCAGGTATTCCCAATACCTGTACATCCTGCATACTGGAAGACCTATGATCAACCCAAAGATCAAGATCAATTTTATACTATCTTCTTCAGGGTTTTATCAATAAGTTTCTCATTTGATCATTGGGATTTGATATCGATCATATACTTTCCAAAAGCATATATCATACCTAGATCTTGATCATATACTTTCCAAAAGTATATATCAAACCTACAAATTTAGTCAAGCTTCCAAAGCGAGACGACCGTGCACGGATATTGATTCTTCCCAATATCTCATGAGTGAGCTCATGAATTCCAGTTCAGTAGTGAACCTGTATGATCCCTTTGAGAGATCGTATTACTCATATGCCCTTATATGCACACTAGCTCGCCGGTGTATAGACCTTGGTTAGGCCATTAACCTATTGGCCTGCCAAATGTACATACTCAGACATATAGTAATACATCTGTCTCCGGTCAGAGGATGTGTGCCTATGCTGTGACAGAATTCAACACAGGACTTAAGTTATCTCGATCTCGTTAAGTCAACTCTTTGACCTAACTAATCTGACACCTCTGAATCACTATTCTCATGCAGAGGACCTGCATGAAGAGGTCGGTCAGATATCATCCTATGTGAGAAAGGATTTCCATCTCCTACTCAGGCTAGAGATCATCTCTTAACAATCATTTGACGGTGCTTGATGAGTCCTCAATCTAACTCTTTAGATATTCATCCAAGCACTAGCCTCTATGATTCAATTATTGAATCAACAGCTGTATGATCATCAAGATGGCCATGGTACATAACCCTAATTGTACAGAGGTACCTATTATGAAAATGATTTATTCTTCATTTCAGATCAGGGAATGATATTTGCAATAACATTTATTGCATAATGGCTCATCGTGGGCTCACATGTCCAACAATCTCCCACTAGCCCAAAGAGCCATTAATGGGCTAATCATTTAAACCCACACTCATGTGATAATCATAGGCTATTTAGAAATAGCTAGGTAAGATGATCAGTCACTCTGTTCCCAAAAGACTATGCCAAGTCCTTTTACGACACTTGCATATCCCTAGGTAACAGTGCTCGCATCCAATGCGAATGTTGCATCTTATGCAACCAATACTCAATCTTGATAAAGCATTATAGTGTCCTTGACACTAATGTTCAATAATTATTACAACCAGTATTTCCATAATCCTTATCAGAATACCCTTATTCCTGGAGATCACTATCTCTCAAGGTATCCACAATTAAGACCTTTTAGATCTTTATCTATTTAAGTCTTAAGCTTTTGAAGATATGACTTTGAGATCACTATCTCAAAAAATTTGTCATCTATGAAGATTTTGTTATTACTGCAATCAAGTGTTCTTTCTCCATAATTGGATTAGTAACAGTTTACCACTCCCACTGCATGGCAGATATTTGGCTTTTGTACACATCAAGCATACACTCAGCTTCTCGTAACTGATGCACAAGTACAAGCAGTTCTAGCATTCACTTCCTCAACTCTTTGAGGTGTTATCCTTTTAGATAGCTCAGTACCAAATCTTAAGGGAATGAGGCCTTTCTTGGAATTTCCAAGAATGGAATATGTCCAAGGTGTACTACAAATGTGATAGTCCCAACACCCTCTTTTCTTTGCTTTCTGAATAACTTCAGAACTAAGATCTAAGAGGTATTCTTGAGATCATATCTCAAGGTATGGAATAGCCAGTCTATAAAACACTTATTATCATCCTTATATCATTCCAAATGATTAGGATATTATCTACATTTAGCACGATGAACACCATGACACTCCCACTAAGCTTCACATGGTACATCAAGAATCTATTTGAAATCATAACATTTATAATTTCATCAAACCTTTTGTTCCAACTACAAGAAGCTTATTTGAGTCCATAGATGGATTTCTTTAGCTTTCACACCTTACTTTCCCCAATCATGAAGCCCTGGGGCTACTTCATGTGAACATCCTCAGAGAGGTATTCTTAGAGGAATGCAATCTTGACTTACATCTTGAAGATGCAATAGTCAAGTTGTGTAGCTAAGGTTAGCAATATTCCGATGATTTTAAGCATGGTTTCCGAAGAGCAAGTCTCATTGCAAGCAATGTCTTGTCTTACAGTGTGTAGCTCATGGCTATGAACCGTGCTTTGAAGGTCTCTACCTTCTCATCAAGTTCCCTCTTCTCTTGAAGATCCATTTACACCTTTATGGGTCTTACCCATATAGGTGGATCCTCGAGAGTCCACATACAACACTTGTATACGAAGTCTACTTTGGACTTTATTGCTAATATCCATCTTTCCATGTCATGATCCTTAGGAGCTTCATCACATGAAGTCTGACCATTGTCAGACTTAATCGACACATGGAATACATCCTCAAAGTCATTTGAAGAGGTATTAGTGTTTCATCTTTAATTGTCCTTTTAGTTCTCGATTTCAGGAGCCTCATTATCCTCTCAAGATTAAATGAGTTCACTTCATTTTCATCTTGATTCTCAAGAGAGTCATCCTCTAAGAATCTCATTCTCAGAGATGAGATCTTTTAAGAATCTCAAGGTCATAAAGTAGGTATCCAATACCATCCTTTATTTTCCTAATGAAGTAGCACTCTCAAGTGCTAGATTCCAGCTTACATGCATGGAACCTTATTAAGGATATATATTGTAGTCTCTACTACACATATATACCTGGAAACTAAGAGGAAATTATGCTAAAATTCATCATTGACCAAATCATGTCACACATGATCCAATTGTATCTCCCTACAACTCTATTGAGTTCAGGTTTATCAGGAGGAGTGAGATAGAAATGATATTCATATCTCCATAAGGTATTCTTTGAATTTTATCTAACAGGTACAAGCTACCTAGGTTAGATCAAATTCACTTCATCTTTCTTCAAACTTTGGTTCTAAACCAAAATTGTGAAATTTTTGAACATTTCAAAGGTTTCTTAGGTGAAGAGAAGAAATCTCATATCATACATAATCATCAATAGATATCACATATCCATAATGTTTACTATGATATAGATGATCTTCATACATCAATATGTATGAGATCTTGAGTACCTCGACATCTAACACCATTCCCAGAGAAGGGTGTATTGGACATTTTACTTTGAATACTATATTCACAAGTATGCAAGATTCAAAATTTTAGACATTCTAAAGTTTCATATCTTACCAATCTATTGATCTCATCAGTAGACATATGTCCAAACTTGATGCCAAATCATTGTCAAATGATCTTCATCCTCCTATTAATCTATCAAGGTTTAATTTTCAGTATTAGACATCTTAATGAACCATTCATTAATTTTCTAATTTAGTAGAGTCCACTAGATGCCAGATTACTATCTGAAATATATCCATCATAACTCTTTATGATAGGCTTATTCCAGAATTCATGTTTATTTCCAACATTTAGAAATAAACTATGAGTGTATTCTTATATCTAGGTCATAGAGACATTCTCCAAGACTAAGGGCTCTCCCACTGAAAATATGAAGGCCATCTATCCAACAGAGATCGCTGCAACAATTGCGTCAATATCCATGTAGATGACTATTAAACCTTAAGATCAAATTTCTAATCTTCTAATATATATATATATATATATATATGCAACCAATTGCAAATGTCATTAGAAGATTGGGATACAATTGTCAGACTTTATCTTATGAAATAAGTAAGTCAAAGTCAGTGATTATATGCAGATTATTCGGATGCTCTATCTGAGTCCTTCACTAAGGATTTTAGACAGACCTGATAGTCCCGCTATCAACACATCAACTTATTACAGTATTGGCATTCATCCAACTCTTTGGATGTCATATGGAAGTCACAGAAGTACAATCAACCTTTTGACTTTCCTTCTCACATGGGTCCAACCCATGCTTCCACTGTGCTCTCTTAATCTATAAACAACCATTGCTTAAGACTAAGGATCCCTTATGTTAAATTCAAAAGAATTCAATATAAGAGCATTTCAATATTTATACATGCTTCATTAAATTCATACAATATGAATATTATGAAGCTTCATGAATGACTTGGGTATAGATAGTAGAATGATGATTCTCATCATATCTATATACATCTTAACTCTTAGAGACTTAGGTTCAGGTAGATATTCAAACATTTTGAATACATCATCTCTTTCGAGCCACCATTGTACATAATGCAGAGAACCATGTCAATCATTATTAAATGTCTAGAGCACATATGTATGCCAGAATATATTCTTAGATTTTATAAGGATTATTTGACAATTACGATTACCATCGACATGTCACTTCCAAAGTACACTCGATGAAAGATCAAGACTATAGAGACATATGAAACCTAAGGTGATGTCTTATTATCTTATTTAATTTTCATACCTCATTATGTTGAGGAATCTTGCACAATGCAACCATATACATTATGTGTTCAATTGCAAGTATAATATCTGGATCATGAGTCCAATCCATGGTATTTTACTGGTTATTATTGAGTATAATATTGAGTGGATTTAATGAAGGATTATTTGAAATAAGAAATTTGTATAAGTGTATATATATTATATATACATATTTTACTTTGATTTAGGATTTTTTATGTCAAAGTTATCTTGCCTTGTCAACACCGAAAGTTCATTCCCTTAATCACTTTCAATGTAAGAGATATACTTACCATTATATCTCAAGCAAGATCTGGGATCTCCTTTCCTATCTTCGTCACATCCCAATAATATGAGAACCTGCGACTCCGATAAAAAGAAGCGGGAACACATTCCGCCTTGCAAGTCCAACTTGCATTTCCCAATTCAGTCTTTAACACCCAGGCCCACCACCCCTAAGATGATGTTGACCCGTTGTTAATTGAACCGACCATCAACATGCTTAATACTCGCTATACGCAATCCAATATCGCCCCAATAATATGAGGACCCGATATTGGGGTCACTACGTATACGGCCTTACTCTTTCGAGAAGCAAAGAACCCGATCCAAATAAACCATATATAGGATCTGTCACTTTGGACAGGCGTCTCCTATATACAACATCTGGCGACGGAATCCTTTGCATTGACGGGAGATCATGGATGTCACTTATGTGATCCTCCACCTCATATTCAAATTGTAATAATTAATTATCGTGGATCATATTCACATAATTAATTCTTCCAAGGGAAATATACATCTATTCATAATAGAGTGTTTTCAATTGGATATAATCAATCTAATCACATTAAATTGATTATCAATCAACAAACTTGATTATTGCTTGAATAGTAGGTATAATCTCAAAGTACGTATTATTCAAATTTTAATCATTAGAAAAATACACTTTGACTTCTCCGGTATTATAGAGTCCCTACCCGCTGTCATGGCCAGTACCGATGAGAGTGGGACAGACCACATACGTTGCAACCCGCGACCCCAATGCTCTCCGACTAGGCACCATATCCACCTCAGGAAAGGATAATGCCAGATAGATCATCATGTACTTTGAGATGCTCATCGATTTTTCAACCGAAATTATACCATATAATATACATCAAAACAATTTTGATTATATTATAAGGAGATTTGCTAAACAAATCTCCAATCCTATTCAAGCAAGAGGGTTTTCATGTAAAAGTTGTCCTACAACTATTGTAGGATAGACTAAGGTTTTTCATGAAATCAATGTTTGTTGATGAATTCATATCAACCAATGATCAAGATCAATTATACTATCATCATGGTTAGGCAAATGTCATTCAATGAAATAATTATCTCTTTAACTATTTCACAAATATTTATCACTAATTATTTCAGAAAATTAACCCCGATTTTCATCATCGTATTTGAATGACTTATCACAAGGTTCATGATCAAAAGATGCCAATTTCCAGCAGTGACCCCCAATCACCAAAATTAACTTATTATGATCAATTTAAATCCAAAAATTGCAAAATTAATTTCCTAAGATTGACAATTTGATTTATTAAATAACCCAAGTAATAATTCACGATTTCGAGGCGGATCAAAACAGTAATTAACTCATTAATCACGACTAGATCCGCAGTTCCCGCAACAGTGAATACATGCATATTCAAAATGCCATATCTTGAGCAAATGAAGTCCAAATTACATAAACAAAGATCTATGGTTTCCTTATTTAATGCGGAACAAAATCTAATTGCAAATTTCGTATTTAAACAATTTAAATAGTACTAAAAATTTCAATTAGACAGAGGTGCGAAAATTGAAACGCGACAAAAAATTTCGCGACCTTTTCAAACCCAAGTCGTTCTAGGTCTATGGATCATATCCAAAACCTTATTCAACCTATGGCCCTGATACCACTTGAAGGATATTGAGAATCCTTAAGCGCATCTCGGAAGCGTATCGATCGCATCATATGCAATCGGAGCAACTAGTTGCTAGATGCGGCGGAAATTAAAAATTTTTAAATCTAATGATGAAACCACATGATCACGAGAACAATTCTCAAATCGTTTCATCAAACCACAAAGTATAAGGAATACCTCTTGGAGCGTGGTTGTGATCGTGAGATCCCAAATAAGAGATCCTCCTGTCTTATGTCCGATCCACGAAGAACGCACTTGCAGGCGCAATGATGAGTCACGTTCCTCCCGCAATCCTCGATGAAGATCCAAGCAATGAATCCCCTGATTTCGTCAAACGAAATCCGTCGTCTTCCTCTAGAGCAAGTCGCCCCAAAGAAGAAGGAGATCCCCGAGTCGTCGAAGGCGAAGGCGAGAGTCTCTCCTTCTCGTCGAGAGTCTCTCCTTCTCAACACAAAGTGGACGGCCACTTGATGGAGAAGAGAAAGAGAGAGGGCGAGAATGAGAGAGAGAGAGAGAGTAGTAGGCTTCTACAACTCTTGATAATGTACCAAGAAAGGCTAGGCTAGCCCTCCTTTTATATTAGTTTAGGATCCATTTGATCTCAATCCATGGGATACATAGATCCAACGGCCATGTGATTCTATGTAATAATCAATGGGTATGATTGTTGTTGGCTAAAACCAACAACATTAATTTATATTTAAATTAAATATATGTTGCAACATTATCAACATAATTTAATTTAACATAAATCAATTAATTAAGAGATTAATCAAGATAATAAAATGGAGATAATGTTGCCTCCTAAAATTGGGGCGTCACCCATGACTTTTTCATGGGTGACACCACCTCAACAATGGTGGTTATTATTTTCCTTTTATTATATCATATTATCTCTTAATAATTTGTAATAACTATTATCACATAATTATCCACAAAATTAATTCCAAATTAATTTGTGAATATTTCAATCATGCCATTGAAAAATATGTGAATCAAATTCATAACCCAAATTAATTTGTAAATTACATTTCCAATTAATTAATAAATGCGAATCCAATCCACATTTAATAATTAACAAATGCTATTTACGAAATTTCTCTCTCTCTTCAATATATATGTATATTATAAATCATATTTATAATACACAAATATTATGGATAGTATTATCCACATTCTCTAATCCTTGATAATTAAATCCCATTTAATTATCTTGAATAATCATTCTCACAATATGAATCCCATTCATATTATGCTTGATCATTAAATCTCATTTAATCATCAAGTCCTTCTTGCTTAGATATTAAGTTCATCAAACGAATTATTTTTGAACCCCTTCAAGAATAATGTGCTTTCTCCGTAGATACTTGGAGATAAGGACATGGCGATTGTATTGTTCTACATATAGTGACTTGGATGTTGAGATCTCGTCTCAAATCCAGATCGTACGAACCTCCCACAGATGCTTGATTAAATCAAGACCGCAAATCTAATCTTCTCATTGCATCTGAATCTTATTCAGACCAATGTCCAACATTTGGACCAAGATCATATCGCTTCTCTACTGAGAGGAGTCAATAAAATCCAGACCGTTTTCATCACTCCCTCGGAATGGAAGCGTTATGGTTATACAATCGTTTATGATCACATCACCCTCAGGTATTCCCAATACGTGTACATCCTGCATACTGGAAGACCTATGATCAACCTGAAGATCAAGATCAATTTTATACTGTCTTCTTCAGGGTTTTATCAATAAGTTTCTCATTTAATCATTGGGATTTGGTATCGATCATATACTTTCCAAAAGCATATATCATACATAGGTCTTGATCATATACTTTCCAAAAGTATATATGAAACCTACAAATTCAGTCAAGCTTCCAAAGCGAGTCGACCGTGCACGGAATTTGATTCTTCCTAATATCTCATGAGTGAGCTCATGTCTTCCGGTTCAGTAGTGAACCTTTATGATCCCTTTGAGAGATCGTATTAATCATATGCCCTTATATGCACACCAGCTCGCCGGTGTATAGACCTTGGTTAGGCCATCAACCTATCAGTCTGCCAAATGTACATACTCAGACATATAGTAATACATCTGTCTCCGATCAGAGGATGCGTGCCTATGCTGTGACATCATTCAACATAGGACTTAGGTTATCTCAATCTCGTTAAGTTAACTCGTTGACCTAACTAATCTGGCACCTCCGAATCACTATTCCCATGCAAAGGACCTGCATCAAGAGGTCGGTCAGATATCAACCTATGTGAGAAAGGATTGTCATCTCCTACTCAGGCTGGAGATCATCTCTTAACAATCATTTGACGGTGCTTGATGAGTCCTCAATCTAACTCTTTAGATATTCATCCAAGCACCAGCCTCTATGATTCAATTATTGAGTCAACAACTGTATGATCATCAAGATGGCCATGGTACATAACCCTAATTGTACAGAGGGACGTATTATGTAAATTATTTATTCTTCATTTCAGATCAGAGAATGATATTTGCAATAACATTTATTGCATAATGGCTCGCCGTGGGCTCACATGTCCAACACAAACATCACCCCTGTTCTCTGACATGTTAGTAAGAACGTCGAAATCTAGGATAAAACTGAGGAGTAGACCGTTATAAATGAGTTTACACAATCACATGTAGAGGATCGGTTGTATTTGTAGACTCATACAACCATCCTTATCTCATGTTGTCATAGGCTAGGCCCTATGCACGTGGAGGGCAGTGACGCACACAGATGCACGCAAATGCACAAGGATGAACACATATGTCCGTTAAATGCAAGCACGTGCAAGAAGATGGGCACAAGATGCACACAAATATAGATGTGGTGCGTGCACTAGTGCATATATGCAAACACGCGCTTGGTGCGCGGTTTGCGCAGGGGCTTCGTGCGTAGGCAGTGTCGCAGTAGCGCATGAAGTAGCAGGAGCATCACGCTCTGGTGGGCGGGCACGACGCATGTGATGCCCTGGGCCTTCTCCTGATTCCCTTTTCATAATGTAAGGGAGGTAAGGGCTGCACGACGTACATAGATCTATCTGTGCAAGGGTGTGGGTGGTGGGGGTGCGCGGGGGCGGTGGGCGGTACGCAGGGAGGGAGGTGTGTGTGTATGGGGGGGGGGGGTGCGCAGGACGGGCTGTGCGGGGAGGGAGCGCGTGGGGTGCAGTGGTGCATAGGGGTGGGGGCATGGGGGTGGGGTTAGGGTAGAATACACAAATCCCGGTCTAGGACCGTTGCTCCGATATCATGTTTGTATGAATCAATGATCTGTTATTCATAGACCCCTAGGCTCTCTTATATAGGAGAAAAGCTCTTGGGCAAATAGCATGAAATGTACATGAAGAAATGAAAATACATAAATAACACAAAGTTAATAATAATCTCAACATTGTTCTATTGAAAATTTGTAAGAGTTTTTTATGGATTTTTATCACAATAAGTTGTTTAGAAGATGGTTAGTAATATGGATATTTAGCTTAATGAAGATATCATGAGTGAAATCGCATTCGCTGAATAGTGTTCCTTGGACTCAAGGTTTTTTCACACATATAACAACTGTTATTATAGGAAATATTCATTTTGAAGAGCTTATCTTGCATTGTTAATTAATTGTATTTTAGCAACTGGAGAAATAATAATAACGGGGGAGGAATATGTCTGACCAGATGGGCTTACTGAAGGATGAAAGTTTCACGCCAGGAAGAGGCTGTAGATTTTTTTTATTTAGAAGTGATTCCTTTTCGCTTGGGGGAAGAAGACATGATCCACCTCATTATTTGGTGTTTTGTAGCAAGAATAGTCAACATACTGTAATCCCTAGTCAGGTCTTAGTGATGAAGGGGCTCTCCGTTTCAAAGTTTTAATCCAACCATTCTTGGCCTTGATGTGGACATTGCAATTTTTATTTCCACTCCAACTTTTGGTTGATTATTGATTCCAGAGACTAGTTTGCTGCCCTGTTGCTAAATCATTCCTACAAACATTTCTGAAACTCCCAATGCTTTTCAGGTATTTGATTCCCATCTGTTGGATTTGGTATCAATAGGGATTTGTTTTCCTCGCCCTCAGAAATTCTTTATAAGGACAATGATTTCCTCCCTTTTCCTATAGTTATAGTCAAACTCCTTCCTCCGCTCGATCCTTAGACTTCCTGTTCTAATCCTACCAATGGGATACATCGCTTTTGTCGAGCTCTTTCTTTCTCCTTCACTTCAGTCTATGCATTCTGCTGCTTTTTCTAGTTCGCTTTTACCGCTCTCTTTTACTTTTCTGAGAATAGTGAAAATGTGTCCAATCTTCGAGGGCAAGCAAATTCTAAAGTCATCAGCCGACAAACTTTCAAGTCAAGAACATGGGGGGTGATCATCTTCTCAGTGTCAATGGTTGATGAGTGGTCCAACCCATTCTCGAGCTCAGCTATTTGTGAAACTAAGTTCATGATTTTTTTTGGTTAAGATCAGTAATCTCTGCATGTATCCACGCATTAATGGCCAATTTAGGTCTACATACTTTCCAGCTAGATGGTGACCACCGTGTCTAGTGTTGAGGATAATAGGGGGTGATCCTAAATCCCTTTCCTGTCCTGCAACAAAGATGACACAACACAATATGGGTTCCCCACACGGGAATCAAATGGTAACGATGATAAACCAATCACAAGCAACCACAACAAGCAATCACCACAGGAGGGATTTTTACGTGGAAATCCTTACTCGATTTGAGTAAGGGAAAAACCACAGGGCAAGACTGGCAACAAATCCACTACGGTCAAATGGAGCCAAATGTTCTTTTAGTTTTGTTGCCCAACAAAACCGAGATACAAGACACAAGCACAATGATAGTTCTTCCACAAGTATCTAACTATACCAAATGTGCTCAAATCAAGAAGGTGAAGTGGCTTCCCTTATGGGCTCCCGGATGGAGACCCAAAATTCGATGCTTGGCTCCTTGAGGTCGTTCCCAACAACCTCTTTGCTGCAGATCCTATCGAGCTCGCTCCAACGTTGCTCCCAAGCCCAACTCCAAAGACCTAGACGCTGCTCTCAAGCTCGAGCTGTTGTTCCTCTCGAGTACGAACTCGGCCTCTCTCTCACCCTCTTGTGTGAAGGAAACGCAGGAAGATGGGGTTCTCAAAGAGCCCTTGCTGCTGGTCGTTGGAAATGGGAAATGAGGAGGGTTGTCGTTTTCCAGGAAAATGGGAATGAGGCAGCCGATTGGGGTTCCCTAGAATGGAATACAAAATCTGGGCAAATATCAAAGATGCCCCTACAAAAGGTAAACTGTTGCAGCTCCAAAGGAGCCCAAGTTGGGGCTAGAACTGCAGTTAATCCAACAACATCCCCCTCCAGCCCCAACGGGGAGTTGTTATCTCGTGATGGAGATACCGTTCAGCTCTCTACAGAACTGAAGCTTGTCACGAGTGATTGCCTTCGTCAACATATCTGAAGGATTCTCATCAGTATGTATCTTCTTCAACATGAGCCGCTTCTTCTCAATTGCATCCCTCAGCTAATTGTATCTCACATCAATGTGTTTTGTGCGAGCATGGTGCATGGTACTCTTGCTTAGGTCTATAGCGCTCTGGCTATCACAAAACACAACTAGCTCACTGTCATCCAATCCAAACTCATCAAGAAAGCATTGTAGCCACAACACTTCTTTGCCAGCCTCTACTGTTGCTATGTATTCTGCCTCATTAGTTCAAAGAGCAACACATTTCAGTAGCTTGGATTGCCATGATATGGCTCCCCCTGCAAATGTGAAAATGTAGCTTGAGGTAGACTTTCTCTAGTCCATGTCACCTACCATATCTGCATCAGTGTAGCCACAAAGTTTGGGATCTGACTTCCCAAACACAAGACACATAGTTGAGGTCCCTCTCAAGTATCTCAAGATCCATTTCACTGCCTCCCAACGGTCCTTCCCCGGATTGTACATGAATCTGCTCACCACACCCACTGCATGGGCTATGTCGGGTCTAGTGCAAATCATTGCATACATGAGTCTCCCAACTGCAGACTGGTATGGGATCTTGGCTATCTCTTCTTTTTCCTCATAAGTAGAAGAACACGACTCCTTGGTCAGCTTGAAATGAGAGGCTAGACAACTGGAACTGGCAAATCTGGCCTCTGAAAGGTCTGAGTGAAGGCAACTAGATCTGAATGCGAAAACTCTCGCTGATCATGCAAAACTAGCGGAGACGTCCCTGCTGGTGTATCTGTACTCGATGCTGGCACTGTCTCCACCATACATGCTGGATTTGTGGAAATCAGACAAGGTAATAAATCATCAAACTATGCCCAGTCTATATTTGAATCCGAGGGATCTGAATTAGAATCACAATACATAAAATATGCTTCGTTGTCCTTAACGTGGTCATCAACCTCAAAAGTGTCCTCGACCAGGAATGTGCTCTCCAAACTCTCCTCTATTAGAAGTTATGAATCTGCAGCATATGAAGGTGAGAGAAGGGATTGTGAAATAGGGTTGGACCAAGCGGCTTCATCATCAATGATCACAAAGTCGCACTCCTGGTGGACATCTCGCTCTACCTCTGTCGTCTGCTCTACATCGCTGAATTGCTCTGAGCAAGCTGAATCTCACGCTCTAGTCTTGTCAATTATCTCTATTTGTAAACTCTTGCCCTCGACACGAAAGTATACCTTCCAGCTATCATGGTCGGACACTGCCTTGGTTGTGGCCAAGAATGGACGTCTTAGAATGATGATGTAATCTGTCACATATTCAGGGTTCTCCATGTCCAACACAACGAAGTCCACGGGGAATTTCATGCCCTGAATTGTGACGACTACGTCCTTCAACAACCCCTTCGACCTCTTGACAGATCTATCAACAAACTGAAGGACTGTCCTGCTCTATCGAAGAGGGTCGAACTCGAATCTGTCAAGTAAAGTTGCCGGAAGAAGGTTGATAGAAGAGCCACTGTCTAATAGAGTACGATTAAATCTCTGCTCATGAATGTGGCATATGACGTAGGGATCTCTTGCATCTGGCTTCTTGGCTGGCAGACAGTTCTGAATAGCGAAGCTGGTGGCACGAGTCCACAGAAGGATTTATGTTTGATGGTTCCTCTTCTTCCTACGGATAGTGGTCTTCTCTCTCTCAAGTTCTTCTGGAAGAGAGGGATGTGCTCAAGTTCCTCCTGTAGAGTCAGCTGGATATGAAATCTATCAGTCATCTACCGGCTGAACTCTAACTGTTGATCTTTTTTTGGATTTTCTTTTTTATTCGCCTTTGCCAAGCGGAGTGCTTGAGTAAAGGGAATGGATGGGCCCTCCTCAGATAGAGGGCTAGGAAGAGGTTCCTATTGCTGGGAAGGCATGGAATCCGTACAAGTATCATCAATCATTACATATGGACTCAAAGATAAAGAAACCTTTCCTTTATTATTTTTTTGGTATTTTTCATAATGTCTGAGATAAAAAAACTAGAGGTGACAAAACCAGAATAGAAGTGGTGGAATCAGTACCACCCACGGCATCAGACTTTGCGGCGTCAACACTGCACTCTGGCTCAACATCTGAGAATATGGTGGCATCAGTACCACCCTCTACATCTGGAGAAGCAACGACCTCAGTACCGTCGGTTGGAGCAACATCCTTGGTGGCGTTAGCACCACCGTCATGATCATCATCCTTAGCGGCATCAGCATCATTGTCCTCCTTGTCTGGTGCTCCTGGATCCTCGTAGTGTCGTCGCTCGGACTAGGCACCGCCGGCTGACATCCTACCGCTCCTAAGTGACACAAAATTATTATCAAATGTGTATGAAGTAATGTCACCCAATAAATCATAGGAGTGGTGGTCTTTGTGAATTGTACCTGCTTAGATTTTCTCTTTAGGTTATTCAGGTTGGGCTCGATCTGAGCGGGTATGACGACCTTTCCTTTGATGATCTCCCTCATCTCCTGGTGAAACTCGTCCATCTCTTGCCTAAAGGATGCCTGTTGATATGCAAGTAGGCATGTTAGATCATCAAGGGTTGGGTTCTCATAGGCTGGCCCATGAGAACTAGATGGGTTGCCTCACTGAAAGTGAGGCTGCTGCTGGAACTGATGAGGGGGAGGCTGAGGATACTGCTGAGGCTATTGTTGGTGTTGTCTCCACTGTTGTCCCCGTTGGTAAGGATGAGGACCCGACTGATAGTACTGCTGTTGTGGCTGGTGGGAGAATTGGGTTACTGCTGCTAATGTCCGAACTATCCACCCTGAGCTGGAGGCTCTGCTACTGGAATGAGGTACCTCCGGTCGAGCACCTGAATCCGAGATGATCTTGGCGGATCCCAAGTTGTTGTCGGTCATACCAAATCCCATTTACTTCCATCAACGGCTCCTGCTCGTATGGGGATGGAGAGATAACTGCCAGTGGCTGATCTTGTTGATACACCACTATCTGAGTGTCATGAGATGGCAGTGGTAGAGAGCATTGGTGCTGCAGTTGCTGGAACGGCTCTGCCTGGATGTGGTGTACCTGGAGAAATGGGGTGGAGTGCTGGGACAATCTACTAGTGCTAGGATCAGCCCGTGACCTAAGACGGGCTGAGAAGATGTCTGTGCCTCTTGGAGACACATGATCTGGGTCTTAAAGTCACTCAGCATCTGTGCCAACTGATCAATCTGAGTCATACCCTGGTACTGCTTCTTCTCAATGATCTCGATGCGATCCAACTTCTTACTGATAATGCCTATGTCAGCGACCGACGACTCTGCCTACGTTGTGGCTGCTAAAGATGTAGATGGACCTGTATCGACTCGTGCTATCATCTGATAGGACACAACATGGGGTAAGGGCTTCCCCTGAGTGTAGAGCCGGATCTGGGACATCACAGTGTAATTCTCGGTCATCTCCTCATAGATGGTCCAGACCTGGTCTTCGTCCTTGGTGAAATAGGAGCCCCCATAAGAAGCGCTCACTAGCCTCTACAGCTCCATTGTCAGCCCACAAAAGAAGCTCTATACTAGGTTGGGATTAGATATTTCATGATGTGGACACCGGATAATGAGCTCATGGAATCGATCCCACGCCTCATGGAACTGCTCGTTGGGGATTTTTGATCAAAGTTCGCGTTGCATTCGTCCGACCGAGTGGATAGTACTTGTTCAAGTACTCAGTCTGGAGCTGCTCCCATAAAGTGATGTATCTCCCCAAATGCTTCAGCCAGTAGGCTGCTCTGTCTACGAGGGAGAAAGGGAATGCCATCATCTTGATGGTGTCCTCATCCACGAATCGGTCATGGACAATGCTGCAGATCATCTTGAACTCTTGTATATGCAGGTGCGGCACCTCGGTGGCAAGCCCATGGAACTTGGGCAAGAGCTGAATGGTTTGAGGAGGAAGCTTGAAATTTCCCAGAATTGCTGGCATCTGGATCCAGCAGTGTGTAAGAGTTGCAGCAGGGTTGTGCAACCCTCTCATCGGTCGAGGCTGCTTGGCTGGCTCTGGCTTCTCCTCCATCTCTTCTGGTTGGCCTCCCGCTCCTCCACCTACGAGGATATCTCCACCGGCTGCGCTGTTGCTCCTCTCTGTTAGCTTGCATCTACTCTAACTATTAATGGACCTCAACCATAAATGCCCCATGATCTCTACTCTGAAGCTGCATCGTCTCTAGGGAGGCTAACAAGGTGTTGTTGATGGCATGCATCTTGGTCTAGAACATATGCGGTGCTATGGGGCTGTCCATCGGTGCGTCCGTCGCTGCTGGCCATCTCTTGGGTCTCTGCAAAGGCAAAAGATCCCAACTCAGGTGCCGTAAAATGAACAAATATCTCTGCTGGTCTCTATTCGGGTACCTCGAGACTGGAAGAAGGGTGGTCGAGGGGGAACATGGTGGAATCTAACTCAGGTTTAGAGAGAAGTCCAAGATCTCCAAAACCTGCCTAGATGAGTGAGTTGGAGTGCTCGAAAGCGGTGCTGCTAGGGGCAGCCTAAGGGACCTCCGACCCATCATCGTGATCTAGAAGAAATGCGGATGGGATCTGGAAACAAATAAGATAAGCAATCAAACTCCCAATTCACTTATGCAACGCGGAGCTAATGACCGTAAGGGTTCGGTCGTTTATCTTATCAAATTTATTTAGGTGATAATTCAGTCTAGCAGGGTGATTAAGCGAGCTATTAGGTACCCAATGCTCCCAAGATATGACATAATCCCAAAGCTAGATCTTTTGCAACCAGTACAAGTTGCGGACCGTTTACCGGCTACCGACCAACTTGCTCTGCTAAGGACGTAACAACCTGTGTTACCGGATACCGGAGAGATCCTCACTGGAGAGTGACTAACCCCAAGACCAGTAGTCTAATGAGAGTTCAGGTGTGGCTCTAGCCTAGTGTGTGGGCCACTCTCTCGCGCAAGCAAACCAAAAAATGAGAGGATGACTCTCCCAAGACAGATTTTTAAGTGAGGTTTCTTTTTAAGATCAAGTTTGTTTAGCATTCCCAATTTTATGGTTTTCTATTTTTATGATATTTTCAGTAACAATTAAATGCCTAACGAATTTTTTGATCTCCTGATTATTTAAGTCCAAAAACAGGGGGAGTAGTCAAAAAAGTCAATGTGCAATCAAACACTATGATGCATGCAAAGTAAGAGATACACACCTATTGCCAACACTCTACATGCAGGGTGATCCACGCATAAATTTAAAGACAAGAATGTAAACTAATCTAAATGATACAAGAAAAAATGACCTTATATGAGCAACTTCTAATAATCGTGAAGAAATCAGAGTTAACTAACTAGATCAAGTCCGGAGTCCGATCTTGAGAACCACTCGGTGTCCGCCACAACGGGCCCTGCTAGCACTTTATGTGGTTCCTCACGGCACGTGGACTCAAATATAATTAATCTAACTTTTTATTATGATTTATTAATAGGTCCAAGTACGAATCTATAATGTAAGGAAGATATTAGGGATTGAGCCTTAAGCAATTACGTCGCAATCAAAGAAATTCCTAAATCTAAGGGCCAAATTCTTCAAGAATCAAATGAAATAAAAGTACGACAAAGACAAAACCAGCGAAAAACCATGGTGAGGACCCCCGAGCACACCGATGCTCGGCGAAACAGACCCCGATAAGCCAAGTCCAAAAAGCGTCTGAACGTCATATTTATTACAATAATAATAATGCTGGAAAAATAAAAGCTACTCTAAGCTAATCTATCTACTATAACTACTCCTGCTGTACTCATGCTCGTCCTCAGGTACGAGTCTCCTCCAAGTCGTCCTCGGATGGTTCCTAGCATAAAAAGCGAAACAGAAATGGGTCAGAAATAGTTATAACAAATAGATTTCAAAATATGCAAAAAGATTGAAAAACTACTAAGCCATGCTCCCCGGCAATGGCGCCATTCTGATGACACGCTTTGCGATTCGGGTTAAGTGTCATATAATAACCAGATCGTTGTGACCCAAATCACAAAGCAAAATCAAAAAGAAAATAAGAGAACCACACAAATCAAGCAATCAAGCACAAAATAATGTCAGTGGTCTCTGATATTTATTTAAAATGCTATAGCGATCAGGGTCGAACACAAGGAGCATGGAAATGTACGAAGTAGTACTAATCAGAAAATAGAAAGCATATTTTTGTGATTTTTAACTTTGCAATTTTTATATTTTCAAAAATGAGAAAACAAACAAAACAAATAAGAAGACATGGTACAAGCAAACCTCAATAATTTTTACTAAGACTAAAATGATCAAAAACATGAAAAAAAATATTTTTATGCTTTTAAAAAATTCAGATATTTTTGGTGATTTTAGGAGATTTTTCCAATTTTATATGATTTTATAAAAATTAAACAAGGGTGAAAATGGAAAACAGTGTACATCCTGGACTAAAAGGGCAAGTTTAAAATATGAAAAATATCATAATGTCTTGATTGTAATTTTTATGAAAAGTAAATAAAAATAACTACAAAGAGAAACTGAAATCCAATTATTTTTGAATTTTCTAGAATTTTTTAATGATTTTTATAAGTTTTTGACGCTTTTGTAATTTTTATGGTTTTTATGAGTAATTTTCAAGCAAAACTATGACTGAAGATAGAGCACATAAAAACACACACGACAAAACTTTTATGGAATTTTTCAGACAATTTTTCGAATTTTTATGTATTTTATAAAATAGATAGAACAATTTTCAAGTATTTTTTATTTTTAGAAAATATCAAACAAAACTAAATTAATTCACAAAAATTACCATAATTAATACGTGTTGGCATGAGGTAACTGTAATTTTTATGGAATTTTTAAATTAATTTAGTAATTATTTGATTCAAAACAAGGCACACAGAACACATGAACCAACTTGCAATTATTTTGAAGTTGCAGGACCAAATGATAACAAACCTCAAAAGCTTAGGTATAAATTTGCAATTTATCCAATAAATTCACGTACATGCTTAAAACATATACACAGGGGTATATATATGCAATAATCATAAAGTTTCTATTCAAAACATAACATCTATAAAACTCATGGATAAGTCATGAAAATAACCCACAACTCATGTGTACATGCACGCGTCTAAGGTCCAGAAGGATTAAACTACAAATACTGGAAACATAGGATCAAACTATAAAATATTTATGTTATAGCTTTTACTTATTGGACTAACTAGAAAAGCATGTAAATATGGGATAAAATATGCAAAATATCCTCCGCATGGTACGTGCGGAACGTGTGAGGGCACATGGCAGGCATAGGACGCGTCATGGGCGTACGACTCTGATCTCCTGACACTGCATATCTGACAACCAAGGAATGTTAGGAACGTGCGGTCAGATGGTATCAGATCCAACAGTGGAAAAGCTGCTCCTGTTGGCGGCTGAGATGTAATCTGACAGATGAAGGTCGTTCCGATGGTAGACGAGGATGGTGGACGAACAAATCCTAGGCGAACTTCGATCGGCCACTGGATGCAATCCACTGCTCCGATGAGGCCACCAACAGGTCCTGCTCGGTCGTGAGTGTGCTCTGCGTCTGCTGGACAGCTCCGATGGAGGAGGCGATGGTCGGATAGTCATCGTCATCAAGCTCCTCCTGGAGTTGCTCCGCCTAAGCAGTTGGAGGCCAAATCAGGGTCTTCTGCACGGACCAAGGCCTGTAACGGGTACACTGCTCGGAGGCGTAGCTCCGGTGAGGGTTTATTGCAAATGGAGATATGAGAAGCATAAGGGAATGGAGGACGATCCACAACGATGATAGGAGGGGATTTTGGCCTTAATCTCGACCTCAAGGTCGAGTCTAATGGCAAACATGATGCGATATGAGATGGGAGGTGACGTGTAGGTTCGATTGGAACGAATGGAAATGGATATCGGGGCTCCAACCAGCTGGTCGGAGCAAGTAGATATGCGGCGGCACTAGATGGAAAGAATGAATCGAAGTGGGAACTGAGGTCGATAGGATAGGTACCTGAAGATGTGGAAGAACTTTTGAGCTCCAGGTGATGATGATCGTTAAGGTTATGGCCTCAACCATGTTGCGACGGACGGGGAGGCTGCTCGCGGGGTATCTCTGATGACGAAGGGTGAACTGCGTGTGGATGCCACCAAACTCCAATACGAGGAAGCTCTCCAGTAGCTGTCACTCAACCAAAGGTGTCTATAGGTGGAAAAAGGAGCGAGGCACGAGCTACCCTCTTGTGGAGGCGGAAGAGATACATTATAGGATGCTTGAGGGTCTAGAAGGATCGATGAAAAGCGTGAAACCTTAGAGTGATCCTGATCAGCCAAGGGACCCGCGAAGATGTTAGATGTACGAGGCTTATTGGTCTAAATCTTGAGGCAAAAAGGAGTTCGGAGTCGAACTGGAGAAAGAGGAGAAGTAGGTTCGGCAAACACTATCCGAGTCTGACCCGAGAAGGGGGAGAGGTTGACCGGGGGTCAACATCCCAAATGGACCAATCAGAAAAATCGAATATATAAAACCTTTACAAATTCGATAAACAATAATAAATGATTTTTAATCAAAAAGTTTTCAGAATAAAAATGTTTTTTATTGTTCAAACTATTTTCTGTAATATTTATTATTTTTATGAGAAATAAATTATTGTATATACAATATATAGTATTACACATAGGTATATTATACCTATGTATTATGTACAAGTATTTTTATTATTTTATTTTTACACAAATACCCTAATTTTGTATTTTATTTATTTTTAACATGATTTTAGGAGTTCAAAATAATTTTTGTTTTATTTTTAGAGATTATTTTCAAGTATCGAATAAATAGGGAATGTAACCTACATACATGTATTTTGTACAAGTGAGAGGATATTATTTTTATTTTCTGATTTTTATTTTATTTTTGTTTTATTTTTAGGACTATATAAAAGGAGGTAGAAAGAATATTTAATTTTTATTTTGTCAAAATAATAATTTATATACATAGGTAATATGTACAACACAGAGTAAACTTTATCTCTCTCCACTTATTTTATTTGGCGATCAGGTTAAGACTTGACCTTCTCTTGGAGTTTCGGGTCACTCTGTATTTATTCTAAATACCTCCTTCCTTTTTCTTTTCCTTTATTCTTTTATTTTTGTACAAATACATGCTAATTGTACAATGTTAACACATGAATGTTGAATGCTAACTTATTGTATTTACACCTATTTACATGATGCTTTGCCAAGATAAATTGCTAAAATAAAAGAATAAAGAGTGAGAATCAGGGATTCATCACATGGACACACAATTGTATTGGTATTGTTTCTTTCTCTGGCTTGGTGAATGGCATTCCGCATGGGCTCTTCAAGGGTACTAGGGGGCTCCGTCTAGAAGACCCCCCTTAGTCCCCTTCTCTTCATTGTGGCCATGGAATCGTTGACCTGCTTGGTTGAGCTGGCTGTGGCTGATGGGACAATCACTCCCATGGGCAGAGGGAGAAACGAGATCCTACCCACTTTATTTATGCTTATGATCTTCTTTTTTCACGAAGTGTAATGCTAAAACTCTCATTGTTATCGGTGCTACAATGGATATCTTTGGGATATTGTATGGTCTCAGGATAAATGGTACAAAGAGCATGTTATTTTGTTCAAATAAAGTGAGAGGAGAATTTATTTAGAACCTTACTCCAAGTCTTCTTGGTGAATCCTTACCCACAACATACCTTGGCATTCCACTCTCCCAAAAATCCGGTTGCTCCTCGACTAGGAAAGTGCTTGTGGATAAAGTTCATATCCAACTTTGTTGTTGGAAGGCAAAGATTCTCTCAATGGCGGGACGAATCCAAATCAATAACTCAATCATTAATGGAATATTACTATAACCAAATGCTTCGTGCTTTCCTCCTCAGTTGTCTCACAGATTTCTTCTCTTTGTGCGGACTTTCTATTGGACTTCGAAGGCATGAATTATCTTGAAAAGATGTTTGTATTCTGAAAGATGAAGGAAGCCTTGGAATCATGTCACTTGGGGAATTGATTAATGCATCTAAAGTTGCTTGGGTTTGGAGGTTCCTCACAGCTGAAAAATTCTATTTGGGTTGATTTCCTTACTTCCAAATATAATCGGCTGAATCGTTTTGGGATGTTTCTATCTTGCATAATGAATCCACTCTTTGGAAGACCTTATAGAGCAATCATTGCCCTAGTTTTGGCCAGCTTGGTTCCCCTTACAGATGGACCTTATCCCCCTGCAGGGTTTCTCATTTTGCTTGTGCCTTGATCATGTTAGGACAAGAGACCATGTGATTGACCAGTGGAGGGAGGTATGATGCTCTTTGGCGATTCCCAAGCATAAGTGTTATTTTTTAGTGGTTAGAAACAAAATTCCCACTTGAGAAGGGCTTCTAATTTTGGAATATGCTCGAACTACAGTTTCTTGTTCTATGACCACTCTCTCGAATCTAGGGAACATTTGTTTTGGGAATGTCCCCACTCGATCGATGTTTGGGAATAAATGTGCGCTGCCTTAGATTTACCCTCTTTTGGATATGAAATTTCAAGCAAGGATGCTCTTGATTAGTTCAAGATCATCCACAGGCTGAATGCAAGCCTTGCCTTAAATATCAGGACCATTTTTATTATGGCTTCGTGGTGGATTTGGAGAGAGTGTAACCTTCGCTAGACTAATATCTCCTGCACACCTACTAGAGTTATTGCGAACTGCATTTTGGATGACTTTAAGATCGTTTGGAATTGATATAAATCATGAGATGTTTTTTGTTATGGTTGACTGCTTTTGTGAGGCTGAATTTGCACCTATTTTTTGTTTTCGTTTTTATGTAACTTCCCCTCCCTTATTTAGGTTTTTGAGAGGAGGAAAACTTCTACTATAATCACTTTATCTAATCAATATAATCTTATTTACCATTAAAAACTATGTTCATCTATATAGAGAGAAGTGGTGGACGGTGCTTGCAGCACAAAATTAGGAGCTTTTCATTGATTTCATGATATTTACAAGAGGCAAAAGTTGATTTGGAGGTGGGACGGAATCAAAAGAGGAAAAAAGATAGTGCATTTGTCAGTGCTTTGTATTTCTCTATTTGTCTATGGTGAGGAACGCCTCCCAAGATGCAGTATTGTGGGGTTTGTTGAATTCTTTTTATGTTGTAAAAGATTATAATTTTACTAATAATTACTTTACTATTTATTTAGCACCGAGTCGGGAAAGGAATGCGAAATAATGAAAAGGATGTTGGAGTTGATGGGAGAGACCATGTTAAGAATAAGGATATTCTTCTCTTACTGAGATGATTTCTTGATTTGGTTGGATCTCGTTAATACAATTAATTATTTTATAGCATTTCCATCTAACTTGTTTAGAGAGATACCCTTTGGAATTGGCTTGCACGTTGTGTGACATGTGCCTTATCAAAGTCAGAGTGACCATGATATCTATTGCCATCCCCATGTGTTTATAAATTCTTGTCTATCTACATCTCTATATACTACTTTAAGCCTTCAAAATGCCAACAACCATCCTCGCAAAATTTGACAGAAATAGCCCCAGTTTTATAGAGGGATATGGGATAAGGAAGGATATGTTGGGAACAATCAATACCATGGATATTGCAGAAATATTATTGAAACAACCACTTGAAGGATTAACTGCAAATCAAATAGTAGAAGAACCACAAACAATCCGAATAGCAAGCAAATAAGCACAAATGCAAGAACAAAAACAATCACAAGTACACAGAATTTCAATGTGGAAAACCCTCAATGTGAGGGGGGGAAATCATGGGGTTGATCGCAACCCAAAACCAAGCACTATAATCGAAATAAGCTCCTGTGAAGGACTTACAAAATATCGGCCCTCTATACGATGCTACAAATCACCAAACAATAGAGAATAGTAGATAGGAGAAATATCATCAAAATGACGAATCTGTCACAAAAATGTATGGAAGAATGATGGAGAAGAATTGCTCCAAGGATTACTCCCTCCAAACTTTACGGCAACCACGAACCTTATTTCTTCTCCCTCTTTCTTATTTCTTTCTTGTACTAGGATAGCTTGTGTTGGGATGATCCTGGTGTGAATCCCATATTCTCTATTTATACTCCATGGAGAGATAAAGAAACATAAACTCCTACTTCCAATAGGATAAGGAAAAGAAAACTCCTAATCCTAAAAGGTAATTGATCTCCTCCTTCAATTAGAATTTGATTTTTCCTTTTCCAAATAGGACTACCAATATCCTATATATATGGATTAGGTTCCTACAAGGAGGGAAACCCATCCAACAAATCTTCCCCTCACTGACGATGTGGGAACTGCTCCACACCTGCGAGGGAACAACATCTCCTGAATTTTCAAGTGGCAAAGTCTTTATCATCATATCAACACTGTTGTCATATGTGTCGATCTTGTTAAGTACAAGTTGTTTCGATTCTAACACATCACAAATCCAATTATACCTGACATCGATGTGCTTCGTTCGTGTATGGAATGCAGAGTTCTTGCCAAGTTGAATAACACTATGACTGTCACAGTAAAGCATGTACTTGTCCTGATGAAAACCAAGTTCCTATGTTAACTTCTTCATCCATAGCAACTCTTTGCATACCTTTGTAGCTGCAATGAATTCAACCTCTCTAGTTGATAGTGCCACCTACTTCTGAAGACGAGACTGTCAAGAAACTGCACCTCCTGTAAAGGACATAATGTAACCCTATATAGATCTTCTCCTATCATTGTAACCTACACGTCTTAATCTGTGTATCCAAGGAGAATAGGCTTCTCTGGTCCAAAACAAAGAGAGTAACTGCTAGTACCTCAAAGATATCTCAAGCTCCATTTAACTACTTTCCAATGATGTTTTCCCTAGATTTGAGATGAACCTACTAACAACTCCAACTGCATGAGCAATAACTGGTCGCATACAAACCATGGCATACATAAGACTACCTATGGTTGATGCATAGGAAAATCTTTTCATATCTTTCTTCTCTACACTGCTCTGTGGGTTATCTTTGGAGCTCAGCTTGAAATGTACTCCAAGAGAGGTGCTGGCTGGCTTTTCATTCTCCATATGAAATCTCTGAAGTACCTTCTCAATAAACTTCTCTTAGGAAAGCCATAACCTCCTTGCCTTTCGATCCCTTGTGATCTTCATGCCAAAATTTACTTGCATGTCCCAAGTCCTTCATAGAAAAAACTTGCTCAACTCCTTCTTCAAGTCAGAAATTCTCTCTCCATTGTTGCCTACAATAAACATGCCATCGATATAAAGCAACAAAATGATGAAATCATCACCTGAGAATTTCTTCACAAAGACACAATGGTCTGAAGTGGTCTTGGAGTAACCATGCTCCCCCATGAATGAGTCAAACTTCTTACACCACTACATGGGTGCTTGCTTTAAGCCATATAGACTCTTCTTCTGCAAACATAGTTTTCCTTGCCTTTGATTATAAAGCCCTCAAGTTGAAACATGTAGATTTCCTCCTCAAGATCACCATGAAGGAAGGATGTCTTCTCATACATATGTTCAACTTACAGGTCAAGGTTAACTGCTAAGCTGAGAACTACTTTGATAGAAGACATCTTCACAACTGGAGAAAAGATCTCCTCAAAGTCAACTCCTTTATTTAGTTAAAACCTTTCACAACCAACCTACCTTTGGATGCATTCATGATGTAAAGATTTTTGCAATACTTTTGCCACGAGCAACAACCGAAAATTCCCGAGTAAGCTTCCATTGCCTACTACAAAAAGTGTTGATGTATCCTTCATCATCATGCTTGCATGCAGATATGAGGTTTAAGTGCATGTCTAGAGCATGTCTCACATCTTTGAGCATCAACACTGCTCCATTGGTATTTTTCAATGTAACATTGTCAATTCCAACAACAGGGAGCAAAGAACCATTCCCTATCTTCAATGTGCCAAAATCATCAACTGTATATGAAGAGAAAACCTCTCTCAGAGATGTAACATGTAAAGCAGAATCACTATCAACAAGTCAAGAAGTACCATCCTATATGACATTCAGCATCTCCTCGTCGTAGACAATGAGAAGCTCATGCTGTGCAACTGCAACATCATTGTTTTTTTTTCTTTTCTTACTTGTCGCCACCATTCCTGTTATCTCTCTTGAATTGGAAGCAATGCTTCTTGTTGTATCCTTTCTTCTTGCAACATTTAACTACTTTCCAATGATGTTATCCCTAGATTTGAGATGAACCTACTAACAACTCCAACTTCATGAGCAATATCTGGTGGCGTACAAACCATGATATACATAATACTACCATACTCTTTTCATATCTTTCTTTTCTAAACTGCTCTGTGGTTCTTTGGAGATCTGCTTGAAATGTACTCCAAGAGAGGTGATGGCTGGCTTTTCATTCTCCATATAAAATTTTTGAAGTACCTTCTCAATGTACTTATTTTAGGAAAACCATAACCTCCTTGCCCTTCAATCTCTTGTGATCTTCATGCCCAAAATTTAGCTCGCATGTCCCAAGTCCTTCATTGAAAAGAACTTGATCAACTCCTTCTTAAAGTCAGAAATTCTCCCTCCATTGTTGCCTACAATCAACATGCCATTGATATAAAGCAACAAAATAATGAAATCATCACCTGAGAATTTCTTCACGAAAACACAATGGTCTGAAGTGTTCTTGGAGTAACCGTGCTCCCCCATGAATGAGTCAAACTTCTTATACCACTACATGGGTGCTTGCTTTAAGCCATATAGACTCTTCTTTTGCAAACATAGTTTTCCTTGCCTTTGATTGTAAAGCCCTCATGTTACAACATGTATATTTCCTCCTCAAGATCACCATGGAGGAAGGATGTCTTCACATCCATATGTTCAACTTACAGGTCAAGGTTAACTGCTAAGCTGAGAACTACTTTGATAGAAGACATCTTCACAATAGGAGAAGAGATCTCCTCAAAGTCAACTCCTTTATTTCGTTAAAACTTTCACAACCAACCTACCTTTGTATCTTGGGTTTGTAGAGTCTTCATCATGTTTCACTCTATAAACCCACTTGTTTCTCAATGTGTGCTTGCCTTTGGGCAACTTCACAAGTGTAGTTATCACGAAGGGACTCCACCTCTTCTTTCACAGTTTTTGCTCATTTCTCCTTATTTGTATCTTACAAGGCTTCTTCATAACAATCAGGCTCACCATTACCTGTCAGCAAAATGTATTCTTTTGGGCAGGATATCAGGTTGAGGGTCACCTCTCCTTCACAAGTCTCTGTGGTGGGAGAACTTCAGAAGAAGAAGAAGAGCTATCATCATCATGCCCAGCATCACCATCATCTACATCATCATCATCATCATGAGTAGAGATCTGCGGCACGCCCTTCTGATCTCTTGCATCTAACACATGTTCATCAATATCATTTGGCACCACATGTGGATCACTCTGCAATGAAATCAACTCCACATCATCCAGTTCATAGTTGCTCGAAGGAGAGTCCTTAGCTACCTTATGGATGTCCTCAATAATTTAATCTTCAGAGAAGATAACATATCTGCTTCTCACCAACTTCTTCTCAACTGGATCGTATAACCTGTAACCAAACTCATCTTGATCATATCCTAAGAAAATACACTACTTCATCTTTGTGTTCATCTTGGACCTTTCATCCTTGGGGACATGGACAAAAGCGCAACATCTAAAGACCCATAAATGGATCTAGAAGACATTATTTTCATGTCAAACCTTATCAGGAATATCATCATCCAAAGGTACATGTGGAGATAGATTAATAACATGAATAGCAATACAAAGTGCTTCACACCAAAAAGAATTAGAGAACTTAGCTTCAGAAAGGAGACATCTGACTCTCTCCATCAAGGTCATGTTCATTTTCTATGCTATGTCATTCAACTGTGGCATCTCGGTGAAGCCTTCTGGTGCTTGATACCATAAGATCTGCAGTTTTCATCAAATGTCCCAATATACTCACCACCATTGTCACTGTGGTTTCACTTATGTCTCTTCCCAGATTGTCAGTCCACTAGCGCATGGAAGTCTTTGAAAACACCAAGGACTTGATCCTTCCTCTTTAAAGAGAAGACCTAAACTTTATTGGAGAAATCATCAATGTATGTAACAAAATAAAGTGTACCACTAAGACAACTCACTTTTAATGGACTACAAACATCTGTGTGGACAAGTTCTAATGGATTCAACATCCTGGAAGATGGATTAGTTTTGAAGGAGACTCTCATCTGCTTCCTAAACAAGTAGTGTGTGTATCTCTCCAGCTTCTCTTTCTTGACATTTGTCATCATGTTCTATCTCACCAATACTGCAGCCTCTTCTCGCTCATGTACCCCAATCATCGATGACACAACTCAATGGATTTTTCATCTGTAGTCACATATCCAATATTATGGGAAATGGATGCGTTCATGATGTAAAGATTTTTGCAATACTTCTTGCCACGAGAAACAACCAAAAATTCTCGAGTAAGATTCCATTGTCTGCTACCAAAAGTGTTGATGTATCCTTCATCATCAAGCTTGCATGCAGAGATGAGATTTAAGTGCATGTCTGGAGCATGCCTCGCAACTTTGAGCGTCAACACTGCTCCATTGGTATTTTTCAATGCAACGTTATCAATTCCAACAACAGGACACAAAGAACCATTCACTATCTTCAATGTGCCAAAATCATCAATTGTATATGACGAGAAAAACTCTCTTTGAGATGTAACATGTAAAGCAGAACCACTATCAACAAGCCAAGAAGTACCAACCTATGTGACATTCACCATCTCCTCATCGTAGACAATGAAAAGCTCATGCTGTACAACTGCAACAACATTGTTATTTTTCTTTTCTTACTTGTCGCCACCATTCATGTTATCTCTCTTGAATTGAAAGCAATACTTCTTGATGTGGCCTTTCTTCTTGCAATAGTGGCATTCCATGTTCTGATATCTGAACTTGGACTTGCTCCTACTGTTATCCCTACCCTTATCATTCTTGATTCTGCTCCTCCCCCTTTTTCTCTGTAACAAGAACATTTCATCTTAGATGTGATTGTAGATATTGTCATTAACAAACTATCTTATGAAGCCACAAACATGCTCATGTTCAAATTCTCATTCCTTGTCGATTTTGACTTCGGACATCAGTGTGGAGAACACCGGAAGATGCATAGCCTTCACTTATAAAAGATCCTCCATCTTGTTCTTCCACAAATTGTAATTAGTCACATTAAGACTAATCATCCGAGCCGAACCAAACTCCATCTTGTAATCTGTCATTAAACATGCTTCGATATCACTTTTTTGGGAACAATCAATCCCACGGATATTACAAAAGAATTATCGAAACAACCGCTTGACATATTAATTATAAATCAAATGGTAGAAGAACCACGAACAATCTGAATAACAAGCAAATACCTAGGAATGCAAGAATAAAAGCAATCACAAGGGCACATGAATTTTAACGTGGAAAATCCTCAATGTGAGGGAAAACCACGGGTTGATCGCAACCCAAAATCAAGCACTATGATCGAAATAATCTCCCATGAGGGGCTTACAAAATGCTGACCCTCTATACGGTGCTACAAATCATTAAACAATGGAGAATGATAGAGAGGAGAAGTATCACCAAAACGATGAATCTGTCACCAAACTATATGGAAGAATGCTGGAGAAGAATTTCTCCAAGGATTACGCCCTCCAAACATCACGGCAACCACAGACCTTCTTTCTTCTCTCTCTTTCTTATTTCTTTCTTGTACTAGGAGAGCTTGTGTTGGGATGATCATGGTGTGTACCTCACACCCTCTATTTATACTCCATGGAGATGAGAAAATAAGGAAATATAAACTCTTACCTCCAATAGGATTAGGAAAAGAACACCCCTAATCCTAAAATGTAATTGAGCTCATCCTCCAATTAGAACTTGATTTTTTCTTTTCCAAATAGGACTACCAATGTCCTATACATGAATTAGGTTCCCACAATGAGGGGAATCCATCCAACAACATACGTGATAAATGGGTGTTATCCTTCATTTCTATTTGTTTGCATGAATAACATTTCTGAGGGATAAGGAGGCAAATCGCCGGTTATGTGATATTCTATATTCGATTGACAAAGAAAGGGCAAATGGTAGGCGATAGAAGTTAATTATATTTTTTTAAGTTTTATTGTACTTTGGTAGCTTACATGACATATATAATAGAAATTTTAGATATGCCACAACTGCTTTGACATTGAAATGTATATAGAAATCAATTTTGAGTATAATATAATGTTCTTTCTCTAGACTTAAGATATATAATACGGCCATTTTTTTAAAGATGCATTGATTGAGGATTATTGTAGTCGATTCATAATTTCCTCCATCCAGCGGAATGATGTGAAGCAACAATATGTTAGTTCTGTATGTCTATCACCAACCTATAATGCATTACAAAGAAACCATCACGCGAGAAAGAAACAATGGACAATTTATTATAATAAACGATAAAGCAAAACAACAACCATACCAAATCCATAAATATGGGTCGTTTCGTGTAAGACATTGACCTTGGTTATCCCATAACCAAGTACATATCTATATTTTTTAATTTTTTATTTCCAATTCCTTTTGAATTATTGTTTGACATATTACAAAGAATCTGTTGGGAGATGGGTAATAAGCACTGTCGTCAATCCTTTTTGGATGACAAATCCAATTCTTCGGAACACAACATCCATAGACTTGGGAACCATAACATTGTTATGCATAATTTTCTGGACCCTCTTAAGGAGCTCTACAGCTTCAGACGCCAAGAACACAAAGGTATCGGACCTGAAAGGGATGAAGACATGTTGATTGTCAATACAAGCCTTCTCATGTTTAGCAACTTTGGCTGAGGCAGCTTTCTGTGCAGCGTATCCCGCAGTAAAATCACCGTTTATCTGACCAACTAACGGAGATACTCCAGTTAAATCAACACCTGCATGTTTTCCTCCAGCCCAACCAAAAATTAAAATATGTGCTGGTCTGAGTATGGATCTCCCCTCGTGTGGATCAGGCAAAAAATTCACAGGTGTTTCTTTCTTTGACGCAACCTCGGCTTTTTTGAGAACATCATAGAGGACATCTCTGACAAGATCATGTCTATATTTAAAACCTGGGAGTTCACGGCAATGAATGGCATGCTCCCCAAAGGAGTCTAGACAAAATTTGTGGCATATCTATATAAGAAATACCATCTTTGTATATATCCCTTTAGAAGTTTCCACCATTTCAACATTCAATTTCTGGATAGCATATTCTAAATGTTTTCTTATTTCCAAAACCACACCGGACATTTCATTTCACTTTCCTCTTTGATTCCTCCTTTTGCCCGAAGCCCTCCTCCTCCTCACGATCACTAGTGGAGCCCCATCCTCGTCGTCGGCATTGATCCTACCACCCGGCTCCATCATCATGCTGACCTTCTCCTCTTCCCTCCTCACCTCTCCATTGTCGAGCAAGCCGCCCACCTTCCTCTTCAAACCCATAGCCCCGCCACCTCACTCCTCTCTCCAACAACCCCATCGTCCAGCAAGGTATAAACCCTATGGGTGCGTTTGATATGCGGGTTAAGGTGGGTTAAACTGGTCGGGAGTAACCCGTTTGTGTGTTTTAGTGTTTGGATAGAGGGTTAAATTGGGGGTAGGTTTGAAGTGGGTTTGATGTGATATGATTGTATTGAAGTTTGAAAAAGTGAGTAGTTATTGTGATGTGATTGTATCGGAGTTTGGAAAAGTGAGTAAAAGTGGAGTAGTTTATAATTTTTATATGATATGATGGTATAATATATTATTTTTTGATGGAGTGGATAAAAGGAAATTAATTTATTTAATATATTAAAAAAGAGAAAATGTGGGACCCACTTGGAAAGAGAAATGGTGGGTTAGCACCGATGTGTATTTTTTGTTCTTCTTTTGTATGCAATGATGTATAACATGGTATAGATCATGGGTCTATTTTTTATATACAATGGTGCATTACAATGTAGTTTGTCATTGTTTGCAACTTCTAGCTTACTTTGAAGAATTACGAAATGGCTTTGATCTTAATATATAGGTCACGAGCCTACAATATCATCTTTTCTTACATATAGATTGCCATTTATCTTAACTGTTGGTTTGATGATCATTGTTTAAAAATATGAAAGCCTCTTGGTATTAATGTGAATCTCATATCATGAAAATGATCAAAGCTATATGTGTGTGCATTTGAGGAGATGATGCTCTTAAGGTGGAAGTAGATTGATTTCGGGGAAACATGCAATTGGAAAATATGTATTTGGCATGATAGTTCAATGTATATGAGTTTATATCTTTGTTATATGTTTGCATCTACCCATCAATGTATGTAGTTGTATATTTATGTGCGTATCTACGTGGGGATGTCTGTCTCTATGTACCTATGCATGTAGGAATATATGTATCTATGTCTATGGGTATTTTATGATTTCTATGAATGTAGATATGTTTCCTTGGGTGTATAAGTATGTATCTATGTGTGTAGTTATGTAGGTATCTGTCTATGTCTATGTACATGTATGTATAACTATAGATATGTAGGTATCAATTATATCTATGTATGTATATCTATGTAGGTATGTACGTATCTATGTGTATCTACATGTATGTGTATATCTACGTAAGTAGGTATGTATGTATGTATGTATATATGTATATCTTGTATATATGTATGTATACATACATGTACGTATGTACAAAAGTCTCTGTGTACATGGGGGAATGTGTGTATACATGTATGTGACCATATGTTACCATATGTGCCACAATAAAAAGTAACTTTTGTGATAACTTATCACATTAAAATTTAATTAATATGAAAGTTAAACACATTAGAAGATCTCATCATTTCCAATTGTGTTATATATATATATATATTTGTTTTTTCAAAAAATTATTGGACCCACTTCGAGATGAGATGTCACTGTCCAATGGTCATGGATTTTGATGTGTACATGTACACATACATTTTTTTGTGAGTACATTCTCAATAAGGGTTATCTAAGACACTGTGATTGGCACAATTTTACGATCACGTTGCTCTATGTTCCCCCTCATAAACCAACCAAATCTACATAAACGTCCAGTCAACTTATATGATTAAATATTTTTACGGACATCTTATGATTTTCAGTTGTAACATGTACAAATGTCGACATAAAGTATAGATATAATATTACACGTATTTTGGCTTCCTTAGTTAGGAGGTCTCAGACTAAGGAGGCCTACTAAGATTTAAAACATGCTATAAGACGATTATTGCTACATGCAAAGATTTATATATTTGAGCATACATTTCAATAACATAACTATGTTCCTCTTCGTATACCAAACCAATATTAATCACCTTTGATTATTGTCACTTTGGTTACAATACTAAGAGTAAATCATGGTTGATTTATGAGGAATATTGAAAGGTACGTGGTTATGCTGTCGAAATTTGCTCAAATATAAACGTTTGCATTCAACAACAATCACATTATGGCATGTTTGAATATTTATGGAAGGGTTTGAGTGATAACTTTGAAAAAAATAGAGAATTTCATCTCCCAGTTTAGTTTGACAAGTTTAGGCCAACAATATATGATGCAATCCCTAAATCACTTGGATTAATAACCCAACAAAACAAATAATAATGAAATGGCTCAACTTGCAATGAGAGTGGTCATGTTGGGGGAGAGGAGGTGGAGGGTGGTGGGCGGGGTTGAGGTGAGGTAAGGAGGGATTTGAGGAATCAAGGGGAGGATTAGAGGACAAGAGGTGAAGTCATGTGTACTAGCACAATCAGTTCTACTACTACTTAAGCTAGGATAGACACGAGTGTATTGATATATGTAGGCAAACATCCTCCCAAGTTCATTGAGAGATTAAAATTCGCTCTCTGATCTTGAGTTTGGTCTTGTTATATGGATTGTATGTGACTTTACTGTTATCCCTCTTCGATACCACTCTAGTGAAGGAAGATTAGGCCAATAGATGTCTTACGTTATGCATTTTATATGCGTGTTTATCAGGATTTTGCATGCATTTTTTTATGTAATGCACATCAAATACCAATAAACTTCATGACTAACATCTTTATGTGATAAATGTTAAGGTATTTAGAATAGACAAGTATTCATCAACGAAATGAAGAAGGAGGGTATGATAAATTTATTAGAATGGGCATTTCATGATGATCAGAAGAGATTTCACAAAGGAGCAAACAATGACATGATTCCTTGTCCATGCATGAAATGCTTAAACGGTCACCTACATAAGCGGAACATTTTATTCGAGCATGACATTATAAATAGATGATAAGAATTCTATATCAACTGGTCAATTCATGGTGAGGAATTTGTCGGCATCTCATCCTCTATGAATGCAGAATCTCAGTTTGAAAGAAATGCCCAACCATATCAAACTCATGATTTTTATTGATGTCATTTAGACAAACACCTTTCCTTGTAAAATTTTCTCACTATTAAAAAGATATTATATTATTTCCTGTTGACTTAATTCATATAGTTTCAAACTACATATTATGTTATTTGATATGTAGTCGTGTGGAAGTACATAAGATGAGTCCTTTAGAAGAGCTTGAACTTTGATGATGTAGTTAATTAATCAAAAATGGTATCAAGAAAGGGCAAACTTCAGGAGAAATGCCCTACAGCTTTCTAAAGCAACAGAAAGACCGGCCCTCCTGCAACTGTTTTGTAGAATCTAATTCAGATATTTCCTTCAAGAAACACAAAAACTATTACAGAGAGATTGATGGGAGACAGACAACAAGCTGCACTGCCAATCCCTTTTGAATGGCAAATCCAATTCTTCGAAATACAACATCTATAGATCTGGGAACCATGACATTGTTGTGCATAATTCTTTGGACCCTTTTGAGAAGTTGTACTGCTTCAGTAGCCAAAAATCCGAAGACAATATTGGAAGAAACTATTGACTAATTCCTGTTTTATCTACTTCGTATTTTAGTTTTATCCTTAATTCCAAATAAAACACTAGAAATTACATAAAAATGGTAAAATAATGAAAATCGCTCAACAACACAAGCATTGATTAATTTAAGGTAAACAACTGAAGACTTTTGCTTTTACTAGCTTTAATTTAGTCAAAATATGTGCAAAATGATGTCGTTGCAATTGATGAACACGGTTTTAATCAAATTTTTGTTTATAATTTCTAGAATAATTGTAGTGGCCAAGAGCGTCGAACTTATAGAGATGAAATTATTTTGGTCCAAATTTATGTGTCTAATTAATTTGAAAAGTAATCCTCTATGGTGCAAAATGCAATCGTTGTATTTTTTATATTTTTTATGAGGATGAGAATCCAAAATTAGAAAAAATAAAATGTGATGTAATGTGGAAATGAGGCTGAAATTAATCAAGGAAAATATGAAATAGAGATCAAAATCCTAAAGTGCACACTCAACGAAAAAAATCTGATCTAATTGAATGACTACTGAAATTGATCAATTACTCACTAGATTACCATTCAAAAGTATAGTCTGAGGTACTTGTAGCTTTCAAAAAATAAATCCATGGGTACCAATTAAAATTAATTAATTAATTGTCAGAATGAAATAATCAGAACATTCAGATCAATCAGTTCTTGTGTAAGAGGTTCCTAGAATCAAATATCCACACGATATGATGTTTTATGCATATTTTAGATACCAAAATAAATAGATATTGAATTAAGAACAGTAAAACAGTGATCTCATTTGTAATTGAATAAATCATTCAACTAATATCCAATAAACACATTTCTGAACTTCACTGTAAGAGATTATGAAGACCTTCAAAATGACACAATTTCGCAATTGTTAGTCGACTGGTTCAAAAGCTATTAAGTCTATAATCCAAGGACTTAACTGCAAAATTAAAAGGTATCTCTATTAGGTCCAAAATGTACTTATTTGTAATTAACTAAATCTAGACGGACTTCTTATGGAACTACCCCAGGCATGGAGACTTCTTTATAATTATGTAGTTCCTTTAGTTACGCTTGCAAATTACCCAAGTCATGTGGGTTGCTCATGTGATAAGGCCTTCCTATCATGCATTTGAACGGATCTCCTTGTTTGAATACGAATATGAATGTAGATACAAATATTGATATATATAAAATAAATATTGATCGTATACAAGTAATGTTAGAAATATTCTATAAAATTGACTTAAATATGATGGAAAATACATGATATAAATTTACTAAATATATTTGTATCATAGAAAGTTTACAAATATGATAAAAAAGGGTATAAAACTATGTTATATATGGTTAAAAATAAATCTATGACCATAATTATATACGAAATGGATATACGGATATGGATGTTTGCAGATATCAAAATGATATCCATGTCTGTATCCATTTCAAAACATATAGGATAGAGATGGCAAAATATGTATAAAAAGGATACGGTGACAGATCGGATATGGATATTTATTGGAGTCCCACTCATGCACATCTGTTTATTTACATGACCTCCTTAAGACAAATGAGAGATAAAATCAATTATTAATTAAATTTTAGTCACTTACATATATAAAATTAAACTTGTATAAATTTTGAATAACAACATGCTAATTATGGAGAACATCAGCATCATCAAGACTCACGACAGTGGGTATCGATGGGTACAGTAATGCCTACCGACGTCTCAGTCTAAGCTTGATAGAATCCATCTCCCGCGAAGGTGTGGCGTCGTATTCCCACCATTAAGTAGGAGAGTTTTTTGACGTATTTCTTAGTCAACATTATAATTTTGAATAATAATTTACAAATTCTCATGTATCTTTAATATTACTTCAACATTTACTAGGAGACTCTATTTTGGCCCTAGACTAGACAAATAGGATTATGATCGGGCTTTTATTATTGATATGGAGAAGAGGATGATCGACACTTTTTGGGCCTGTTTGATTGGTGGGTTGGGTTGGGGTTCACCAGTGTACCCCTCCTCCCAACCCTCCTCATAGTTTACTATTCACGAGGGTAATCCAACCCAATCCAATCCAATCCAACCTAGCAACCAAACATACCCTTTAAGACTATGAGAGAGCATATAGGAAGATGAGTTGGGATGAGATGGAATTTGAGGAAACGAAGAGATTTCTGTCTTGGTTAGTTCTCAAAGGTAATGAACATTTTATATTATAAATTTCAGACAAGTTTGCCGTAATATTTTGTAATCATATACTTTTGCATATTGGTATTTTTCTGTGTTTTTTTAGTCTTGATACTGAGTTTACAAGTAAGTCAATGGTCGGTAGGATGAACCGTCAAAAACAGCAAATAAGGTCGACCAGTTGCTCAAAGATCCACAATCAGATCCAAACAAAGCTGGTATGTTTTTATATGTATGTACGTTATGTATGTTTTTGTCTTCGTAACTCTTAACAATTAGGTAATCCTATGTTTATTTTTGTTTATATAATTAGTAGTCTATTTCGTATATGCAATCCGTATTACATGTTGCATATGTTTTTATTATATATTTACAACAGATTTAGTGGAGATGCTTACAATCCATATTACATGTATGTACCAAACCTTTCAATTCAATACATGTTGTTTTATAGCACCTATAGGTTCGATGAGGCTTCCAAACCCCTCGATGAACCTATACATTTTTTATGAGCTTCAATTCTGAGGAGCAGAGAATCGTTACACTCTCCTCGCCTAGTCCTCGCAAGGAGGAGACACATGAGAGCTGGTAGGTGGGACCATGAAAGCACAAAGTCCTCACCCACATTGGATGCAAGGACTTGTATAACAAACTTTCTCGTCCATCTTTTATAGCGACCAACCATTTAATGAGGACTGCCTGACCAACACATGTGTCACTCACAACGTAGACAAGGATCGGGCGAGGACTACACAAGGACTTACATGTTCTCCAGTTGCGCATTTTCTTGTAGTCTTGGCTCCTTTCCTCTCCTCCTCCGGTAGCACCCTCCATACTCTTCTAGCTCTTCTTTGCCTTGAGCTCCCCTTCCTCCCCTATGCCGGTGCTCCCCTCCATATCTTCGACCCTCCTTCTGATGAATACCCATTCATTCACTTTTATTCCTTTATTTTATCTTTAAATACTTAGATAAATGCATGTAAATATAGCTAACTTGTACAAATTAATACTCTGACCTTTGTTTATAAATAATGCTTAAATACTTGTATTTAAGTACAAAATAAACAAATAAAGGACATAAAAGAAAATTAAAGAAAGTTTTACCGATATTTACTGACCTTAAACCATGAGACTAAGTCAATATTGACTTGGTCGACAAGGAATAAAGTAGGGGGACATAATGACATACAAATAAAGACCAAATGACAATGTCAACTAGAAATCTAGGTGCCATGTATACTCTGTGTGTGTGTGTATATATATCTTAAACTTACTCTAACTTATACACATAAAATTATTTTCAAAATCAAACTTATACATAAAAATATACAGAAAAAGACAAAACTGATTGCATAATAAAAATAACGTACAATGTGACTGGGACACACAGATTGAAAAATCACAAATAGATTTTCGCAGATCCATATCTTCTCTATATGAACTCAAATAGATAAACTCACTTTTATTATACTCTAAATTAAATTATCTATCTAATGAATATCATTGAAAATAGAGTTAAGATGCAAAAGATGGCTTGGGTCCCTATTCTATTATATACATGTATATAATAATCAATATAACTATTCTTTACATTTTTAGTTCTTGCAAACCATATTTCAATAATAAAATTGGAATAAAATCATAAAAAATCTATAAAATAAATAATATATTAAAATATATAGGTAAACTATACCTATATAATATATGTATATAATTATTTAAGTAAATAAAGAAAATCAAAAAATAAATTAAAAAATGTAATTATCTGTTTAAATAAGTTATAAATATAGAAATTAAGTAAATAAAATAATAAAATATAAAACACAAAAAAATAAAAATAAAATACAACATATATATGTAATTATACCTATAATTACACTTATAAAAATTAACATATAATAAATAGGTCGATAAAAATAAATAAAATTACCTAAAAATAGTACATAAAATAAGAAACAACTTTCATGTATTAAGAAAAAAGGACATTTGTTATTTTATTTCTCTTTTATTTTATTTTCTTCTCTATTTTGTCTTATAGGGCTTGACGTGGACCAATCGTTTGTGTGCCTTGGTTGGCCTACCAATCAACTGACCCACCTACGTCCCTAGGCATGTCAGAACGCTGACTCATCTTCGGCTCCAATTTGTCCCGCATAATACTTTCATTATTTGGTCTTGATTCATTTATGAGATCATCTCCTCGATGCATGCTCTTTCACTGAATGAGTTCTCGATCGATGGAGCATCGCTTCAAGTGCAAACCCCAGTCAAAGTCACCTCCCTATTTAGCATCACCTCCAACCTTCATTTGATTTTATTTGTTTTGACACATCTTCATCTCCTTCTCTTCATGTAAAGCATCCCCAGTGACTGTAGGTGCATCTCGTGAGACTGTGGTGCTAAGAAGAAGGCAGAGAAACACGTTCCAAGCCTTGCCGGACTGACTCAGGCGACGCTACCTCGCTCCCAAGTTCCCAGGTTCGAGCTACTTCTTTTTTTGTTATTTCCATTCCAGAAGTAGCAGTAGCATAGATTTGCATTTTTATTTCACTTAATTTCAACGTTTATTTCATAAAATCTCAAAATCGAAGTTTGTCTGAGCTTCGAGCTCTGGCCCCTATTCATTGTGATTCACCTATGCTCTGCCTTGCCTTACCACCACCACATCTTTCCCTCACCATCTCATATCGCTTCAACTCGTTTCCACCCCAGATCTTGCAAAGATCTGGGAGATCATCACTCCCTCTCTGCCACTCGTCGAAGTTGCTCCACCACGCTTCACCTTCACCCTATTTTCTCCCAAATCAAAGCCAAACATGTCCCTTTTTGTGTTTGTGATCTAACCATACATGTTCTGAAGCTGATAGACCCTTGTGAGTCGAATGTTGACCAAGCTGAAGTTCGTCATGGTGCTCCAACTTTGTAACTACTCTATGACCCCATCAGTGGGTCCCGGATTGATTTGAGCACACTAGTAGACATGAAAGGACATGGGATCAATTTTGAGACACTTGGGAGCTGCTCAGGTGGTCGGAGTTGAATAGGGGCATGGATCGAAGGGAGCTCCAATGGTTGTTCTTTTCTGTTCTTCATGGGAAGCAGTAGTCATTAGATCAAAGGAGGCGCTCCAAATTAAGTAGTGATCGTCGGATGGGAGGCCCCTGCACTCGTTAGATCTGAACCTCGATCTTATATCAGCCATCCATCATCGAAGCATCGTCGACAAACCTGAGCTGTTGGATCGCGTAAGTGGAGCGTGCATCACCATTCATCAGTGCGCCTTCGAGGGGTATTTTGCATCAATAGACCCTCTATTTTTTGTATTTTCCTTTTAGTCCTTAAAATTTTATTTGTATTCAAATATTTTTGTAATATTTATGCTTTGCACCATGAGCTTTCATTTATTTGCACTTTATCCCAATCCACATCACCTCACGTGCATGTACGTGTGAGGTAGTTGTGTATTTTGTGTGGAGACCATCATGGGTTTGTGTTATTATTTAGTCGGTAAACTTTAAACATGAGTGTAATATTTTCTGATGAATTTGCACATTGGGTCTTAAGGTTTTGGAGATTTGCATTTATACCTCTACCAATGTTGATAATGTTTTAAATTATGATAAATTTCATGTATGCCCCTGGACATGTGTGAAATGTTAACAAATGATATGAACTTGTATGGAAATTGCAGTTAGGTCCATGTACCGTAGATTTAATTTTGTAGTTGTAATTTGAGTATTAAAAATACCATTTCACATCTAAAAGTTATAGGAAAATTTTCTAAGTGTTCATAATCATAATATATCACATCTATATTTCTTAATACAATTAAAACTATTTTCTATTATAAAAATACAAAAACATTGTATTTTCTCCTAATTTGCATTTAAAAATTCATAAAAATTATAAAAATATATTGAAAATTTTCAAAAATAGGGATTGTTTATTTGCGCACATTTGCTTTTTGACTTTTTATTTTTAGAGAAATATTAGTAAAAGCTCTTAAAATTTTAAAAACAAAAGGCCATAAAAATTTCAAAAATTAATAGAAAAATCACAAAAATATTTTTTAGGTTACTGAATTTTCTTTAAGTTATCTAGTATTCAGAAAAATTGAAATTGGGCTCAATATAATTAAATAGATATTTATTAAGCCCACTTCAAAGTCTTTGATTTACTATTTGTTTATTTCGAATATTTCCTTATTTAAAAATAAATAAAAATTCTCAAAAATTGTCTAAAAATTTCCAAAAACAGAGTAAAACCATAAAAGTACAATAATATTTTATTTTATAATTTATGAATATATATAGTTAAATTTAAAAATACAAAATTCTATATATCTTATATATATTACCATGTATTACTTATAAGGGAAAAAGGAGTATGCTCTTAGGTATAACCAACTTACATGCTCCCAACCCTTTTCCCTTATATTTTTTTCCAGAAATAAAACCTATTGGAATTTAGATCACAATATGTCACCATGGTGTCATTCAAAATTCGACTTAATTCTAGACTTATATCCCCTCCATCAAGACTGTCAAATTTTAACGGTCTCAGAATTGTTGAAATTGACTCCCTCATATGGAGGGCATATGAGTCTCTGTTTCTGACGAAATTGAAATGACATGTTAGGGGCATATAGTGATGAATATACATAATTTTATTTTCGAAAAGAATAAAAAATAGGGGTGGGTGCATCCTATTGGCTAACCCCGGGTGCATCCCCATTTAACCCTACTTATAATTATTACTATTAATGACAAATACCTATAAACATATTTAAAACCCTTAAAAATAGAAAGAACTGTACTTATTTGTATTTTCTGAATTTTTCTTTATATGTATATATATCATATATAATATTTAGATTATATCATATACAGATATATATTATATATTTATAAAACAAAAGGACACTAAAAATTAGAAAAATATAAAAATTTAAAATCTAAAATTTAAAACAAATAAAAATATAAAACATTAAAAATACATAAAAATTAAGTATAATTAAAACCCACAAATATAAAAAAGCCTATGAAAACGCACAAAAATATTTGTCAATAGTTTGCTTGATTGTGAGTTTTTTTTATCAAAATCCTAGTTGCTTTCTGTGGTTCGACCCCTACACTTGCTTGTTATACACACTTATTTGTATGGTATAGTAACTTTTAGCTCACTTGTAATCATTTTCGTGGTTGATTGTTGATTGACACGCTTTGATCGGGGTGTTGAAAGTTGTAAGAGTGGCTAATTGATGAACCGATAAATCGACCCTTTAATAATGCTAAATTAGCACCTTAATACGTCGAAGCAGTCGGGCCGGTTTGGGTCATCAAAAAGATCATCCCATTTCAATATATGCCATGATGAATCAAAATGAGATGATCGTATTTATTTTTTTACTTGGCAAGATACCAAGGTCGAACTCAGGGACACGAGCCTCTCTTGTATTAATCAGATTTAAATATGTTCAATTAAGCGTTGAAATAAAGCCTATAGGTCAAATGATGCAAAGACACAACATGACATGCAATTAAAATAAAACATGCATTTTTTTATCATTTTTTACAATGCAAATAGATGCCATGCAAAGTGAATGATATGCCCAAAATAACAGTCACTTGAGCCATAGGAAAATCACGAGTCAATCCAAGTTGAAATAAAGAACCCTCTACTAATATGAAGCACGTAAGCATGATAAATCGAAAAGATTCAAGACACTTAGATAAGAAAATAATACATCACAGTTCATAGTGTCAAATCTAAAATTTAAACATGCCATAATGAAGAGGATGAGATGAGCTTTAAAACGAAACTGAATTCAACTTGATTGGATAAACATAGCTCAAGATACGCATAAAAGAAGACAGGGGCATAATTGAAAGAAAACATAAAAAAGATAACTACAAATAGGTCCTGGCAGGGACTAAAATGTAAATACGTAAAAGTACTGGACTTCCCTGTAAAATATCCTCGGCTCATGCTTGCTGCTCGTGATACAAGGACCTAACTGCAAATTGGAGAAGATGGCGGGGGCTCCCTGCAATTTGCCCAGAAGGCACGTGGGGTGCACGTGCTTCTTCCAGGCTCGGGCTCGCTGCAGGCTCGGTGGAGGTTCGGGAGAGGCCTGGTGCATCCAAGCCTGGAGGCTCGGACGGGAGGCTCGGTGCAGGCCCAAAAGCAACCACGTGGCCGAATGACGGCCATTGGATCATAAAGATCCAAGGGTTACTGTTGGTGGACGACGTGGCTGCACGAAAATCGTCGGATCGAAAAGATCCAACCGCTGCTACTGTTGATGGCGTGGTCTCTGGTTGTGCCACGTGTATGAGGACCTGGATGCAATTCGTGGAAGGTGCGAGGGCGCCGATGCAAAAAGCCCAAAGCCACGTGCGTGAAGCACGTGATCTTAGGGGGCGAGGGTCGGCGCTTGCTTCGGGTGGCCGTAGCAGGTGGCTCGGGCCACGTGGTGGCTCGAGGTTGACTCGGGCGAGGCTCGGTTCCACCGAGCCTCCGTGCTCCGGAGTTGTCGACGTGGCCGCTCCAGGGCCGTTGGATCTCCGCCGGGGGAGAGATCCAACGGTATCTGCTTCATCTTCTCCTCCGTCGGGTGGCGGCGCGATTGGAGCTCCGGCGTGAGGCCTGGAGCTCCGCCGCGCCTCGCTGCTCTTGGTGAAGGTCGGGAAAGGTCGCTGATGCACTAGCGATGAAGGCCTGAGGTCGGAGAAGACGCGGGGACACCTGGAAGGCTTGATCGACGATTGGTCGCCGGAGGCGGAGCTCTAGAACTCAGCTCCGCCCGAAGTCCGGCCAATGATGTTGATAGACCTGCAAGAAGGGTTAATGGTGTACGTGTGCGAAGTGAAGTGGACGGAGGGCTCTGGTGGAGCGCAGAAGGCGAAGCCCGTAGTGTGTCCTCCTCCGCCTCCGGCGGAGGAGGAAGCCTGGGATGACGGAGGTTGTGGCAGAGGAAGGTGATTGATCGGGGTGGATGGCGAAAGTGAAGGATGCACGGTGGAGCTTGTAGGGTGGTCATCGGAGGTTGAGGATGAGTGAAGCGGCCTAGAAAACTAATGGAATTTAATGAAAAATACAGAGGAAGAAGCTGAAGGCTTACCGGAGATTGGGCGGAGCGGGAGCCTGGGCTGGGCATCGGAGGAGATGCCCTGGTCCTCGTACGTCGAGGTCGGCAAGTCCTCGGAGCTCGAGCGGGGCTCTAGAACCACCGCAACGCCGCCTGAAGGTCGGCGGGTCTCATTGGGGATGACGGCCGTCGTCGCTCGATCCGAGCTCTCCCCCTGTCACAGGGAGAAGCTGGAGGGCTGGGCCTCTGCCCCTTGGTCGATGGACCAGGGTGAAGTGGGGCGGAGGCGTGGTATTTAAAGGTGGTGATGGCGAAGTTGATGAGTGAAGTAGCGGGTTTCAAGGGTGCGCATGGGGCGAATGGAGAGGAGAACGGAGCTTGTGGAGTGTGCGCGAGAATCCTGGAGGACTGGGCTCGAGCGTAAGGTGGTTAGGGAGAGGGGAGGTGGTAAGGTGAGGCGGCTAATTTTAGAAGGGTGGAGGAGGTCTGCGAGGCGCGGGGCTCGGGCGGAGCTTGCGGGAGGAGGAAGACGAGGTCTGGACCGTTGGATCGTCAGATCCAACGGTCCTGATGGGGCCGCGCAGGGACGGTCTGGATTAGATCGGAAGCGACATGATCGGAGGGCTTCTGCGCGGCCACGTGGCAGACAAGGCGCGAGGCGCTGACGATCGGTGGAGATGAAATCTAGAAGGTGATCAGACGGCTGATGGCTAATGTGAAGTTAGCGGTTGAGATGGATGGCTGGAAGTGCGATCGTAGGGCATATGAGGAGACACGTGGCGGCTTCTGGTTTAGGCGCTGACGTGCAGACGGATTGAAGGCAGAGGAAGATCAAACGGCTGAGGGTTGAAGCAGGGCGTGGAGAGGCTTGGACCGTTGGATCTCAGGAGGAGATCCGACGGTTGGAAGAAGAGGCGGAAGAGACAAGGGAGACGGGGCCACGTGGTGCCCCCAGAACGGGCCACGTGGCCCAATCAGATTATTCCAATGATATTTTTGATTTTTGAAGGCTTATTTGGTCGAATTTGAGAAAACTCAAAACATGAAAGTTGTAGATCTTGACGAGATCTACAAGTTTCATGTTGACCAAAACTCGAAAAGAGATCAAACACGGGCCGAAATATTTTTGAGGGTATTTTTAAGGTTAAAAATACCACAGATTTTTGTTTTGCCATTTTTTTGTGGTTTTTAATTTATTAAGGACTCTGTTAATTATTAGACATTAACAGGGAATTATTGACAAACTTTTAAGCAAGGGGGTTAATTATGACAAATAAAGATGATGAAACTGAGGTTCATCACCCCCCTATACTTAAACTATGCTCGTCCTCGAGCATCAAAAAGAATGACTAAGTTGGATTAACCCCCTTGTGCATGTGAATACAGGATCTAATCTGATCAAGTCGACTCGGCTTCAGAGATCCAAAATTCTAGAGTTCAACCCAGCCTTAATCAAGAGGCTTCCAATTCCTCTACTTCTCTAGACTCTCTCTGATGTACATATAAACTAAAGGATATGAGTTTAGTGTTGACTGCAATTCTGAGAGTAGAGTCAAGTCTTCACCCAAAATCTTGGTTCGAGAAAATCTCCTAAGGACCCAATCCTCAGCACTAGGGAATAAATCGAATCTTGCATTCAGTCCACCGTCTCTTTAGTTGTCAGACTTAGAAAATGTGGATGGCAGGCCAGAAAATGGAGGGTATGGGATTGTGTCAATTCTTCTCTCCCTCTCATTGGAACAAGGATTCTCTCTAGTGCCTTTTACGCAACACTTTTTTTTGGTGTTGATCAGTGCGTCCGTCAAGAGAAGTTGGAGCCGTCTGCACTTGTTTTCCTGGGAGTACACCGGGGTGTGCCTTTTTTGGGTATCTATTATACCTTCTACACCCAGACTTGTAGCATTTACGATGCAGAGCCCTTTTTTGGTGCAAGCCCGACTCCTGGTCCTAATAGCGGTGGTCCAAGTGGACACTTTGAAAAGTTTGGGAGCGCTCGCCTTTGGTGGAAGCTCTTTTGATAATTGATTTTGTATGGAATGAGAGCTTTTTCTTTGAAATTTCAATGACTTGTAGTATTTTTGGCTAGCTCCACTGCTTTTACCAAGAGTTGGCGCACACTGATCAACAATTTTTTATTTATATCACACCCAGGCACTTAGGTCAATGTCAAGAGATTAGTATAAGAATCAAGTTCTTATACTGGCTAAAATTGCTGACACTCAGGTTTCCGGAAGCCTCCAAAGATTTTATCCCATCCTCGAGCATCATTAGATCAAATCCAAACTTGACTTCCTCATCCCAATCCCTCAGGTGAAAAATCAACTCATCTCAATCAAAAACCGCAGTCGTGCATGTGATGTGCTGATCATATTCTCTTTTGTCTGAGACTAAGCATGGAATATAGCATGCAAATCTAGAGACTTAGGGGAATGTGGATGATTAAGTCTAAGACCCTGATGGTTAAGGCTGGTTAACCGCAAATCTCAAAGACCTCAAAAAGCTAAGTCTTCTTGACCAAATCAGATCCTGGGTGAAAGTGAAAGAGTAGAGGTTTAATCCAACTTCTTCATCCAAAAACACACATTTTTTTTCTTAATTTTGCAATTTTTATGGATTTTAGTTTTTAAAGTCAAAACATAGGTTAGACTCAACTTTCCTTGATAAAAGATTTTCAAAACCATGTCACACGAATAAAGAATTTTCAAAACATTTTTCAAACAGATTTTTCAAAACAAGAAAAACTCATTTTTCAAATCATTTTCGAAAATATTTTTATCAAAATAGTGTAACATAGTTAGAAAAGCCGTGAAATCTTTTGAGTTCTCTTAGTCCAACAAATTTTACCTTAGCCAAAAAGTTTTTAATTTTTCAAAATTTTCAGATATTAGCTAAAGTAAATAAATTGTATGTACGGTATACCCCCCTATCCTTAAACTTTGCTATGTCCTCATAGCACTAGATGTTATGAGTCCATAGGTCCATTTGAAAAATAGAAGAATATATGGGAAATAAGAGAGACTCCCCCCTATACTTAGGTTAGAAATAACCTAAGTATAAAGGCAAGAAAAGAGGAGTAGAGAAAATCACGGGGATTTGGGTCCCCCCCTATACTTAGGCTGAGATTAGCCTAAGTATAAAGATGAGGATTGATGCTGGAAGAGACCCAAGGTAAACAAAGAAGAGGGATGGATTTACAAGTGAGCGGTATTGAATCTTGGAGATGAAAATGGAGTCACTACGGTTTTGGGGTGTGTGTCGCAACAATTATGGCTCAATCAAGCAAGCAAACCCGTAGTTTCACCAACTCACACATGAAACCAACCAAAGTTGGTTTATTATCTTGTCTATTTTATTGGTGATAAAACATTTGATTTTTACGCAAAGAAAAAGATATGAAGTGAAAATCAATGCGTAAGCGAGGGTATTGCTCTCCCAAAACCGAATTTTAATCCATTTTTAGTTGACTTGCAATTAACAGTCCCAATTTTATTTTGAGTTATCACTGAATTAAGGTTAGCACAAAATCAAGAAATCATCGTCTACCGTTCATTCCATTTTCCATTAATCCTAGGTGATCAAGCTAGGAAATGAAAGCCGAGAAAAACATGTATTCGAAGAAACTGCGATCTAGGCTAAGCGAGAAATCATGCAGTGATTTGACGATAAAAGCCGCGAAAAAACTGAGGCCGTTTGAAAACTCAAGTCCACATGTATGCAAGTCGAGAAAGCCGCACCTAATCATGCATCTATTAGCGGTGATTAATCTTCATGAATTTTAGCTAAGTGATGCGAGATTAAGTGCGTCTATTTTTTAGTGTGTCCTAACCTACGATCAAGCACAAAAGATAAAAAATAAAATGAGCTCGGAGAGCCGTGTGCCTAAATCCTAGGTCGACACTCAAGTGGGGACGATCCCCACACAACCACATTCGTCCGATTACAATCGCGAGTCTTCAATCGAAGATCGTTGTAAACGACGAGTTTATTAAAGTTCATGCAAACATAAAATGCAAGACATTTTTTTTCTTTCTTCCTTATTTGCTCCAAGCATGCTCCTGCGGCTCCTCGCAGCGGGGAACGTCCTGCTCCTCGCCTCCTTGATCCATCAAGGGCCCTGCCACAGAAACAATGGTTAGAGATCAAATAAGAAAGAAAAATTTTATATGCAAAATATGTGGCTAATTGACCTATAAAAAGGAACACTAAATTAAACACACAAAAATCCAAAAAATAAAAGAAATGAGCCGTGTCCCCGGCAACGGCGCCATTTGATGAACCGATAAATCGACCCTTTAATAATGCTAAATTAGCACCTTAATACGTCGAAGCAGTCGGGCCGGTTTGGGTCATCAAAAAGATCATCCCATTTCAATATATGCCATGATGAATCAAAATGAGATGATCGTATTTATTTTTTTACTTGGCAAGATACCAAGGTCGAACTCAGGGACACGAGCCTCTCTTGTATTAATCAGATTTAAATATGTTCAATTAAGCGTTGAAATAAAGCCTATAGGTCAAATGATGCAAAGACACAACATGACATGCAATTAAAATAAAACATGCATTTTTTTATCATTTTTTACAATGCAAATAGATGCCATGCAAAGTGAATGATATGCCCAAAATAACAGTCACTTGAGCCATAGGAAAATCACGAGTCAATCCAAGTTGAAATAAAGAACCCTCTACTAATATGAAGCACGTAAGCATGATAAATCGAAAAGATTCAAGACACTTAGATAAGAAAATAATACATCACAGTTCATAGTGTCAAATCTAAAATTTAAACATGCCATAATGAAGAGGATGAGATGAGCTTTAAAACGAAACTAAATTCAACTTGATTGGATAAACATAGCTCAAGATACGCATAAAAGAAGACAGGGGCATAATTGAAAGAAAACATAAAAAAGATAACTACAAATAGGTCCTGGCAGGGACTAAAATGTAAATACGTAAAAGTACTGGACTTCCCTGTAAAATATCCTCGGCTCATGCTTGCTGCTCGTGATACAAGGACCTAACTGCAAATTGGAGAAGATGGCGGGGGCTCCCTGCAATTTGCCCAGAAGGCACGTGGGGTGCACGTGCTTCTTCCAGGCTCGGGCTCGCTGCAGGCTCGGTGGAGGTTCGGGAGAGGCCTGGTGCATCCAAGCCTGGAGGCTCGGACGGGAGGCTCGGTGCAGGCCCAAAAGCAACCACGTGGCCGAATGACGGCCATTGGATCATAAAGATCCAAGGGTTACTGTTGGTGGACGACGTGGCTGCATGAAAATCGTCGGATCGAAAAGATCCAACCGCTGCTACTGTTGATGGCGTGGTCTCTGGTTGTGCCACGTGTATGAGGACCTGGATGCAATTCGTGGAAGGTGCGAGGGCGCCGATGCAAAAAGCCCAAAGCCACGTGCGTGAAGCACGTGATCTTAGGGGGCGAGGGTCGGCGCTTGCTTCGGGTGGCCGTAGCAGGTGGCTCGGGCCACGTGGTGGCTCGAGGTTGACTCGGGCGAGGCTCGGTTCCACCGAGCCTCCGTGCTCCGGAGTTGTCGACGTGGCCGCTCCAGGGCCGTTGGATCTCCGCCGGGGGAGAGATCCAACGGTATCTGCTTCATCTTCTCCTCCGTCGGGTGGCGGCGCGATTGGAGCTCCGGCGTGAGGCCTGGAGCTCCGCCGCGCCTCGCTGCTCTTGGTGAAGGTCGGGAAAGGTCGCTGATGCACTAGCGATGAAGGCCTGAGGTCGGAGAAGACGCGGGGACACCTGGAAGGCTTGATCGACGATTGGTCGCCGGAGGCGGAGCTCTAGAACTCAGCTCCGCCCGAAGTCCGGCCAATGATGTTGATAGACCTGCAAGAAGGGTTAATGGTGTACGTGTGCGAAGTGAAGTGGACGGAGGGCTCTGGTGGAGCGCAGAAGGCGAAGCCCGTAGTGTGTCCTCCTCCGCCTCCGGCGGAGGAGGAAGCCTGGGATGACGGAGGTTGTGGCAGAGGAAGGTGATTGATCGGGGTGGATGGCGAAAGTGAAGGATGCACGGTGGAGCTTGTAGGGTGGTCATCGGAGGTTGAGGATGAGTGAAGCGGCCTAGAAAACTAATGGAATTTAATGAAAAATACAGAGGAAGAAGCTGAAGGCTTACCGGAGATTGGGCGGAGCGGGAGCCTGGGCTGGGCATCGGAGGAGATGCCCTGGTTGTCGCACGTCGAGGTCGGCAAGTCCTCGGAGCTCGAGCGGGGCTCTAGAACCACCGCAACGCCGCCTGAAGGTCGGCGGGTCTCATCGGGGATGACGGCCGTCGTCGCTCGATCCGAGCTCTCCCCCTGTCACAGGGAGAAGCTGGAGGGCTGGGCCTCTGCCCCTTGGTCGATGGACCAGGGTGAAGTGGGGCGGAGGCGTGGTATTTAAAGGTGGTGATGGCGGAGTTGATGAGTGAAGTAGCGGGTTTCAAGGGTGCGCATGGGGCGAATGGAGAGGAGAACGGAGCTTGTGGAGTGTGCGCGAGAATCCTGGAGGACTGGGCTCGAGCGTAAGGTGGTTAGGGAGAGGGGAGGTGGTAAGGTGAGGCGGCTAATTTTAGAAGGGTGGAGGAGGTCTGCGAGGCGCGGGGCTCAGGCGGAGCTTGCGGGAGGAGGAAGACGAGGTCTGGACCGTTGGATCGTCAGATCCAACGGTCCTGATGGGGCCGCGCAGGGACGGTCTGGATTAGATCGGAAGCGACATGATCGGAGGGCTTCTGCGCGGCCACGTGGCAGACAAGGCGTGAGGCGCTGACGATCGGTGGAGATGAAATCTAGAAGGTGATCAGACGGTTGATGGCTAATGTGAAGTTAGCGGTTGAGATGGATGGCTGGAAGTGCGATCGTAGGGCATACGAGGAGACACGTGGCGGCTTCTGGTTTAGGCGCTGACGTGCGGACGGATTGAAGGCAGAGGAAGATCAAACGGCTGAGGGTTGAAGCGGGGCGTGGAGAGGCTTGGACCGTTGGATCTCAGGAGGAGATCCGACGGTTGGAAGAAGAGGCGGAAGAGACAAGGGAGACGGGGCCACGTGGTGCCCCCAGAACGGGCCACGTGGCCCAATCAGATTATTCCAATGATATTTTTGATTTTTGAAGGCTTATTTGGTCGAATTTGAGAAAACTCAAAACATGAAAGTTGTAGATCTTGACGAGATCTACAAGTTTCATGTTGACCAAAACTCGAAAAGAGATCAAACACGGGCCGAAATATTTTTGAGGGTATTTTTAAGGTTAAAAATACCACAGATTTTTGTTTTGCTATTTTTTTGTGGTTTTTAATTTATTAAGGACTCTGTTAATTATTAGACATTAACAGGGAATTATTGACAAACTTTTAAGCAAGGGGGTTAATTATGACAAATAAAGATGATGAAACTGAGGTTCATCACTAATATAGCGATTGTCGAATATGATTTGTCAGACACCACGCCCTCCAAGACCAGACTTTAGATACCTCTATTCTTATGTTCATAAAATGGCACCATTGTTGGGGTGCAACACTTAGAATAGATTTTGTATGCATTACTATTACCATTTTCTTCTTCATTTTCTTTTATTTCAATAACTTTTGATCTATGATAATACATCTCTTTTGTTGACTTTGTTGCGAGGGATCGTGGAGCTAGGGCAACCCTCATAGGAAGGTTGGTGCACCCAAGGCACGTGGATACCGGCTCTTTCTTCATGAACCTATTGGAGAGGCAACTTATCCAGCCTTGGAGACTTGACATTAGCGGGACATTAAATTAGATTTTCCTTTTCTTTGATGAGAGAGGGACTCCATTTATTATTGTAATAATATAGGTGGATACTTGAACTCTCTGGCCTATTTTACCAAGTGTTTGTTCATTTGGGGGCTCACCGGTTTTCATCACATTTTCATCGCCTTCTACATTTTTGTCCTCCCTATTTTCCATCTTATTTCCTTTTGTTTCTTGAAGTTTTATGCTCCTCACCTTTATTTTCAATTATTTTATGTGATTATGCCCATAGATTTTTAGGATTGCTTGATCAAGTAAGTTAGGTCCAAATCCCTAATTGCATGCTCTTATAGTCTCTGATACATTTGGATCTAGATCAAACTCAACTTTGCTTCACAATAATAGAAATTTCTGAGCGATTTCGTCGTCTTGCATACCACATATAGATTAGGTTTAAAATTCTTGTCTTGCATTCCTCGTGGAGAGATCTGGGAAGCACTGTAAGTCCTATTCTGAGCATTTATCATTTTGACACAATGGTGAGATTTCTATCTTAGTGTCACCTTTCATTTCTATGACACTATCTCTCTCTATTTTTGATCAATTAGGTTTTAAAGAAAATCCAAAAAATCTTTAGGTGATCATTCTTGAAAAATACTCAAAAAAGAGAAAACCCAAAAATCAAAACAAGAGGATTGCTCAATAAACTTTGACCCTAATTAAAATTTGTAAAATCATCATTTTTTGGGGTTCACAAAGCCCACATTGTATTCATGTACATTTCAGGCAGAGTGAGGTACGACCCTTAAGGAATAGAGCTAAAAACATGATATGTAGTTGTCTCGATTATCACTTGGGACCGACAAAGTACCAATGCTTCTATCGTACGTGAATGAGTAGGACCTTGTTGATGACGGTGTTCTCGCCTTGTGTAGAACATCTGACTTGATCTAAAGTATTGAGCATAGGTCGTGCCCTCACAGGAATGTCTATCTCATCATTTCGCATTAGAGTAGGTCCTTGCCTGCTTTTAGACTTGGTCCACAATATTTGATTCACCATTATCGACTTCCTCTCTTATTGTTTGGATGAGTAGACCCGTAGGACTGATATCGAGGACCTCAAAAGTGTATATCACATGATACAAAGGAAGTGGAAAGTATGGGATACTATTCTGGTAGTACTCACACTCTTCTAGGGCAAGGATGTATTACAAGATTGCTTGAAATAACAATGAAATTGAAAAGATAAAGATAGATGATCCTTTACGGATTCACTTGTGTTGAGTAGGTGAACTCCTTGCTTTGTGTTTGTTTGGATCTAGTTAGGATTCAAAGATTAGTCCCATGTACTTGCGTCATTTTCTTTTCTTCTATTTTCATTCCTTTTTGAGTCACTTACTTTGAGCCTTCATCTCTTCACCCATCTTCTTATCTTCCTTCGTGATCCTTTTTCTTGATCTATTTCGCTTTTGTATCTAAGATGTCAACTCTTGGATGATTTAGTCAGGACTCCACCGATATTCATATCGGTTCAACAAGTTCGACATCTCCAATAATTTTGGGTGATTCTCAAGTGATTGTTTACGATGTAGGAACCATCCTTATGACTCCCCGCTTCTTATACCCCCTATAGACTAGGAAAACTCTCTTCCTAAGCTCTGTCATTTTTGGATGGAGATTCTTTTCACTATGTATACTTCTTTATCACTAATAAAATCCAGAATTGACCATAATTCTGAATTATTCTCTACATCTGGTGCTTACATGCAGACTTATAGGGGCATCTTTCATATTTCAGATCAGGAGCCCAATCTGGAGCCCGAGCATGATTCAAATTTTGAGATGGCTCCCACAAGACATGGAAAGGGACCACAAATTCTGAATATTGAGCAAGGTATAGAACATGGAACCAATAATAACAATGTGATAGTCAGCTCTTAACCTCCATCTAAGCCATACAACAATAGTTGACTGATCAAGCTCTGTCCTAGGTCATCTTTTAAGAAATGTTGAATGATTTGAGGAGGAGGTCAGAAGAAAGAGAGACATGATGATGGGGTGATGATGATTTGCATGTCAATGATGATGATAATCATTCTCTAGATGGACCTCATGAAGGAAAGGAGAGGGAAGGAGAGGTCGGCCCAAGCCCATGCTCAAGCAGATTTACAACCCTGAGACTAGCCGAATTACCGAGTGGATCCAAATTCCTCCGATCCACGGACACTTCAAGTTGAAATCGTAGCTCCTTTATATCCTCCACATATTTTAGGGGAATTCAAATGAAGAACCATATATCCATTTATTTGACGCATCTGCAGCACCACTCACTACACCAACATCCCATTGGGCGTAGTCAAGATGACGCTTTCCCCTTCAGCCTTCAAAGCAAGACACTATAGTAAATAAACATTTGGGTAAAGTGGTGACAACGTGGGAAGAACTGAATTCCGCTTTTCTGCAAAAATATTACCCACTTGGTCATCTTAATATGATGTGATACAAAATTACCAACATCTCCCAGGGACCACAAGAGTCTATTCATGAGACTTGGGAGCGATTCAGGGACCTAATTGAGAAGTGCCTCCATCATGATATCCCAAAGACTAGCTTGGTCCAACATTTCATTGGCGGTCTTACTGAGAACATCTAATGTTTGGTTGATGCTGCCTGTGGAGGTTCACATTTCAATAAAGACGAGGACATGGTGTGGCAGATCTTTGAGGAGATGGCTGAGGCAGAGGCCGCACTCTCCTCTTCTCATTATTTTCAAGTGCAACCCTCGATCCTCTACAAATATGTCAATTTGGAGGACACCCGTAATGTGTACAGGTATGAGAATTCAGATCTCAACATTATTGGTAGTCACCTGTCCAAGGTAGACATTATTGTTAAGAGATCACAGGGTCTAGAGAAGCTAGCCGTGATCGAACATAAGACAAAATGCATGGACAAGCTGGACATGATCACCAAGTAGACCATAAGTACTTGTAACTCTGTAGCAGCTGTCACCGATACTCCTGATGAGCAGAAGGATCCTATAATGCAACATCGCCTCAGTCGAGTTCAGGTCAACCTCAGATCCATCACGTGTACTATGTGCAAGTACCTGAACAAAATCCACCATAGACACAGATGGTGGTCTACCATCTCAGCCACAATAGTCTTATTCTGAGCCACTCTTTCCACCCTCGTCACAAATTCAAGATGTAAACACTGCCTTGGGCAATGAACAACAAGTGACCCATCCTCAGGGACAATCTTCGGGTCAGAACACAATAATCCGGCCATTCAATCGACAAACATGGTGGGAGGAGTTTCCAGCACCAGCACTCCCACCAGTCTCCACACCATGGAAACACCTAAATAATGCAACAACAATACCAGTAACAGATATACCGCCAACCGTACCATCACTAGCAACTGACTTCCCAGTATCATAACCAATACCCTCTTCCTTGTCATCAATTTCAACAGCACCCTCCTCACTGTTCTCAGTACTACCAGTAGCAGTTGCAGTATCACTAGCTGCAACTTCCTCCAATCATTGAATCTCCCGAGGCTTCATCGGTGAACCTTGCCTTGGATAGCTTGGCACATCTCATCAAGAACATGAATGAGATGGGACAAAAGATTAATGACCTTACTATCTCTAAGATTATCATTTCGGCGTAGGTAGAGGCATAACCGACAACTTCCAAAGAAAGGAGCATGCATATTGTAGTGCAAAGCCACCTCCCAAGTCATGTATAAATTCATTTGTGTTAGGTAATGTTGTTCATCTCATGAGCGGTAGAACCCTATGACGGATTGTTTCAACAAAGGGGAAGAGTCAAGCTTCACACAACGAATCTTCATCACCAGCAGTCGAGCCTCCGCTGGATGTTGAGTTTGAGGAACCAAAATCACACGCAGCACCATCATTCAACAAAATATAAAAAATAAAGAAAAACAAAAATAATCAAGCAATAGTAGTCGAAGTTGTGCTGGTGCAGCCAATGATAAGCCATCAGTTGATCCCATACAAGCCTACACGACTGAAATTCCCACATTGTGTTTACCTTCTGTCCTGGTGATTGTACCCAACTACCAATCCGTCTATAAATAAAAACAATGTTTTATCAGAAAATGAGGTTTTTGATGATGTGCCTATTGCATTTCCTGATGCTTTGAAGTCAAAAATCATAAAAATTTGAAAATGCTTTGTCTGATCGTGACATCGTGGAATTACTGCACAATATCATGCTAAAGATGCCACGCTTGAAAGTCATGGAGTGCACACCTATGATGAAAAAAAGTTTAAAAGAGGCATGTACTACGAAGCATCAATCCGATAAACCAGATGAAGAAAATTTGAGAAACACATTCTCACCATGGTCACTATTTATGCCATTAGCAACCTTCAAGGAAAAGAGGACATAGGAGTTCCACTCACCATATATGAGATGTTTGACCAAGATTTTGAAAAAACTCTCCTCGATAGTGGATCATCGATTAATATGATGTCTTTGTTGCTACTAAAAGAATTTAGGATAGGATCACTCAAAGTTGCAAGGACGATTCTACAATTCGCAGATACATCAGTAAAGTAGACAAGGGGAATTTTGGAGGATGTCATCATTACTATCTAAGGGATGCAGTTCCCAATGGATTTCATTTTGCATGATATGGACATCTCGTCACCCCTTCTATACACTCTGATCATACTGGGATGGTCATTCCTTCGAACAATCAAAGCAGTAGTCGACTACGACACTGATAAGATCACCTTGCTCAAGTAGCAACAAGATTCTCACTAAAATCATCCAAGTGCCAAAACTCGTAGAATCCATGTAAGATGAGAGTTAGCAGATGCAGAAAGAGACACAAAACTCTGATTTTCTTATATATGTCAGAGACAACTCTATTCCTGAATGACATTTAAACACATGAGTTCCTCTCCAATGAGGAACCCCTAGAGAGCACAGTTGAATTCAATTATGTCCATGAAGATGAGGCATCTACTGATATGGCATATGTACAATCTAAACTGAATGAAAGCAATCCATCTCTGTCAAAGCAAGATGAATTTTTGAAAATTTTTCAGATGTCTTACAATCAAAGCCATAAATACTCTAGGTGAACAACACACTACAGAAATAGATTACACCAGTCACAATTGCAGAAGTCTTTACATAGTTGACTCCAACCCTTCAAGATATGAAACCATTACTATCATCAATGAAGTATGCCTTCCTTGCAGGTGAGGAAAATATGTTCCCAATCATCACCCATTCTCAGTTGACAATGGATCAAGAATCTCGGTTTCATGAGGTTCTAGAAAAAACCACAAGGTAATAGGCTAGAAAACTTTGGATCTCCATGGGATAAACCTTTCATCATGCTCGCACCACATCTATTTAGAAGATGACTAGAGCCTTATCGTGAGTTTAAGCTAGACTGAACCAAAACCTTCAGGAGGTCGTGATGAAAGAAATCACGAAGTGGTGCGATGCATGATTTATTTATCCCATCCAAATTCTAAATGGGTAAGTCGGTTACGCATTGTTCCCAAGAAATCAGGGATCACAATCATAACAAATGACAAAGGAGATGAGATTCCAACCAGAGTACCTACTTCTTAGCACGTATGTCCGGATTACGAACTCCTAAATCTGGCCACCAAGAAAGATAACTTTCCATTACCTTTCATTGATCATATTATTGTAAGACTAGCGATAAAGGAATATTTCTATTTCTTGGATGGGTATTCTAGATACAATCAGGTTGCTATAGCTCCTAAAGATCAAGAGAAACCACCTTCGCATGTCCATTTAGGATGTATGCATTCAAACGCATGTCTTTCGGATTGTGTAACATCCCCTCTAAATTTCAATGATGTATGTTAGTTATATTTGCAAACATGATGGGCAGTTTCCTTGAGGTCTTCATGGATGATTTTTTGGTCTACAGGGACAATTTTGATCAATGTTTGACTTATCTATACCGAGTACTTCAACGATGCTGCAAAGCTAACCTTGTGTTCTCATGGGAGAAGAGTCACTTTATGATGAAGAAAGGAATTGTGCTAGGCCATGTCATCTCCAAGCATGGCATGGAGGTCAGCCCGGTCAAGGTGGAGGTAATTTCAAAACTCGATCCACCCACCAATCTGAAACAAGTTTGGTCATTTTTGGGGCATGTCCGTTTCTACCGAAGATTCATAAAAAATTTCAGTAAAATTGCATACCATTGACAGAATTGATAGGCAAAGATGCTGATTTTATTGTAGATGAAAGAGTGTTCTCTACCTTTATTCCATTGAAAGAAATCATCACTCAATCTCTTGTCCTGCAGCCGTCGAATTGGTCTCTTCCATTTGAGATCATGTCGGATGTGTCAGATTAGGCTATTGGTGTCGTGTTGGGATAACAACGAGATGGATGGTCGTTTTCTATTCACTACGCTAGCATAACTCTGGACAAAGCCTAGAGGAATTACACAATGATAGAGAAGGAACTGCCAGCCGTGGTTTTTGCACTAGAAAATTTCAGATCTCATCTGCTGGTCTCCAAAGCGATTGTATATACAGATCATTCTGCCATTCGGTACTTACAAAGAAATAAGGGTGCAAAGTCATTCTTACTATGTTGGATCCTTCTACTACAAGAGTTTGACCTTAATATACGAGATAAACGTGGAGTCAGGAATATGGTAGCAGATCACCTTCCTAGAATAACAAAAATAAAGATTTTTTAGCAAGACTTGATTCCAATCATAGAGACCTTCCCGGGTGAAACTAGTTTGCCAGTCACCTCGCTATCCTAGTACGCTTATATCTTCAATTACATTGTCTCCGAGGAAGTTCCTCGAGATTGGTCCAATCTAAATGTGGACAAGTTTATGTCCGACATACACTTTTACCAGTGGGAGGATCCACATATATTCCATGAAGATGCATATTACATATGGAGAAGATGCATTCCTGAGGAGGAGCACATGAGTGTCATGAACCACTATCATAAGCTAGAATATGGTGGACACCATTTGGGAAAGAGAACAACATCCAAAATTCTACAATGCAGCCTCTTGTGGCCAACTCTATTTAAAGATGCTACCAAATTCATCAAGAGATGCACTGGCTATCAGAAGATGGGTGGCACCATCAGCTCTCGAGACATCATGTCGCTCAAGTATATTCATATTTTAGGTGTCTTTGATGCATGAGGGATCGATTTTATGGGCTCATTTCTGAACAGTCAGGACTATGAGTGTATCTTGTTAGCTGTTGATTATGTCAGTCGATGGGTGGAGGATATCCTCGCTCGAGTCGCAGACATCTACAAAGTCTGACAATTTCTCAGAGATAACATCAATGCGCAGTTCGGGATCTTGAAAATATTGATATCTGATGGGAGAAGCCAATTCAGAACCAAAGAGGTCAAGAAGCTGACAAAGGAGTATGACATAGAACACCGTGTCGCATCTCCATACCACCTACAGACTAATGGTTTGGTTGTGTGTTCTGGCAGGGAGATCAAAACAATTATGCAAAAACTTGTACATCCTGATCGTAAGAATTGGTCACAATTTCTTAACTCAGTTCGTTGGGCTTACTGGACAACGTACAAGTCTCCTCTTGGTATGTCTCCTCATTGCCTTGTCTATGGAAAGCCTTTCCATTTGCCCGTGGAGTTAATTAATAAATCCTTGTGTGCAATCAGTGTATGGAATCTGGACAGAGAAGAAGTCGAGAAAAATAGAAAATTATACCTGAATCTCCTATTAGAATTCAGAAACTCTACATACGACAACAACAACCTAATGTACAAGGAAAAGATAAAGTGATGGCATGACAAGCATGTTAGACGAAAGTCCTTTGTACTGAACCAGAAGGTGTTGTTGTTTGATGAAAGTTAAAGTTATTTCCAGACAAGTTGAAGAGCAAATGGTCTGAACCTTCCATCGTGAAAAATGTGCGTGACAATGGTAGAATTGTGATATCAGGACACTTTCCCGTCCGTTGTCGATTCAGTTCAGTTCAGTCATCAAGAAGAGCTTTCAGATGTAGACAGATCAGACAATTAGAAAATACCAAAACATCTTTTCATTTTATTTTTTTATATTCTTCTCTTCAGTTCTTTTCCTTTTTTTCTATTCTTTTGTAAATTCAGTCATCCCTTTCATCACCGTTATACTTAGGATATGCTTCATCCTATGTATAGGGGGGATGATTGACTCGGATGTTCATTCTTTGGTCCCTCGTCCATCTTCTAATTTGTCGATATTTGTCTATACTTAGGATATTTTACTATAAGTATAGGAGAGACAAGGCGAGCCGATGATTTCATACAGTCTCATCCTCGATCATCCCCTCTTAGGGCCTGTTTGGATGCGGGTGTGGAAGTGGATGGGTCGACCCACCCCGTGTTTGGGTTATGATGTGTACGGGTTGGAGGGTGGGGGGAGGTGGTGTGGGGGTGGGGGTGAGGCAAAGTTCCCGAGTTCGGCCTTCCCCATCTGCGAAAAAGGAAGCAGCCTTTGGAAGCTACTCTGCGGGTGCAGACCAGGGTAGGGTGATTCGTTGTCTTCCCTTCGTAGTCTTCCCATCGTCCTCCTCCCAGCGGCTGCCATAACTCCATCGCCATAGCCTTTCCGGCATTGTGCCCCCGCTAGAGGACACACATGTGGTTAATGGAGCTCTGAAGACACTTCATGAAGGATGTTGCACCTAGATTGAGACAGGACGATGTCGTGCGCAGAGGAGGCACCCGTGCCGTTGAAGACTAACCCTCGACGATGGGCATCTCCATCGGCATTAAGTGGGAGGCATGCCTAGCTATGCAAGCTCCTGCAAACCCACAGCCCCACCCTTATCTCCCAAACCACTGAGATGGGAAAGAAGGCAAAGTAGGGTAGAGGACGAGATCTACCCCTATAAATTGTTTGCGACTGTCCTTCTCGCCATACATTCTCTCGCTGTGGCAGGCATAGTCCTTGGAGCGAAGGAGTTGGCTGCAATATCGCGGTGCCTGAAGGCCGTCCTTGGAAGGTATGTCGACGTGATCTTGTTGTGGATGATGTCTGTGCGTATCTTTGTTGTAGTGGATTCCGTGTTATATTCCAACATAGTGTGGGATGGATTCCAGTTGTTGCTCCTGTCGTGGATTGGATTTGCGGATGCATAGTCGATTTCTGGTGATGAATTTTCGCAGTCTTAAATAGCAGTGGTTAGCATCTCATACTACTGGTTCCATTGCACTGCTGTGCTGATTTGCATTTTCGATTACAGCCCTCGTCGATGCTGCTATGGTCAACACTTGATTCCCAATACCTATTTCCAGATAAACCGCAATTGATTTATTTTGTGAGGAGTGCTAGATATCCGGTGTGGTTCTGTGGTTGACGGAGCATGTGCGAGTGGTTTTGGTGATGATGAAACATTCTAACAAGTGGTTAGCAATTCGTAGCAGTTACTCGTGTTTCCATTACATTGTTGTGCCGATTTATGTTTTTGATTACATTGTTACCCAGTTGATTCGATTGCCTGGTGGCTGAGCTATGCTAAGCACTTGATTCCAATACTTGTTTCCAGATAGTGTGAACTGATTGCTATAGTGTGAACTGGTAGATTTTGGGTGGTGTTTTGGGCTTAAAGGAGCACGTGCGAGTGGTTTTTGGGTGGAGGAGTATTGTGAGAAATGGTAGGTATTGAGTAACTAGATTTTGGTTTTTGGTGTTTACATGGAGTGATGTTTTTGGTTATTGGGGTTATTGGTGATGAATATCAGAGCATATGACTCTTCCACTGAATAACTTGTTTTTGGGTATTGGGGGTAATGGTTATTGGGGTTATTGGGGATTTTGGTTATTGGGGTTTTTGGTGATGTCATGGAGTGGTGTTTTTGGTTATTGGGGTTTTTAGTGATGAATATCAGAGCATATATATCGTCCACTGAATAACCGGTTTCTATTTCTTGGGGTATTTAGTTATTTGGGTCATTGTGGTTTAGGTTATTGGGTTTTCTGGTGATAACATGGACTGGTGTTTTTGGTTATCCGGGTTTTTGGTGATGAATACCAGAGCATATATATCGTCCACTGAATAAAAGGTTTTTGATTATTGGGGTATTTGGTTATTTCGGTTACTGTTGTTTTGGTTATTGGGTTTTTTGTTGATAACATGGAGTGGTGTTTTTTGTTATTGGGGTATTTGGTTATTTGGGTTATTGGGGTTTTGGTTATTGGGTTTTTGGTAATTGCTCCATCGACACATCTATTCCATTGAATTGTTTAGATGCTCGAAATGATATTGTCACAGTTACAAACCTAGCCCCCATTCAACCATATAACCATATAACCAACCCAGTTAGAAAATCATGTGTTTCCCATTGTCACAGTGATATACAGAGTGCATCTTTGAACGCAAAATGCGGATTTCAAGTAGTCATCCTCCATTCATGTTGAAATAGGCTTCCTGTCGACGTTGTAGGACATGGGGTCATGGGGAGCAAGTTGGCATATGCTTAATAACTACATAGTATAGACACAATAGAGTTGGCCGTGAGCGTTAAATTTTTATGTTTTGCCAGTTGTTGTATTTCTTTCAGTCATGTCTTTACCCGATGTGCTCTTGCCCATTATGAAGAGATATGTCGGACTGGATGGGCACAAACGACGGAGAGGTAGGAGGACCATCTGATGTACCAATTACAGGAAGTGCACAAAATGCACATTGGAACTCCGGACTAGATAAAATCTTTGTGGACGTTATGCTAGAGCACGAGAGTTCATGGGCGGGAAGCACATTTACAGTCCCTGGATGGCATTCGATCGTGAGGACGTTCAACGAAGTCGCTAGTAGGAGCTATATGAAGATAAAGCTGCAGTATCGATGGAAAAACCTGAAGAAAGACTACTTCTCGTATTTGTACATGCACAACAAGTCTGGATGGGGGTGGTATAGCATCTACAACAAGCCAATTCCACCGTCAGATAGCGCTTGGTTTGAGGTAAGCTTTGAGCTTGGTTTTTGTGATACTAGGGACCTGACAGATATCACTTGTTTGTACCTGACATTTTACTTTTGTACAACTAGGTACCTAACAGATATCGCAAATACCGCAACAAACTTTTCCTGTACTTCGATGAGATTCAAAGGTTCTTGGTCAAAGACATCGCAACAGGAGCTCATGCAACATCTACACGTCCTGCAAGGGAGAGGCAGATGGTTGGGGAAGGTAGTTCACGCATAGATGCAACGCAGAGAGAGTTGAATTTTGATGAAAATCTTGACGAGTGTATGCCGAAACCGGGCGAGAATGCATACGACAGCAACGGAGTTGCGAATACGCCATTATCACGAAAAAGAAACCTTAGGGGGAAACGTGCAGCAAGCAAGAAATCAAAGAGTGGGGGCTCCATGAGCGCAGCTGGCCAAGATATCTTGGAGATGTTCCTAAGCAATATCCCCAAAACTTTTGTTGAGGCTAGGGAGGATCCTGACAAACTGGCTAACGATGCGTGCAGGGAAATCAGTGATATGCGGCCCGATCTAGACATTGAGGAGTTTGAAAGGATTGCAGAGAAATTGGCGAGAACGAGTTGTCGCAATGTTTTCTACCACGTCAAGGGTGATCCTGCGAAGCTCAATGCTTGGATTGAGAGGACTATCCGTACTTAATTTAGTCCCCTAATTTAGACCTTTATTTTACATGCATGGAGGCATTATGAACTTGTCTTGACTATTTGGTTGGACGTAGGACTCACTTATCTTATTTGCAGATTACATTTGTTAACCATCAATTCACTAGGGTGCATTGCAGGTTTTACATAATGCGTGTATGATTTAACAGGTGCAGGGAAGACCAGCCTTTTAAACAATGTGTTGTAGGTTGACATCGTCCTTACCTGCATGAAAATGCATGTGTCCAGCTACTTACATCTTCCTTGCATGTTAATTGGTGCCTGAAGAAGTATCGGCAGAAACTCGCATCACGCGATGCGTTATTGCTTTTGTCATTCGCATACACGACCATAATTTGTGGAATATTAGCTAAAGTAGAGTTCGACATTGTTTTCTTCCATTCATGCGATGCAGCCATTGATTACGTCTGCCATGAATTACTTTACTTACTTCATTTTTGAAACCTTTAAATAAATTACACGCTGACATGGGTCCTTGCACGGGTATGGCCCTACGTAGCTACAATCCGTTTGGAGATGTCGAGGAACAAGTCCTCATAGCATGTGCTGCGGTAGTAGGAGCAATTGCTATACAAGAGTGGGACTCACATGCCCGACAAGTTTCACGCCCACTGCATACTCGTCCCCTCACGGGGCGTGATTGGATTAAGAAGATGCTTGACGGCCATGACGACAGAGCCTTTCAGAACTTTCGAATGAGGCCCCCCATGCTGAGGAGATTTGTGCGTATACTTTCAGAACATGGGCAGACACAAACAAGGTATATGGATGTCGATGAGTAGGTCTGCTTGTTCCTCTACGCATTCACTAATGGCCATTCGAATAGGGTCATCCAAAAATCATTCCAGCATAGCGTGGAGACCATTTCCCGCCATATTAGAAATGTCCTCTCGAAGATATTGACATTGGAGCAGGAATATATACGATTGGCTCCGCCGATCACTCCAGCTAGGATCACTGGAGATCATCGCTTCTACCCGTACTTCAAAGTAGGGGTCAGACTTTAATTTACCCGTAGTCCGATATTCCGATCCTCATTTTCCATTCGTGGCACAGGGAGTGATTGGAGCAATAGATGGCACTTACATTCCAGTACATGTGGATCCGGAGATGCAAGGAGCGTACCGGTGCAAGAAACTCTTTCCATCACAGAATGTAATGGCCGCTGTGGACTTTAACTTATGCTTCATGTACGTCATTACTGGATGGGAGGGTTCTTGTGCAGACATGACGGTTCTTCGTGACTCCGTGGAGAGAGGCTAGAGGGATGCAAATACTTAGTCGATTGCGGCTACACGAATACGGACACATTCATCGCTCCGTACCGCAGTGCCCTTTATCATCTACTCGCTTGGCGGGCACGTGGATGCATATACGACAACCATAAGGACTTATTCAACCATCGCCACGCGTGTTTGCGCAATGTAGTGGAGCGCACATTCGGTGTATGGAAGAACATGTTCAACTGCTTGAGACATATGCCCTCATACCCATTTGAAGACCAGAGGGACGTAGTTAGAGCCACTTGTATCATATACAACTTCTTACGACTAAATGGTGGAGAGTCAATATCTGGCGCGACGGCGACGAAGACATGTTGCCGGAGGACGTCGACGAAGACCAACTTCGTGTGGTTGGCATTCTTCGCGATGACATTCGACGGGGGGAGGTCCTCCGAAATAGGATATCCCATGCAATGTGGATTAACAGGAGGACTACGGAGTAGACCGCCTTTTCTTTGTGGAGGGTTACGTAATGCAAACCTAAAAAATATTACTTTTCCACTTAAGATGTCTACGTTCTTAGTTGCTGGTACATGTTGTTCAATGGAGTAGGAAGTTCTTGTTACCTATTGGAATTGAGGACTTATTTTTTCCGCGTATTTATTTCAAATTGTATGTATCAGGTAATGGACTCCACTGCGAAATGCAGATGCAGTACCCCATTGTTTTGAGTTACGAAGGGGGCCAACAACACTCGGTAAGGCGCCTTTTCTATGTCTGCTCCACCAACCAATGCGATTATCGCCATCCTTATGCGCGTGCTCCAAGAACTAAGGACAATCTGGCAGATGAGTTCTTATTTATCGCCCAACGTTTGTGGGACGCGGAGCGCAAAAATGCTGAACTGCAACGGAAACTTGAAAGTGCTGCAAGGGCGATAGATGACAAAGACAACAAACTACTTTCCTTTACTCAGAGCTGGACGATGCTGGAGGGACAACAAGTTCGCTGGAGGAGATGGTTGAGACACTTCGCATACAATTGCATCGTGCGGGCATCGACACCGTGGATGACTGTATCGTTGACAAGCACGTTGTATGAGGGAAGTCTGTATGTTTTTTTACGAAAGTTGTCGCTATCAATGTGTGCGTCGGCTAGGAATGAAGCAGACCCGAGGGGGGTTGCTTTAACGTGATAGTGTAATGTGTTCTCTATCTTAAGACAATATATCGTGTTGCAAATTGTGCTGGCGCACGTGGAAGTATTACCTGTTGCTTAGTCATGCGAAGTAAAACTATTGTTGCAGAAGAGATGTTAAGTACTAACCCAGAAAAAATTTTAATGCTCATCGTTTAATTGACTACGGATTGTGTACTGCGTTTTTAAATATGTAGTGCATTTTGTTTAGAAGGATTGTTTATTGCTCATCGTTTAGAAGGAACCTTCCATGCTAAAGATGTTAACTACTAACCTAAAAAATTTATGTACTGCGTTATTTAAATTATTAATTTACATGGTATAACTTCAACCCTCTCCGAGAATTTATTTCATCGTCGTATAATCAGTACTGTACACTATCAAATGCATTCCCATTCCTAATAGCACAATGAAGCTCAAACTGAAAAAACTCATACAGCAAAACAACTCAAACCACATCCACAATCAACTCCAACCTACCCCAACAACCAAACACCTATTATTACAAATAGGGTATCCACCACACCATCCCTATCAGGTGGGGATACCTCATCCCACTCCAACCCAGCATCCAAACAGGTAGTATAATCTGATATACTTCAGATTAGTTAATCCTAAGTATGAGGGGGGACCGACTTCCCATTCTTTCACTGAGTCATTTGTATGAGACTTTTCCTTTACTCATCATGCCTTCCTTTTTCTCTCTGACCTATGAGGACATAGTTCAAGCTAAGTATAGTGGGTGTATATATGTTGTACATATTTGAGCCATAACTCGTACTTTCGTATTTTTAATAATATATCTAACATGATGAGTAAGGGTACATAACAAATTAACTATAATAATTATACTCACAAAAATCTGCACTAACACTTCTTTTTCTTTTTCAAAATTTTCAAAAATGTGCAAAAACCCAAAATAACTAAAATTTTGAAAATGTTTTCAAAAATCCCACAAAAAATTATAAACTCCTTGAGAATCCCATAAAAAGTTCAAAACCACAAAAATATTTTCTTGCTCTGCAGCATCATTTTTCTGAATAATTTTGACAATTGAACAAGTCTGAATAAAATCCGAAGATTAGAGCTTGGTCTAGACCTCAATCAAAAAATAGTTTTAGAGGAACTTGTTAAGGATTAGAATTGAGACACTTCAGGTTGTTATGAATTAATTCCTTCAGGTTCTATGAGACTGAGTTCATGAGTCAATTCAATGTGACTAATTAGAACCCTTCATGTCATCCGTATTATTCTTGAGATAAGGGTTTGACTTGGAACATCTCACTCAATACTTAGCTCAACCAAGATGGATTGTTGAAAGATTTGGGAATCTAAGTATGGATGATAATGGGCTGCTTCGTCAATGGATGCTCAGGATCCATTCTGAGGATCATCAAAATCGGTACTTTAACTTGTTGTTTCTATGGTAGCATTTACATCTAACGATTGGAGAATGGAATGAAATAAGCTTCATATGAGGAATGGTCTGCTAGTACAATTTTTTCTGAATCTCAAAACATGGATGGAACAAAAGATTCTATATCTGTTGGAGCAAAGCAAGAATGTAGTGCAATACTAAAAACAAAAAAAATTCAAAAGAATCTTACACTAAGAATTCCAAAAACTTTGAGCTTCAGAAAAAGTCTTACTCTTGGTTAAGACTTGGGTATACCGATCAAGCTTTACAAGAAAATTTGATTACGCTAGTCAATTTCTACTTCTTTTCTCTTCATTTAGATTCTCCCTACTTCGTTGTGCACTAGTATGTACCTAAACACAGAAGGAAATATTCATCTCCCTGAGGACGAGTTACCAGAGTAGGAGATAACTGGATAGTTCATCTACTTGTCTAGGAAGAGTTAAAACAATTCATATACATGGTACCTGTTACATCAAGGTTACAAGAGTATATGTCTGAAAGATTGGTTCTAATTAGGTTGTGAATTAAACTGGAAAAAGGAGCATATAACCTAAAGGTTGTTGAGTCCCAAGTCCTAACCTTAATATGGTTCAAAGCAAATCAATAATCCAAAGGTCTTAATTAAGCTCCAAACTTTGATTTTGTAAGTATAAGTTTAAAAATCAAAATCAATATATCTTCTTTTTTTATTTTCTTCGTTTTCTGTTTGCATAACTTATTCTCCTAATAAGTGTTTTCTAGGGACTAGAAAAGCTAAGTATAGTGGTATGATGAATACCCATTCATTCACTTTTATTCCTTTATTTTGTTTTTAAATACCTAGATAAATGCATGTGAATATAGATAACTTGTACAAATTATTACTATGACCTTTGCTTATAAATAGTTCTTAAATACTTGTATTTAAATACAAAAAATGAATAAATAAAAGAAAAGGAATGATAAAAGGAAGTATTGCAGATATTGACTTACCATAAACCCCAAAACCAAGTCAATATTGACTTGGTCGATAAGAAATAAAGTAGGGGAGATAAGGGCATACAAATACAGACAAAATAACACCATCGCCTAGAGACCCTAAGTGCCCTATACATTGTATATCTAAAACTTACACTAATTCATACACACTCATGCACACTTTAAATAAAAATATTTTCAAAATCAAACTTGTACATAAAAATATACAGAAAAAGACAAAATTGATTGCACGTAAAAATGAGGTACAATGTGACTGGGACACACAGATGAAAAAGCCGCAAATAGAACTTCACACATTCATATCTTCTCCACATGTATTCAAAATTGAACAAACTCACATTTATTATACCCTAAATTAAGTTATCTATCTAATGAAGGTCATTTATACATGTATATTGTACTCAATATTTGTTATACTTAATATTTGTACTCATTAAAAATAGAGTTAAGATGCAAAAGATGACTTTTGGGTCCTTATTGTACTATATACATGTATATAATAACCAATATATTTATTCTTTATATTTTAATTACTTCAAATTTTTACACATATGTAAATATTATACATTTGTAAATATTACACAAACACATTTAAATAATAAATATAGAATAAAACCATCAAAAAATCATTAAAATAAATACTATAAGAAAATTTATGGGTAAATTATACTTATATGATATATGTATATAATTATTTAAGTAAATTAATAAAATAAAAAAAACTAAAAATATGTAAATACGAATTTAAATATGTTATAAATATAGAAATTAAGTATATAAAATAGTAAAATATAAAATGCAAAATAAAAATAAAATACATCATATATAGGTAATTATACCTATAATTATACTTGCAAAATTAACATATAATAGATAGATCGATAAAAATAAATAACAAGTACCTAAAAATAGTACATAAAATAAGGAAAAAATTTCATTTTTTTAGAAAAAATAATTTGTTATTTTATTTCTCTTTTCTTTCCATTGTTTCTCTGTATTATCTTGTAGTGCTTGACGTGGACCAATAAAGTGCGAACTCGGTTGACCCGTCGATCAACTGACCTCCCGCATCCCTGGGCATGTCAGAATGCTAAGTACTCTTCGCCGCCAATTTATCCCGCCAAATACTTGCATTATTTGGGTTGATTCCTTAAATGAGATTTGCTCCTCCATTGGTAACCGAGATTTTACCGAAGTCTTGTCAATCCACAAGGCAGACAGATAATCACCGAAGAGACCTCAAACAAAATCCCAATCGATCAACAATTAACCCACAACATAAAGTAAAGCAATAAATATAAAAAATGTGGAGTTAAAATTTATTATAACTCTACAACAAGTGTGTATAGTTTAAGCATGTATAGAGGTTGAACTCAGGGAGAAACCGGTAGATTGTGCGAAATTAAGCGCAAAAAAATGTTCTTTTCTCTTGTCCATTATTATTTTTATGGGTTTTTTAATTTATATATTTTTATGGATTTTCATTATGGTAATTGCTATTTTATTTTTTGTTTTATAATTTTATATTTTCTTTTTATATTTTTAATTTTTTTAAAATTATCTTTTCCTTTTAATATATAATATATTGCCATACCATATAATATAGACGTAAATAATAGTAAAAGTAAATAAAATACAAAAATTAAATTGTTTTGGATTTTATAGATTTTTATAGTGTTATTATAATTTTTATGGAATTTTTGCTAATTTTTATGGATTTTTAAAATAAAAATATCCCAAATCAGGGATTTAATAAATATCCAAAATTGATGTTGATTTTAAAAATAGTAAATAAGGTACAAAATTACTCAAATCAATTTTCATATATATATATATTATGTAAATAAAATTAAGAAATAGAAGAACATATTTTTGGATTTTTAGTGATTTTTTAGATTATTATGGAGCAATTTGGGGTTTTTAAAATTTTAAGAGTTTCCTTTTTCTATTTTTAGTGATTTTTTGCCTTGAGTTCAAATATGGTAAAATAAACAACATATATATTTTTGGAATTTTTCAAAATGTTTTGTTAATTTTTTGGTATATTTATAAGCTAGATAAAACGAAAATGTGCTCTTTTCTATGTTAATAAATGTTTAAAATAACCAAAAATGCAAAATAAATATGGAGCGTGAAAACACATGCTACTGGGCATCTACTAGGGATCCAGGTGAAATGAGAGGCATGGGTTGAAGTAGAAACATTAGGGAAGGTAGTGAGGGTAGAAGGGAGGGTCTAAACAACAGAGGTACAGGTAAAAAGTTCACCGAAGCGGAGCTCCAATGAATTACGAATCGATTTTATTAAGCTTAATCTTTAAGCTAATGACTAAATAATTACATAATGAAAATGCATGAATTAAAATCTATCTAAAATTGAGAAAAGCGCAGCTCATACCTATTGGCAAGGGAAGGGAGCAGAGTTGCCTGGAGCGCCGCCTTGGGTGCACCTCCTTCGTCCTCCAACCGTTGTGGACCGCAGGGATTCTCCTCATGTCACGTGGAAGCTCTCTAGACCGAAGCCAAAAGGTTATAGGGTTCAGAGGATGACTAAAACTTGAAGGAGAAGATGGAGGTTGTTATTTAAAGACATGTATGTACTCTTATTAATGGGCGGATTGGACACGATTAATGTTATGTACAAGGGATCAAAAGCCTGAGTGCGGATTACGGGAGACCAGTTATCATAATTGTCGAAGGGCTCGAGGATGATGGAGAAACATAGTGACGAGATAAATTACGAGAAAGTGGGCCGCTCGAGGTTCTGACAATGGTCAGACGAAGGGATGGAGAGTTGACTGGCGGTCAACAAATGGAGCAATTCCATTGGTCCACGTAGGCCACTAAAAGAAAAACAATATATTTATTCACAAATTAATTAATTAAAAATAATAAATTATTTTATTAATTTTTAAGAACAAAATAAAAAATGTTGGTTATATTATAAAGTATTTTATTATAATTTTATTTTTAGTGTTATTTATTAGTAATTAGTTTTATGGGCATATTTAAATGTATATTTGTCTATATTTCGACTATTTTATATTTATTTTATATATTTTATTTTATTATTTTATTATTATCTTTTATATATTTATAACTTATTTTTAGGTACATTAATATATTTTTCTTATTTTTTATGTATACTCAAATAAATAGGGGTATAGATTATATAGGTATAATTATAGGTATTTCATCAATGTGTTTTTTGTGCATATTTTATTTTTAATGTTTTCTATAGGATTTTATTAAAGTTTTAATGTGTACAGATATTATAAATAGTATTTACAATTCTAAAAGTATAAAATCATGAAAATAGTAAATAATAAATAAAATGAATATTTTAATCAGATGTGTTGTACAATAAGGGCCCAAAACCCAACTTTTACACCTTAGTTCCAAAAAATATGAAACCACCTCCATTAAATAGCTTATGAAAAGTTATATACAATTAAAGATGATTTTGAGATATTTTAAGTTTTTATTTGGAATATATGGGTTTGTGAAGCTTAGTTTGCGGCTTTTTATTTTGAGCATAAAAAGAACACTATATATTGTTTTTACATAAACTTGATTTTGTATTTTTCTATAAATTATTAACCACAACTTTCATTTACAAGAATTATTTATTTGAGCTACAAAAAGTGGAAAATAAAATGGGTCCTAAAAATGAATAAATAATAAATTATTAGCTGGAATTTTTATGGTATAATTGGCCCTTATCTCCCCCCTAGTTTATTCCTTATCGACCTAGTCATCAAGATGCCTATGTGTCGAGGTTTAGGGCCATGGATACCTTGGGTATTTTATTAATTTTCTTTTCTTCTCTTTATTTTATAATTTTGGCATTAAAAATAATGGTTTATATATAATAAATGGAATAAATAATGAATATTAATATGTACAAAATAATGATATTTACATGCATTAGCTAGGATTTTTAAGGCCAAAATGATAGAATAAAGGTGATGAAATGGAGATTTGTCATCCATCCATTCTCTTTCACATCTAAATGATTTCTCGATCGATGGAGCATTGATTCAAGCGCAAACCCTAGTCAAAGCCACCTCAGTATTTAGCTTTGCCTCCGACCTCCATCTAAAGTTGATCCATTTGGCCCATCTTCATCCCTTTTTATCTTTATCTGGAGCATCCCGAGTGACAGTAGGTGCATCTCCTGAGACTATGGCGTTGAGAAGAAGGCAGAGAAACATGATCCAAGCCTCGTTGGACTTGCTCAGGCAAAGATACCTTGCTCCATGGTTCCCAGGTTCGAGATGTTCTTTCCATTCTTGGAATTAGTAATAGCATAGATATGTGTTTTATTTCACTTAATTTCATCATTTATTTTGTAAAATCCCAAAATCGAAGTTTTCTTTAGAGCTTTGAGCTCCTACCTATGTTCATCGTGATTCACTCATGATCTGCCTTGCCTGAGCACCTCACCATCTCATGTCACCCTGGCTCGTCTCCACCTCAGATCTTGCAAAGATCTGGGAGATCAACACTCCCTCTCTGTTACTCACCGGATCTGCTTCGCCATGCTTCACCTTCACCCCATTTCCTCCAAATCAAGCCAAAAATGTCCCTTTTTATGTTTGTGAGATAACCTTGTAGATTTTGAAGTTGATAGACCCTTGTGGGTCAGATTTTGACCAAGTCGAAGGTCCTCCTGATGCTTCAATTTCCCAGCTTCTCCAAGACCCCATCTATGGGTCCCGAACCAATTTGAGCATGCCAACATACGTGGAAGGACTTGAGCTCTATTTTGAGACTTCTGGTCAGAGTCAAACATGAATCTGGATCGAAGCGAGCTCCAATAGTTATTCTTCTTTATTCTTCGTAGGAAGCATCAACCATCGGATTAGAGCAGGTGTTCTAGATTGAGCAACTACCGTAGGATGGGATGCCCCTGCTTCTTTTAGATATGGGTTTCGATCTAATCCTATCCATCCATCATTAAGCATCGTCTACAGATCTGAGCCGTTGGATCGCATAAGTGGAGCATGCATCACCATCCATCAACGCACCTTTAAGGGGTATTTTACATCCCTTAGCCCCTTCGTTTTTATATTTTACTTTCAGTCCTTAAATTTTTATTCATAGTTCAAATATTTCTATAATATTTATGCTTTAAACCCTGAGCTTTCACTTATTTGCACTTTATGTTGGACATGTGAGCCCACGGCGAGCCATTATGCAATAAATGTTATTGCGAATATCATTCCCTGATCTGAAATGAAGAATAAATAATTTGCATAATAGGTCCCTCTGTACAATTAGGGTTATGTACCATGGCTATCTTAATGATCATACAGCTGTTGATTCAATTATTGAATCATAGAGGTTGGTGCTTGGATGAATATCTAAAGAGTTAGATTGAGGACTCATCAAGCACCGTCAAATGATTGTTAAGATGTGATCTCCAGCATGAGTAGGAGATGGCAATCCTTTCTCACATAGGCTGATATCTGACCGACCTCTTGATGTAGGTCCTCTGCATAGGAATAGAGATTCGGAGGTGTCAGAATAGTTAGGTCAATGGGTTGACTTAACGAGATCAAGTTAACCTAAGTCTTATGTTGAATGCTGTCACAGCATAGGCACGCATCCTCTGACCGGAGACAGATGTGTTACTATATGTCTGAGTGTGTACATTTGGTAGACCAATAGGTTGATGACCTAACCAAGGTCTATACACTGACGCGCTGGTGTGCATGTAAGGGCATATGAGTAATACGATCTCTCAAAGGGATCATACAGGTTCATTACTGAACCGGAAGACATGAGCTCACTCATGAGATATTGGGAAGAATCAAATTCCGTGCACGGTTGTCTCGCTTTGGAAGCTTGACTGAATTTGTAGGTTTGATATATACTTTTGGAAAGTATATGATCAAGACCTATGTATGATATATGCTTTTGGAAAGTATATGATCGATACCAAATCCCAATGATCAAATGAGAAACTTAGTGATCAAACCCTGAAGAAGACAGTGTAAAATAGATCTTGATATTCGGGTTGACCATGGGTCTTCCAGTATGCAGGATGTACAGGTATTGGGAATACCTGAGGGTGATGTGATCATAAACAATTGTATATCCATGACGCTTCCATTCCGAGGGAGTGATGAAACAGGTCTGGATTTTAGTGACTCCTTTCAGTAGAGAAGCAATCCGATCTTAGTCCAAGTGTTGGACATTGATCTGAATGAGATTCAGATTCAATGAGAAGATTGGATTTGCGGTCTTGATTTAATCAAGCATCTGTGGGAGGTTCGTAAGATCTGGATTTGAGATAAGATCTCAACATCCAAGTCACTATACGTGGAACAATACAACCGCCCTGTCCTTATCTCCAAGTATCTGCGGAGAAAGCACATTATTCTTGAAGGGGTTCAAGAATAATTCATTTGATGAACTTCATATCCAAGCAAGAAAAACTTGATGATTAAATGAGATTTAATTATCAAGCATAATATGAATATGATTCATATTATTATCCAAGATAATTAAATGAGATTTAATTATCAAGGATTAGAGAATGTGGATAATACTATCCATGATATATGTGTATTATAAATGTGATTTATAATATGTATATATAAGAGAGAGAATTTATGTAAATAGCATTTGTTAATTAATAGTGTGAATTGGATTCACATTTATTAATTAATTGGAAATGCAATTTACAAATTAGTTTGGGTTGTGAATATGATTCACTTAATGTTCAATGGCATGATTGAAATATTCACAAATTAATTTGGAATTAATTTGGTGGATATTTTTGTGATAATTAAGAGATAATGTAATATAATAAAAAGGAGAAATAGAGCCACCAAATTTAGAGGTGGCGTCACCCATGAAAGAGTCATGGGTGACGCCCCTTAATTTTAGGAGGCTATATTGACTCCATTTTATTATGATGATTAATCTCTCAACTAATTTATTTATGTTAAATTAAAAATATGTTGATAATGTTGCAAAATATATTTAATTTAATCATAAATAAATGTTGTTGGTTTTAACCAACAACAATCATAACCATTGATCTTACATAGACCAAGCCTAGCCGTTGGATCTATGAGTTCATGGATTGAGATCCAATGGATCCTAAACTAATATAAAAGGAGGGCTAGGGTAGCCTTCCATGGTACATCATTAAGAGTTGTGTAAGGTTACAACTCTCTCTCTCTCTCTCATATTCTCGCCCTCTCTATTTCTCTCCTCCAAAAGATGGCCGTCCATCTTGTGTTGAGAAAGGAGAGACTCTCGGCTTCTTCTTCGACGACTCGTAGATCTCCATCTTCTTTGGAGTTGCTTACTCTAAAGGAAGACGACGGATTTCGTTTGACGAAATCGAGAGAGCCATCGCTTGGATCTTCATCGAGGATTGCGGGAAGGAACGTGACTCATCATCGCGCCCGCAAGTGCGTTCTTCGTGGATCGGACTTAAGACAGGAGGATCTATACTTTGGGATCTCACGATCACAACCACGCTTCAAGAGGTATTCCTTATACTTTATGGTTTGATGAAACGATTCGAGAATTGTTTTCGTGATCATGTGGTTTCATCTTTAAAGTTAAAATTTTAATTTCCGCCGCATCTAGCATCTAGTGCGACTAGTTGCTCCGATTGCATACGATGCGATCAATGCGCTTCTGTGATGCACTTAAGGATTCTCAATATCCTTCAAGTGGTATCATAGCCAGGTTGAATAAGGTTTTGGATACGATCCATAGACCTTAGATGATTTGATTCTTGAAAGGGTTGCGAAATTTTTACTGCATTTCAATTTTCGCACCTCTGTCTAATTGAATTTTTCTGTACTGTTTAAAACGTTTAAACACGAAATTTTCAATTGGATTTTGTTCCCCATTAATTAAGGAAACCATAGGACTTGAGTTTACTAAATTTGGACTTCATTTGCTCAAGATATGGCTTTTTGAATATGACTATATTCACTGTTGCGGGAACTGCGGATTTAAACGTGATTAATGAGATAATTACGGTTTTAATCCGCCTCGAAATGCGTGAATTATCACTTGGGTTCTTTAATAAATCAAATAGGCAATCTTTGGAAACTGAGTTTGGAATTTTTGGATTTAAATTGATCAAGATATGTTAATTTTAGTGATTGGGGGTCACTGCTGGAAATTGACATTTTTGATCTTGAACCTTGTGATATGTTATTCAATTATCATGATGAAAATTAATTGTTAATTTTCTGGAATAATTAGTGATAAATATTTGTGAAATATTTAAAGAGATAATTATTTCATTGAATGACACTTGCCTAAACCACAATGATGAGATATTAGATCTTGATCATTGGTTCATCAACAAACATTGATTTCATGAAAACCATAGTTTATCCTACAATAGTTGTAGGACAACATTTACATGAAAAACCCTCTTGCTTGAATAGGATTGGGGATTTGTCTAGCAAATCTCCTTATAATATAATCAAAAATGTTTTTGATGTATACTATATGATATAATTTCGGTTGAAAAACCGATGAGCATCTCAAAGTACATGATGATCTATCTGGTATTATCCTTTCCCGAGGTGGATGTGGTGCCTAGTCGGAGAGCATTGGGGTCGCGGGTTGCAACGTATGTGGTCCGTCCCACTCTCGTCGGTACTGGCCATGACAGCGGGTAGGGATTGTATAATGCCGGAGAAAGTCAATGTGTATTTTTCTAATTATTAAAATTCGAATAATACGTATTTTGAGAATTTACCTACTATTCAAGTAAAAGACATGTTTGTTGATGATTGGATTAATGATTAATTTAATATGATTAAATTAATTATATCCAATGAACACTCTATTTTGAATAGATGTGTATTTCCCTTGGAAGAATTAATTATGTGAACATGATTCACGATAATTAATTACAATTTGAATATGAGGTGGAGGATCACATAAGTGACATCCATGGTCTCCCGTCAAGGCGAAGGGTTTCCGTCGCCAGGGATTGTATGTAGGAGATGCCTGTCCGATGTGACAGCTCCTGTATGCAAGCGCATCTGGATCGGGCTCTTTGCTTCTCGAAAGAGTAAGGCCGTATGCGTAGTGACCCCAATATCGAGTCCTCATATTATTGGGGCGATATTGGATTGCGCATAGCGAGTGCTAATCATGTTGACGGTTGGTTCAATTAATGACAGGTCAACATCATCTTAGGGGTGGTGGGCCCGGGTGTTAAAGACCGAATTGGGAATGCAAGTTGGACTTGCAATGCGGAATGAGTTCCCGCTTCTTTTTATCGGAGTCGTAAGTTCTCATATTATTGGGATGCGACAAAGATAGGAAAGGAGATCCCAGATCTTGCTAGAGATATAATGGTAAGAATATCTCTTACATTGAAAGTGATTAAGGGAATGAACTTTCAGTGTTGACAAGGCAAGACAACTTTGATATAAAAATTCCTAAATCAAAGTAAAACACGTATATATAATATATATACACTTATGCAAATTTCTTATTTCAGATAATCCTTCATTAAACCCACTCAATGTTATACTCAATAATAACCAGTAAAATATCTTGGATTGGACTCATGATCCAGATATTGTACTTGCAATTGGACACATAATGTATGTGGTTGCAGTGTGCAAGTCATGGAATGAAATTTCGCGAAATTTCGGCGAAATTTCGCCGAAATTTCGGTTTCGAGAGGTCATGGGTATCGAAACTCCTATATATATCGATTTCCCGGATTTCGACCGAAATTTCGGTGATATTTCGACATTTCGATCTATTTCGACCCATTTCGATTGAAACTCATGGATCTCAGTACAAAATTTCCTGGATTTCGACATTTCGTTCCATTTCGACCCATTTCGGCTGAAATTCATGGATACATGGTATGTTCAAACAAGATGGTACATACATCGATTATTCAACTTGGGGAGCTTCTTCCCCTTTGGGTTTAAGCAGTGGAGATGAAAAAACTCTATAGCTTATATATATTTAATATAGCTTGTTCCTTTCATTTGTTTGTCATTTATCTTCGTAAATAGATGCATCTTTATTGTAAGTATGTAATTAATTATGTAATTCATTCGAACTTTGTCTGTGACGGTTATTTCTATGAACAAAACATTGTTTAATTAATCATTATCTACATTTTTAAATAAAAAATTCTTTTCTATTTTTATGAACAAAAGATGTCTTCTAAGTGTTGTTAACTTAATTATTTTGATTTCCATTTCCAGTATCTATCCGACTGCTCAACAATATGTCTGATATGACCGATATGGTGTGATATAAGGCGCATGGATGAGAGATGTGTGTGATATAAATGTGCATTTCTAAGATGTTTTAAGATCTTGGATTGGATGATATTAATTTCTAGTACATATCAGTCAAGAATCAACATTAACATCGATTTGACCGATATGACCGATATGACCGATATGACTGATATGACCGATATGTGCGATCTAAGGGGCATATATAAGCAATATGTGTGATATAAGTGTGTATTTGTAAGCTATTTATTGTTGTAATAACTCATAAGATCTTAATTTCGAAAAAATCATCGAAAAATGGTTTTTTTTGAGTCATTTTCGACATTTCCACCGAAACGGTCGAAATTTCCCGAAATTTCACCGAAATTTCGGTTTTGGAGGGGACCGAAACGAGATCCAAATCGAGATTTCGAACCTTGGTGCAAGTCCCCTCAACATAATGAGGAAGGACAATTAAATAAGACAATAAGACATCACCTTAGGGTTTGTATATCTCTGTAGTCTTGATCTTTCATCGAATGTACTTTGGAAGTGACATGTCGATGGTGATCGTAATTGTCGAATAATCCTTATAAAATAAAAGAAGATATTTTGGTATACATATGTGCTCTAGACATTTAATCATGAATGACACGGTTCTCTGCATTATGCAGAATGGTAGCTCGAAAGAGATGATGCATTCAAAATGTTTGAATACCTACCTGAACCTAAGTCTCAAAGAGTTAAGATGTATGTATATATGATGAGAGTCATCATTCTACTATCTATACTCAAGTCATTCATGAAGCTTTATGATATTCATATTGTATGAATTTAATGAAGCATGTATAAATGTTGAAATGCTCTTACATTAAATTCTTTTTGAATTCAACATAAGAAATTCTTTGTCTTGAACAATGGTTGTTTATAGATGAAGAGAGCGCAGTGGAAGCATGGGTCGGACCCGAGTAAGAAGGAAAGTCAAAGAGTTGACCTACTTCTGTGACGTCCATATCACATCCAAAGAGTTGGATGAATGCCAATACTGCAATAAGTTGATGTGTTGATAGTATGACTATCAAGTCTGTCTAAAATCCTTAGTAAAGGACTCAGATAGAGCATCAAAATAATCTACATATAATCATTGACTCTGACTTTTTTATTTCATAAGATAAAGTCTGACAATTGTATCCCAATCTTCTAATGACATTTGCAATTGGTTGCATATATATATTAGAAGATTAGAAATTTGATCTTAAGGTTTAGTGGTCATCTACATGGATATTGCTGTAATTGTTGCAGCAATCTCTGTTGGATAGATAGACCTCATATTCTCAGTGGGAGAGCCCTTAGTCTTGGAGAATGTCTCTATGACCTAGATAGTAGAGTACACTCATTGTTTGTTTCTAAATGTTGGAAATAAACATGAATTCTGAGATAGAACCATCATAAAGAGTTATGATGGATATATTTTAGATAGTAATCTAACATCTAGTGGACTCCACAAAATTAGAAAATCAATGAATGATTCATTAAGATTTCTAATACTGAAAATCAAACCTTATAAGACCAATAGGAGGATGAAGATCATTTGACAATGATCTAGCATCAAGCCTTGGACATTTGTCTTTTGATTTGATCAATAGACTAGTAAGACATGAAACTTTAGAATGTCTAAAATTTCAAATCTTACATACTTGTGAATATTGTATTCATAGAATGTCCAATACACCCTTCTCTTAGGAAAGGTGTAAGATGTCATGGTATTCGGGATCTCATACATATTGATGTATGTGGATCATCTATATCATAGTGAACATTATGGATATGTGATATCTATTGATGATCATGTATGATATGAGATTTCTTCTCTTCACCTAAGAAACCTTTGAAATGTTCAAAGATTTCACAATTTTGATTTACAACTAAAGTTTGAAAGAAGATTAAATGAATTTGATCTAACCAAGGTAGCAAGTACCTATTAGATAAAATTCAAGGAATACCTTATGGAGATATGAATATCATTTCTATCTCAATCCTCCTAATACACCTCAACTCAATGGAGTTGTAGGTAGATACAATTGGGTCATGTGTGACATGATTTGATCAATGATAAATTTTAGCATAATTACCTATTAGTTTCCAGGTATATATAGTAGAGACTACACTATATATCCTTAATAAGGCTCCATGCATGTAAGCTGGAATCTAGCACTTGAGAGTGCTACTTCATTAGGAAAATAAGGGATGGTATTGGATACCTACTTTATGACCTTGAGATTCTTAAAAGATCTCATTTCTGAGAATGTGATTCTTGGACGATTGAGACTCTTGAGAATCAAGATAAAAATGAAGTGAAGGAACTCATTTAATCTTGAGATGACAATGAGGCTCCTGAAATCGGAAACTAAAAGGATAATTAAAGATGAAACATTAAACCTCTTCAAATGAGTTTGAGGATGTATTCCATGTGTCAGTTAAATCTGAGAGTGATCGGACTTCATGTGATGAAGCTCCTAAGGATCATGACATGGAAAGATGGATATTGGCAATAAAGTCTAAAGTAGACTTCATATACAAATGTTGTGTATGGACCCTCGAGGATCCACCTATATGGGTAAGACCCATAAAGGTGTAAATGGATCTTCAAGAGAAGAGGGAACCTGATGAGAAGGTAGAGACCTTCAAAGCTCGGTTCGTATCCATAAGCTACACACCGGAAGAGAAGACATTGCTTGCAATGAGACTTTCTCTTCGGTAACCATGCTTAAACTCATCAGAATATTGCTAACCTTAGCTACACAACTTGACTATTGCATCTTCAGGATGTAATTCAAGATTGCATTCCTCTAAGAATACCTCTCGGAGGATATTCACATGAAGTAACCCCAGGGCTTCATGGTTGAGGAAAGCAATGTGTGAAAGCTAACGAAATCCATCTATGGACTCAAATAAGCTTCTTGTAGTTGGAACATCAGATTTGATGAAATCATAAGTGTTATGATTTTAGATATAATCTTGAATGTGAAGCTTAGTGGGAGTTCCATTGTGTTCATCGTGCTAAATGTAGATAATATCCTAATCATTTGGAATGATATAAGGATGATAATAAGTGTTTTATAGACTGGCTATTCCATACCTTGAGATATGATCTCAAGAATACCTCTTAGATCTTAGTTCTGAAGGAGTTCAGAAGCAAAGAAAAGAGGGTATTGGGACTGTCACATTTGTAGTACACCTTAGACATATTCCATTCCTGGAAATTCCAAGAAAGGCTTCCTTCCCTTTTTTTTAAGATTTGGTACTGACCTATCTAAAGGGATAGCACCTCAAAGAGTTGAGGAAGTGAATGCTAGAACTGCTTGCACTTGTGCATCAATTGCGGAAAGCTAAGTGTATGCTAAATGTGTACAAAAGCCAGATATCTTCCATGCAGTGGGAGTAGTATACTGTTACTAATCCTACTATTGAGAGAAAACACTTGATTGCAGTAATAACAAAATCTTCATAGATGACAAGATTTTTGAGATAGTGATCTCAAAGTCATATCTTCAAAAGCTTAAGACTTTATAGATAGAGATCTAAAAGGTCTTAACTGTGGATACCTTGAGAGATAGTGATCTCCCGGAATAAGGGTATTCTAATAAGGATTATGGAAATACTGGTTATAATAGTTATTGAGCAATAGTGTCAAGGACACTATAACTGCTTTGACTAGATTGAGTATTGGTTGCATAAGATGCAACATTCGCATTGGATGCGAGCACTATTACTTAGGGATATGCAAGTGCCGTAAAAGGACTTGGCATAGTCATTTGGGAACAGAGTGACTGATTAGCTTACCTAGCTATTTTAAAATAGCCTATGATTGTCACATGAGTGTGTGTTTAAATGATTAGCCCATTAATGGCTCTTTGGGATAGTGGGAGATTGTTGGACATGTGGGCCCACGGCGAGCCATTATGCAATAAATGTTATTGCGAATATCATTCCCTGATCTGAAATGAAGAATAAATAATTTGCATAATAGGTCCCTCTGTACAATTAGGGTTATGTACCATGGCTATATTAATGATCATACAGTTGTTGATTCAATTATTGAATCATAGAGGCTGGTGCTTGGATGAATATCTAAAGAGTTAGATTGAGGACTCATCAAGCACCGTCAAATGATTGTTAAGATGTGATCTCCAGCATGAGTAGGAGATGGCAATCCTTTCTCACATAGGCTGATATCTGACCGACCTCTTGATGTAGGTCCTCTGCATAGGAATAGAGATTCGGAGGTGTCAGATTAGTTAGGTCAATGGGTTGACTTAACGAGATCGAGATAACCTAAGTCCTATGTTGAATGCTGTCACAGCATAGGCACGCATCCTCTGACCGGAGACAGATGTGTTACTATATGTCTGAGTGTGTACATTTGGCAGACCAATAGGTTGATGACCTAACCAAGGTCTATACACCTGCGCGCTGGTGTGCATGTAAGGGCATATGAGTAATACGATCTCTCAAAGGGATCATACAGGTTCATTACTGAACCGGAAGACATGAGCTCACTCATGAGATATTGGGAAGAATCAAATTCCGTGCACGGTTGTCTCGCTTTGGAAGCTTGACTGAATTTGTAGGTTTGATATATACTTTTGGAAAGTATATGATCAAGACCTAGGTATGATATATGCTTTTGGAAAGTATATGATCGATACCAAATCCCAATGATCAAATGAGAAACTTAGTGATCAAACCCTGAAGAAGACAATGTAAAATAGATCTTGATCTTCGGGTTGACCATGGGTCTTCCAGTATGCAGGATGTACAGGTATTGGGAATACCTGAGGATGATGTGATCATAAACGATTGTATATCCATGACGCTTCCATTCCGAGGGAGTGATGAAACAGGTCTGGATTTTAGTGACTCCTTTTAGTAGAGAAGCAATCCGATCTTAGTCCAAGTGTTGGACATTGATCTGAATGAGATTCAGATTCAATGAGAAGATTGGATTTGCGATCTTGATTTAATCAAGCATCTGTGGGAGGTTCGTAAGATCTGGATTTGAGATAAGATCTCAACATCCAAGTCACTATACGTGGAACAATACAATCGCCCTGTCCTTATCTCCAAGTATCTGCGGAGAAAGCACATTATTCTTGAAGGGGTTCAAGAATAATTCATTTGATGAACTTCATATCCAAGCAAGAACAACTTGATGATTAAATGAGATTTAATTATCAAGCATAATATGAATATGATTCATATTATTATCCAAGATAATTAAATGAGATTTAATTATCAAGGAATAGAGAATGTGGATAATACTATCCATGATATATGTGTATTATAAATGTGATTTATAATATGTATATATAAGAGAGAGAATTTATGTAAATAGCATTTGTTAATTAATAGTGTGAATTGGATTCACATTTGTTAATTAATTGGAAATGCAATTTACAAATTAGTTTGGGTTGTAAATATGATTCACTTAATGTTCAATGGCATGATTGAAATATTCACAAATTAATTTGGTGGATATTTTTGTGATAATTGAGAGATAATGTAATATAATAAAAAGGAGAAATAGAGCCACCAAATTTAGAGGTGGCGTCACCCATGAAAGAGTCATGGGTGACGCCCCTTAATTTTAGGAGGCTATATTGACTCCATTTTATTATGATGATTAATCTCTCAACTAATTTATTTATGTTAAATTAAAAATGTGTTGATAATGTTGCAACATATATTTAATTTAATCATAAATAAATGTTGTTGGTTTTAACCAACAATAATCATAACCATTGATCTTACATAGACCAAGCCTAGCCGTTGGATCTATGAGTCCATGGATTGAGATCCAATGGATCCTAAACTAATATAAAAGGAGGGCTAGGGTAGCCTTCCATGGTACATCATTAAGAGTTGTGCAAGGTTACAACTCTCTCTCTCTCTCTCATATTCTCGCCCTCTCTATTTCTCTCCTCTAAAAGTTGGCCGTCCATCTTGTGTTGAGAAAGGAGAGACTCTCGGCTTCTTCTTCGACGACTCGTGGATCTCCATCTTCTTTGGAGTTGCTTACTCGAAAGGAAGACGACGGATTTCGTTTGACGAAATCGGGGGAGCCATCGCTTGGATCTTCATCGAGGATTGCGGGAAGGAACGTGACTCATCATCGCGCCCGCAAGTGCGTTCTTCGTGGATCGGACATAAGACAGGAGGATCTCTACTTTGAGATCTCATGATCACAACCACGCTTCAAGAGGTATTCCTTATACTTTGTGGTTTGATGAGACGATCCGAGAAGTGTTCTCGTGATCATGTGGTTTCATCTTTAAAGTTAAAATTTTAATTTCCGCCGCATCTAGCATCTAGTACGACTAGTTGCTCCGATTGCATACGATGCGATCAACACGCTTCCGTGATGCGCTTAAGGATTCTCAATATCCTTCACTTTAGTCCAATCTACATCACCACACATGCATGTGCGCATGAGGGGGGCGAGTATTTTGTGTGGACATCCTCGTGGGTTTTTGTTATTATTTAGTCCATAAAATTTTAATAGTAGTGTAATATTTTTCTGGTGAATTTGCACATTGCTCCCTAAGGTTTTGGATATTTGCATTTATGCGCCTATTAGTGTGGATAATGTTTTAAATTGTGAATACATTTCACGTATTCTGATGGACTTGTCTGAAATGTTAACAAATCTTCTATACTTGTACAGAAATTGCATTTAGGTCCTTATATTGCATATTTAATTTGTAGTTGTATTTTAAGTATTAAAAATAGCATTTCACATCTAAAAATTATAGGAAATTTGCTTATGTGCCTGGAATAATAATATATCACATCTATCTTTCTTAAGGTAATTAAAATTATTTTTCAACTTATAAAAATACAAAAACATTGCAATTTCTCATATTTTGCATTTAAAAATCCATAAAAATTATAAAATTATCTTGAAAAATTCAAAAACAAATCTTTTAAGCACGCTCGATTTTATGACCTTTTATTTTCGTAAAATATTGTCAAAATCTCCTAAAATTTAAAAAAAGAGAAAAACATATGAAAAATCTAAAAATAATAAAATCACCAAAATACATTTTAGGTTTTTGAACTTTCTTTAGGTTTATCTAATACACGGGAAAATTAAAATTAGGCTTACTCTAATTAAATATATATTTATTAATCTCATTTTAAAGTACCCTATTTGCTATTTATTTATTTTGAGTATTTTCGTATTTATAAATACATAAAAATTCTCAAAAAATTGTTCAAAAATTCCCCAAAATAGAGAAAAACTAGAAAAGCATAAAAACATTTTGTTTTATAATTTTTGAATATCTATAATTTTATTTAAGAAAATACAAAAACCTATATAATTGATATAAAATTAGTATATATTACATATAATTATTACTATTAATTATAAATACATATAAACATATTTAAAACCCTTAAAAATAAAAAGGATTGTACTTATTTGTATTTTCTGAATTTTTCCAATATATATCATATATAGTATTTCGATTATACATATTATTATATAGATATATATTAATTATCTTATAAAACAAAAGGACACTAAAAATCAGAAAAAATATAAAAAGAAAACAAAAAACTATAAAATTTAAAACAAAATAAAAAATATATTTAAAACAAAATAAAAAATATATAACATTAAAAACATAAAAATTAAGTATAATTAAAAGCCAACAAAAAATTTAAAAATCCTATGAAAACACACAAAAATATGGGTATAATAAAATTTAGCTAGCTTATATTTATTGCATAATCATTTTTATGGGTTGATTGTTGATTGACACACTTTGATCGGCTGTTGAGAGTTGTGAGAGTGGTCGATACAGCGATTGTCATATTCGATTTTTCGGGCATCGTGTGCCCTCCAAGATCAGACGTTAGACACCTCAATTCTTGCGATCATAACCCTCCCTTCTACCGCTCTAGCTGGAGCTCCTTCTTCTCCACTTTGGGTCATCTATCCCCCCCCCTCCCCTTCATCCATCTCCCCTTCTGATGCACAACAAGCCAGAGATGTCTTGAGTGAGGTGATGTCTGAGTAAAGAATCATGAGCTTTATTGTATTGTGCGAGATAATGAAGAGATGTTAGAGTTGGAAATGACTAGGCATTGGCGATGTGAACGAGTTAATATAGGAGTGAGTGATTTTGCAGAGTAGATGCTCGTTGTTGACTTAGAAGGCGATGGGTTGTAGCCCACAATGAGGGAAACAACATCAAAAGATCATCGATGATGATGGTTGATCAAACATGCAAGGTCGGTTGGGGATCCCTTCAACAAAGAAGATGGACAAGGGATGTTCACATGATCGTGGTGGAGTTGAGGGAGACAGATTGATATAGTGATCTGGTGGTTTGAATGATGTTCTCTCAAACCCTTTGTTGTGATGTTGATGAATATGGAAACCAACTTATTCTTAGTCAAAAATCTTCTCCTCCCCTCGATATCCTTTGCCTCTCCCTCCCCCAGACCCTCCATCCTAAGCTCCTCCTCCCCTCCGAGCCCCCTACAGCCTCCAGCCTTTCCATCCCAAGATCCTCCTTAATATTGGTCTTTGTATCTCCCTCCCCTTTGCCCCTCCCCCCAAGTTCATCTCGTTCCCCAATGACTCCATCACAGGATCCCCTTCCATGTCCTTCAACTCTTCATCCTTCCCTTCCAACCCTTCTTGGCCCATGCCCATCCGTCCAAGTTTTCTCAATTATCAACAACAATATAAGGGCACAAGTGATTCATAGTTTACTTAACCATATCTTTGTTTGAAGAAACCATGATTAGTTTATTTTAATAACTAACCAACTAATGGAACGGCATATGTTAACTGTGCAAGAAGGTGTGGCACAAAGTGATATTGCAAAAACGGTAGGGACGTAGCTGTAATTGCAAATCTTGAAAGGGCACAAGTGTAAAAATCCTTTAAATTAATATGTAAAGTATGGCTACTGTTATATCAATTTTAAGGATATAGTAATACATTTTGCATATCCGAGAACATCTATAATTGCATTCGTATTCATATTTTAAAATCGATAAAACAAGATAAGTGGTAACACCTACATCTTTATCAGTGTCCAACCAATTAAGTCTACATTTTAGTGCAACATGGAGTGTAGTTACTCTCTATATTTTAAATTTTGATGATTATTAATATGATCTTACCTTAAAGATGTGTCGATACATGATTGAAGTGGATGTGTTAATGTACTTCTTATGAATGACAAGAGAGGAATCTTAGGAGGAATGACAAGAGAAGAATTTGATAAACTTAATGGTATCTAATTATTTTAGTCTCCTCATTAGTTAGAATAAAGGGTAGCGGTGATAAAGCATTAATGATAGGATGCAAATAAACGGTTACATAAATGGATATAGGGTTATTAAATTCTTACTCATTTTTAAAATTGGATAATGATACACTATATCTTTAAATATGAATATGGAAATAGATAATCGTAATTCATATACGAATATTTAACATATGGATATCTATGAAGAATAAATATTTCTTAACACTAACATTTAGAAGAAATATTTTTGTAAAGTTGAAATTGATGGATGGTCAAATCAAAATTACGTAAATATTAACGCAATAAAATAAAAATAAAATAACATGTCAAATTAAATAATTTGTATAATAAAGAATTAAACAAAACAAAGATATGTATTTCTCTTCCTCCATTTGGAATCGACTCCTGAATGCAAATATATTGCACATAACCTCGTAACATGGAGATATGTTTATACATACAATGATGTATGTACACACACATACAATATACATAAATATATTCAATAATACAAATATTCGTATCGATAAAAAATACGTAACTATACCCATGCACGTATCTTTAAAAAATAAAATTTGTATATGTATCTGCAAAAAAATCCATATATGTATCCACCAAACAAAAAAAACATATCAATATCCGGTCAAAAACGGAGATGATGGGAAATGAATATATCTGTATCCGGTTGCATTTCTAAATAGTGGACAAAGGGTCAGGTAGGGAAGGAAACAATAGGGTACATATATATATTTATCATATACTTATCCGTTTATAATTTGAAAATGGATACACACACACATACGAGTAAAATGGGGCTACCCCTTAGGAGGAGCTAACTTATCTCCTCCAGCTTCATTTTCTCCATTTTTTTGAATTTTTTCCCGTGAATATTCATCACTATATCCATATATTATGTCATAAAAATTTCATGTGAAATAGATACTCTTACGGCCTTCATCCGACAATCATTTTTCAACGGTCCCAGAATTTTTTAAATTGACCATGTCTAGATGGAGGTCGTAGGAGTCTCTGTTTCTTATGAAATTTGAATGACATAATATAGGGATATAATAATGAATTTATACAATTTTTATTTTAAAAAAATAAAAAAAATATGCGAAAAATAAGATGGGGAGAGCTAAGTTAGCTCCCTCTAGGGGGCATATACATTTTACCCTATATATATATTGATGGATATGAAAATTATATTGTCATATCTTAATTAACGGATATATAAAAATGATACCTATCTCTTATGGATAGTATGAAAGCACTCTATAGACTAGCTTTGTACATATATTAGATAATTACACGATATAAATATATAATAAATATATTCATTTAATAACAATAATCACAAATATGGTGAAAGAAGGTGCAAAATCATGTAGTACATAGTTAAAATAAATCATCAACTATGTTTATTTATATATCAAAATCGGTATAAAACCGATAAAACCATGCTATGTAGGCGCACATGTTGAGTGGACCTGAACGTGTGGGCCCTCGTTTGCTAATACAGAAAGAAAAAGAGACGGGGCATTCTTAAATGGAATTATTAAAGTGTGTTAATGGAGAAATGTGCAGTGTCCTTTTGCTGTGAATGGGAACAATCTGTCATCCACCCATCCTTTGTATTGGCTCAGCACTGATGGTGATGTGCCAACCGCATGTGAGAAAGAAAGGTGCCAAAAAAAACCCTAAAGGCCCTCGCATGCTAAAAGGCAATCATGCCAACATATCAATATGGTCAAATGACCTTGTATCCTTTAATGTGCTTGTTCCCTAATAAACTTTCCATGGAGGACAAGTGATGATTCCATCCTCTTTTGACTTATCAACCGAGTGATGAAGAGAGAAAATGTCCACTTGGAACTTGTAAGGCAAAAGCAAAGAGGTTAATGGATCTCCTTGAGGGTATCTGACATAGTTCTTCTTAAAGGGTGACATTTTCGAGTCCTAGACCCTCGAAAGGTATTGTACCTAGACAACAGTTGCTTAAGCATGGTGAGGGTCACATACTTTCGTGTGACCGTCTCTGTAGGATCTGGATACTTGTCAAACCGATTTCAAGCATAACATTCCACATCCAAACACATGATATAAATATAAGGAGGGGAAAATAACACAAAAGAAGACTAGAACTGAAACTTTATTTCCACTCATAACATGTCCATCATTCATTAATTACGATCCATATCCACTAAATAATGCATGTTTGCATCAAAATGTATGTCCATACATACATTGTACATCTCATGTCTCTTAAAAGGCTATAAGAAAAGTAAGCAGTAAAAGTACAAGTAAAAGCAACCTACAAGCATTGTACCACAAGAAGACCTTATAGCTGCACAAAAACACTAGCTCCAAGCTGTAGCCGCTCACTGCTGTGACTGCTTTTGAGAACCTGTTGAATTCAACACAAGGTACATAATGAACAAAGTTGCTCAATACGATATAAAAATCACAACAAGCAAGGTATTAAAGAAGTGTGCAAAAGAAATAACTGTGATAAATCATCCTCACAAAAAACTCTAATCATTCTCATTAGCTATGAATAATCCGAGCTTCGTGGATAGTCGGTGGTCTTGATCCGTATGAGAACTCACACTATGACTTTAAGGCAATAAGAAGGCCTTAAGGTCGGGGTGCCTTCGTAGGCACATGGTGCAGTACAATGCATCATAAATAAGTTCCCAACATATCCACTAATTTCACTTTATCAAATTATAGATTCGATTCCCAAATAAAATTTTCAACATGTGAATCATTGTGAAGTGCCCAAGTCCACTACCCACGTGTAAGTAGGGCCCGAGCAAGGCACATATGACTAAAATGATTCATACTGTAGTCGAAATCACCATGACCATCACAATCCTCTATGTACTGAGACTTGTATTTTATTCCCAACTTCATTAAACCACATTTCCCTGAACTCCCCTCTTAGTGCCCTCACATAGACCACTAACCAATGTGGCCCAACCAATACGCAAGTGTTGACCTCAAGTGAACAAGCGAAATATTAGACTACCACTCTTGACTACTTGTCCTACTCTCAAAGCACTAGGCTAAAGGCATGTAATTGCTGAGACTGAACAGGGTATGGTAACTCCTCGATGTGCCAAGCAACATGTCCCCCAATCAACACAATTGTCATGTTCGTGGCATCAAAATTTCTACCTAGGGCCCCAAGGGTACATGCCCAATCCCTTGAGGCACATAACTCCATCTACCCCGTTCATCATGAAATCATGCCCATTTTTTCAAATCTTATTCGATAATATATAGAAAGACTTCTACTCCATGAGGGTCAAAACCAATATTTTATGAATCTCTCCATAATTACAAACTGATTACTGAAGATAAACAAAGCCTGGCACTCATCCAATGATAGGAAAGCACTCACTAGATAGGAAATCAGAAGGATCAATAATAAAAGTTGGAAAATTAATTCTAGAAAAAAATTATGAGATTGGATCTAGAACAACCAAAATCGACCATTATATATAGCCGGTTGATAAACCGCAAAATCACCTCTTTAATATCATCATCTTATCGTAGCACATGAGGCGATTTTAGATCTATGCAGAATCGACTGTAAGTTTGAATATATGGCTATGAATTTTACTTGGAAAGCATACCAAGATCGAACACAAGGACACGACCTTCCTCATCGTTTTATCACATATTAGTGTTTAACATTGAGTGACTTAAATTCTTGACCTAGGTCTCCCCAATGCAGATGGAATGAAGAGACGTCACAAAATGAGGCAAAACATGAGGCAAATATGCAACACAAAATACGCAAGACAAACAAATGCACAATATTTATAAAATGATGCATAAATAATGCAAAATAATAATTATGTAACAATCAAATGATTCATGCTATAGAATGATGAAGAAACATCAAGCATTTTTTATTTTAATTGTTAGTAAAATAAATATGGTACAATATGCAATGCAATGCATGGGGTGAATGCACAATATGCGGTTTTTATTTGGTTTTATGCAAGATAAATGTGCACATGATGCTTTTGCAATGGAATTGAATGATACAATCAAAAATATACCATAAATTAATCAGATTCATTGATCAATAAAAAGATATCCAATTTCATTATCATTTAAAGCACAAAAAAATCAAAGATCTAATGAAATTAAAATGAGGAGCAATTGATACATTAATTATTTAAAATTTAGCATACTAAATAAAGTGTCAAATTAGTTAATTAATAATACCATCATGTAGACAAAAATTAGCAATAAAATGAAATTGAAATCACTCAATTTGGAGATCATACGCTCAAGAGATAAATAACGGAGTTCAGGAAAATAATTGCAAGAAAAACATGAAGAAATAAATAAATAAAGTAAGCATTTTGGTCCTGATAGGGGAATAATTATAATAAATGAAAGTCGACGAGGGTCAATTGCAATTTTCCAGGCACAACACATAAGGCACGCGTGCCTGAAGGGACCTTTTATGTAATTCTTGAAAACATGGGGGACGTGGATTCAAATTACCCAGTTCCATGCGCTAGGCATGCATGTGGCTAGGTTCGGGGAGAGGTTCGGCAGCTGGTACAGGAGCCCAGGCCACGTGGCAACTCGAGGTGACTTGGGACAAGGCTAGATTCTGTCAAGCCTCCACGCTCTGGAGAGTGACGTGGTGGCTCCACAACCATTGGATGGACGCCAGAGGGGCTCCATCCAATAACGCTTGTAGTATATGTCGCTTTCTCCTCCGTCGGGCACTTGTAGCACATTTGAAGTTCCAACATGATTCCAGGAGCTCCTCTGTATGCCTCTGTGCACTGAAGCCTCAGGTAGCTCCCTGAAGCTCTGGCAAAGAAGACTGGAAGGAGGAGGATGTGCGATGCCTCCTAGAATAAATCATCAATGCTAGCATGTTGGAGGCAGAGCTCTAGAACAGCGCTCCGCCCAAAGTTTGACCAATGAAGAGTACCTGAAAAGGTTAGTAGGGGTATAGCTGAAGTGTGAGGAGGTGAACGAGGGGTTGGCGGGCAGAGAAGGGGAAGCCCGTGGTTTGTTCTTCTCTGCCTTCGATGGAGGAGAAGGCATGGAGTCAAGGGGGTTGCAGAGGAAGGAGGGGGTGGTCGGAGCGGTTGGCGTGGGTGAGTGAGGTGTGTTGAGTTGGACAGGGGACGGTGTGTGTGTGTGTGTGTCTAAATATAATGGAGAAAACCAAAGAAAAAGAAAAAAGAAAGAATACATAATCAGAGAAGAGATAACGATGGAGGGAAAGGCCTAGACTGATCTCTAGAGGAGCTTGGGTCTTCACACATTATGCTCGGCCAAAGCATGGAGCCCGGACAGCCTCCGAGAGGCGTCGCATCATGGTCGGGCCCATGGGTCAACACCTAGGCACAAAGGGTGTCGTAGGCCCTCGATCCTCCTCCCCTCTGTCATTGGAGGGAGGAGAGTGCCTCACCCTAGGCCGGTGAAAGGTGGACCTAGTGGAATGGTGGTGAAGGAGGCATATTTAAGGGCGGAGGTCGACCGTTACAACAGGTGGTTGGTGAATTTGTAATGACCGGGTGGAGGGCTTTGGAGTGCGGGTCGTGGGTATTGATGGTCGCATGAAGAGTGGGGGAGTTAGGGTTGTGCGAGGGAGGTGTTAGGTTGTGGAGAGGATGGTGGTAATGGTTGGGGGAAATGGGTGAAGGGCGGAGGGCGATGAGTGATCATGGGAGAGAGGGATAAGTCGAAGGTGGGAGACGAGGTTTGAACCATTGGATTATGCGATCCAACAATCAGGAGGAGGGCGGGTGGTGCAAGGGGAACGTGCCACGTGGCTGATCCATAGAGCGCTACATGGACCAATAGATTTACTCAAAAAAAAGAAAAATAAAGAGAAATTCAAAAAAATAAACGAAAGAAAAATTATGAAAAAATTCAAAACATGAAAGTTGTAGACCTCAAGGAGATCTACAAGATTCTTTTTGAACAAAAATCAAACTCCATGAAATGAACAAAGCAAAATTTTTTAGATATCTTTAATGAATAAAAGCATCACATTTTAATTCTTTTGTATTTTTATGTTTTTAATTTCTTTTAAACAAAAATAAATATATACAATATTTAATCTATTTTTTTAGAATTTTTAATAAAGAAAAATAAAGAAAATAAATAGAGCTATTTTTATACAATAAATAGGGTTATTTACAAATAAAGGCTCAATTACTAATTAAAGTGAATTATCGTTGATTTTTATTGAATTGTTCAAGTTCAGAGGATGACAATGAGATATAGTGATGATCAATCAGAGATTCATCACCCCCTTTTACTTAAACTATGCTCGTCCTTGAGCTTCTAAAGAAAGAAAGAGCCGGATTAATCCCTGATAATGCATGTTAATTTTCAAGGCTTAATCTATCAAGAACTCTAGATTTGAGTAATCTTGAAATTCTGGGCTCTACCAAGCTCTAGTCAAAAGGAATCCAACTTCTCTAATTATTAGACTCTCTATTTGTACGTATAATATAAGGATATGACATTTAATATACTACAATCATGAGAGTCGAGTCGAGATGTTACCCAAGGTACCAGTGCAAGAGACTCTCCTCTAGATCTAATCTCAACACTATGGAATAAGTCATTTCTTACATTCAATCCACCATCTCTTTAGTTTATCAGACTTGAAAATGTAAATTGAAGGCCAATTGATGGATGGCTTAGGTTTGTCTATTTTCTTCTCTCCCTCATATTAGAACAAGAGTCCTCTCGAGTGCCTTATTACTCAACACAAGTATTTTTGATTGATGGCCAGTGTATCTGTCAAGAGATACTGAGTTGCATGTACTTGTTTTCCTAGCAGTACACTAGGGTGTGTCTTCTTAAAGTGTCTAATATACTTACACCCAAACTTGTATCGCTTACAATGCAGAGTCCTTTTTAAGGTACTAGCCCGACTCATTTGGCTTAATTAGCTTTGGTCCAAGTGGACATTCAGAAATGGTTGGGAGTGATCATCTTTGATGTAAGCTCTTTCGTAATTCCCTTTGTAATGAGAGAGATTTTCTTTCAATGTTTTTTCTTTTCTTTTCTTTTTGGTTGTCTAGCTCCACTGCTTTTATCAAGCTGACGCAGACTAATCAATATTTTATTTAGTTTCATCACACCTTGGCACATCGGTCAATATAAAAAGATAGCATGAGAACTTGTTCGCATACTGGCTAGGGTATGTTGACACTTAGGTTTTATGAAGCTTTTATTGACTTTATCCCATCTTCGAGCATCATTAAATCAGGTCTAGACTCAAATCTCTAGTCCCAGCTCCTCAAGTAAAATCTCAACTCACCTCATCATTCATGTAGTTGTGAAAGTGATGTGATCATCATATTCTTAAAAGGTGGAGATGAAAAATGTAATATAGCGCTCATATCTTTCAAATTAGGTGATTGACCTGTGATTTACCCTATGTTAAACGTGTCACATTGTTATAGTCAGGAAATCAAGATCGATCAAAATTTAACCACACGAATCGATGAGTTGATGAATTAATTAATGTGTGGTTTTATATATTTCTAACCTGGGCAAGCCCCAAGGTTGACTCAAGAAGACAAAGGAACAATGTCGGATCAAGTGAGACAAATAAGCTCATTGTTTTCCAAGCAGATTTTTTTGTATTTTTTATGCGATAAAAATGCCAATGCACAAATGCGATTGAACTAGGTTATTAAGAAAATATGCAACTTAACCAAATTAATTTTAATATAAAATTATATCAAATTATCCAAATTATATTTTTTCTAGAAACTTAATCCAATGGTGAATGCAAAATATTTTTTTGGGGAATTTTTGGATTTAAAATGCAATAATGAAAAATGGAAACTTTTTAGGAGATTTTATGCAACTTTTTGTGCAAACATAACGAAAAAATTATGAAAATTTTACTTAAAGTTAAGCATGATGAAATCAAGCTATAGTATTTTTTGGAATTTTATAATGAATTATGAATTTTTAGTGAAATTTTTTACTGAAAATAGAGTGACTATGAGTATTTAATTTCTACTAAACCACAAAATCAAATTATCCAGAGAGCGATTTTTCTAAAAAATATATTTTAATTTGAAAGAAGACCTGAAATTTTGCAAAAATAATATTCGTGGATTTAATTAAAAATCAATTACAGAAATCATTCAATAATTTATTTTTGGCAAAAATATACATCCATTTTTGATGAAATTTGATAGTATTTAAAGAACACCTACAATTTTTGTATAATTTTTGGAATAATAGGGAAGTATGAGAGGATTTCAGATCATAAATGGGCAAAATATCACTGAATTTCATACTATGATTTTTACTAAATTATCCAATTCTCACAAAAATTCAAATAAATATACATGTGATAGAGAGTTAAATGATCTTAAACATGTTATTTTTATTTAAAAAATGATGCAAATTGGATCTTTCAATTAATGCTCAAAGGCAGGGGTGTCTTTGCAATACAGAAAATAAAGTAAATGAGTTGAAATATTCACAAATGTGTCTTTGCGATTAAATAAACATGAAGGGAAGAAAAATGTAATTTTCATAAAAAAATAAAAAAATAAACTGGACCTTTGAACATAGGTTCCAAAAATGGAACCCACATCTAAGGTAGATGGTTGGCGGCAAGGCGAGTTGGGGAGGTGGCAGCGTTGGCGGTCATGGCGTGCACGACGATGACGGCGAGGAGCACGGGCGAGGTGCAGCGTCTGGTGTTGACGTGGAGGGGGCGGACCAATGGGGTGTCGACAAGATGGAGCGGAAGGGTCGGGTGCTGGCGGACGTCGAGGGATAGAACTAGGTGGGCGCGCGACCAGGGGGTTACGCACGATGGTGTCACGTGCTGGAGGCATGAGTTGTGGAGGTCGGTTGGGAGCTACGCTATAGGGGGAGGAATTATGACCGGTTGGAGGCACGGTGATGGGCGCAGAGGTGCGGCAGTGCAACATGATAGGGCTTACGTGCAAAGGCAAGGACATCCCACGCGATGACCGCTGCTAGAGGGTGCGGCCAGGGGGCTGTTGCAGGCACGATGAGGGGCTGAAGCGAGTGTGCGGAGGTGGCTCGTGCTTGGGGGATGGTGGAGGCGTGCGCTCGAGGCGGAGGTGAAGCAAGGCGAGGGACGACGACCTGCTGGAGTGGCACGCCTGGCAGAGGTGAAGCTCGGCGAGGGACGACGACCTGGAGGGATGCGAGCTAGTTACGTAGGGGATGTCCTGCGGCTGCTGAAGTACTGGTGGGGGCCCACGCCACGCAGGGGCCACGAGAAGTGTGGCTCTAGGACATGGAGGTCGGAAGGGGTCACGGGCGGTGCATGGAGGGCACAGAGCTGGCGCAGGCGGACTGTAGGAGGGCTACATGTAATTTTTTATTTTTTTTGTTTTGATTTTTTTTATATTTTTTGAAACTTTTTTTGTAAGTAGTAAATAAAAATGTAAAATAGAGAGGTGGTGATGATGATTAATGTGGTAATGGGGGTGATAGATCAATGTGATGTGGTGATAAATGGTGTAGAACAACAACAACAATAACAAATAATTAATTAGATAGATAAAATAACAAGGAGAATGAGAAGGATAGCATACTTGAGCTTTCGTCGAGGATGCGGAGCAGCTATGTTGGACTCATGTCATAACCTCAAGAAGGAGTCCTTCAAAGATGAAGCAACTTCCTGCGAGGGTTGGCAGCGACGAAGTGGTTGAGACCACCTCAGATATCGTTGTGGAGAGGTCATTGCTCGAGAAAGATGGTAGGTCATCACCGACGGAAACATTCCAAGATCGCTCTCTTTTTCGTTGAAACACGGAATGGTGGATGATCATGAATGAAAGAGGAGATGGGAATAAAAAGGAGGAGTGTGAAGTTAGAAAAGAGGTGGAGAAAGTGGAGTGGTAGAGAAAGTGGCTTGGGTGATAACTTGGAGTAGAGAACAAGTAAAGGGGGAGGAGAAAAATAAATAAATAAATAAATATTAAGTAAACTAAGTATGCTACTAAAAATAATGAATAGAAAATAAATAAAAGTAGAAGAAAAATATTGAAAAAATGAAAATAAATAAATTTAAATAAATAAATAAATAAAAATAATTAATTAAGTAAGTAAGTAAATTACGAAAATAAAAAAAATAAAAAACGGGGTGACATGTGACAGCTCCAGGAGTTGTCACATGTCGCTCGCAGAAAATTCAAAAATTAAACGTAAATAAAAATAAAAAAGAATAACAAAAGAGGTCAAATCAAAAAGTTCAAAACGAAAGTTACTCGTCTGACGAGATCTACACCTTCCATGAAGGATCGAAAATCAAAAGAAGTCATATGTAAAAAAATATTTTTAGGTGGTATCTTATAGATATAAAACACTGTATTTCTATCTTTTGTAAATTTTTTGTCATTCTTAAATAAGAGAAAATACAAAAAATATTTAGAGAAAATATGAATAGAATATATAGAACTTAATCTAAATTTTTTGGATTTTTAATAATTAAAAATAAAAAGATAAAAATAAACGGTATTTTGGTCAATATATACAATATATAATAGGGGGTCCAAAACTCAAGTTTCACATACGATCTCCAATTATGAAATTGGTCTCGTTTTGAAGGTCTTTGAACATACATTACTTTAAAAGTGAGTAGACCTAAATCGGGCATTATATGAGAGATGTGTTTGCATTTTAAGGTTCATGATCTCAAACTTGGATTTGGGATTTATTGGACAACTTTACAAGTTAGAATTTTTTGATATTTTTCCTTTATTAATGTTAGTAATATATACATTATAGAATTGACTTTTTTGGATTTCAGGTTAGTATAAAATAGATACAACTATGTGATTTTAGCTAATATACAGGTGAATATGTACAAGTTATTTTTGGCTCCTTATTTAATGCATATATGAATACTAAAATGCACATATTATTATAAATGCATGAATGCGAATAATGCACAATAGATGGAAATATGCATCTAATTAGTCGTGAAAAAAGCTCTATTTTCAACTTTTATAGTGATGAATCACAGATTCATCAACCCTCCCCCCTCTTTACTTAAACCTTGCTTGTCCCCGAGCAACTAAAATGGAATGCAAAAGTGAAATGATTTTGGGTTTCATACCAAGGTCATGAAAACGTGAAAGTAGATCTTTACTCGACCCTTGGATTAATAGCGTGGCAGAACCTTATTGGGGATTGAATTTTAGGCTTAGCAACCTTTAAGTTCAACAAGTTTTCTTTTCAAGTCGCCTCATAGTCAGGTCAGAACAAACACTCATATACAAATTCTGATGACTATGAATCTTACTCGTACTGTGTAAGTGAAATATAGCTCTCCACATCAGAAATGACAAAGAAACAACCTCCTCTAATAATAACTCTTCCCTGGTTTAACCATTCTTTTCTCGAGGAGTGGGGTATTCCCTTCTAAATTCAAGTGCAACTAACTCAAGAAGAGGGGATGGAGAGAAGAATGGACAATAGCCAGTGTAGCTACCTATCCTAGGATGCTTGACTAGTGTAGTTAAGTCATCTAGCTGCAAGCTTTCAAGCTCTTCTTATTTTTCTATACTTGTATACACACTCCAGCATGCATTTTACTTTTCAATCAGGCCTATCCATTTTTGGATATTTGGCATTTTTTCTTCTTTTTTTATTCTTCTTTTTTTTAACATATATACAAGGTGCAACATGTACATATGAGTTTTTCTTCTTGAACCACTAGACTATCCCTCTTTTGAAGCTTTATTACAACCCACAACATCCTGTTGTTAGATGTCAACATCACTAGACTAGGTAGAGTTTCGCTACCCTCCCTAGAGGAGGACGGATGTTTCCACCCGTATGCTACTCAAACCAAAGGATTCCACTTCCTCACCACCTCATCAATAAGTTCTACGTGCACGGTGCTTGTACAATTTAGGTCATTGTCTAAAAGAATCATATGTATGTACGGAATATTCTATTTAGACCAATCAAGATGACATATGAACATAGACTTGCGGACACAAAGAATTAAGTCACTTGACCTGAAAAATTTTAACTCCGGTTCCTATAAGGTTCCTCTAAAATTAGGTAGATTAAGGTCAAATCAAATCCATCCTCTACATCTATTCATAACTTGGTTCCAAACTCACTAACTTTTCACTCTGCACATTCTAGATATGTAGATGAGATGCAGATGACATGCAATATAGATGAATGAAGTGCAAGACACTTTTTTTGAATGCAAGGATGATATGCGGAGTAAATAGGAAGCCTTTATTTATTTTATTCTTTTTTTTCATTTTTTTCTTGGTGTACCTCCTATTTTACATTTACATGTATCATTTACAAAAGTATTATACATATTATAAAATATACATAAGTATACTTGTATTTTAAAAAAAATCAATTATTACCCACCCCATAATTATTGCATAATATATACAAAAATATGCGAAAGCACGAGCTATAGGTAAAGTACATATGTAATATATACACGCCCTCCTATACTTAGTGTATGTTATGTCCTCAGAGCATGAGAAGTAAGGAAAAAGACATAGCTCGTGCTAAGCTTAGGAGAGTTAAAATAACAAAAAAGTATAGAAGTCGATCCGTCCCCCTATACTTAGGCTTTGGTCAGCCTAAGTGTAGAAGATAAAAAATGGGGCGGACGAGGTCAAGAGGGGGATTCGATGAGTATATATACATGATGGGCACCTGCTCCTCCTATACTTAGACTCTGGTCAGCCTAAGAATATGACAAAAGTAAGTGTGAGAACCGATGAGATCTAGAGAACATATAGAGAATGGTGAAGAGACTCGAGTCATTCTCCCCCCTATACTTAAGATTTGGTCATCCTAAGTATAGTCATAAAATGAAATGATATGGAGTCGTGGTGAGTGATACGAATCATTGGGGAGGGAGGAAAAGAAAATATATACAAGGAGGAGTGAGAATATATAAGGATCAAGAAGGTTTGTGACGAACCTTCTTGCGGGAGAGAGGAGGCAGGTAATATACATATTTGTCTCTGTCGAAATCATCCTCAAATGAATAATAATGAGGTGTTATACAAGGATCAAGAAGGTTTGTGATGGACCTTCTTGCGGGAGCAAGGAGGTGGGTAATATACATATGTGTCACTGTCATAATTGTTCTCAGATGGATAATAATGAGGTGTAAGGATCGTCCAATGAGGGTCGACACACGGTTGCTTGCTCAGATATGGCTTAAGAACAATCGAACTGAGTTCATTGTATGTTGAAGGAAACTTTCATAGTCGGTTTTATAGAACATAAATCATTGAGAGGGAGAGGAGAGTAATGCTCCTTGAGGGATTCAGGGGAACACCTAGAGGAATCAATTGTCGACTTCCTCTCATTGGATAACTGACTAGAGGAAGGAGCAACCGTGGTTTTGGGTGGGATCGATTCAATCCTGGTTGTCTGCTTTGAAGGTCCAGGATGTCGTGCGGTGCTGACCATGGGTTCCTCATCAGACAAGTCACCATATAGATTATAATATTCCTGAAGGGTCAGCGCACGTCTCGGGAAGGTGCTAGTAATCTCAGTTGGCTTGGCATTATTAGTCACATGTATTGGATCATCAAAATGATCAAGACAACAGCAAAAATCGTGTCTAACTCAATGAAAGCTTCAGGTTGTGAGTCTTTTATTGAAGTTGATACAGTGGTGGTGATGCAAGCAGCAGGAGTCATGGATGTGTGGGGAACCTATGAACCAACGGTCGGCTCGATAGTCGGTATCTCAGGTGTAGCAGAGTCGTGGGACTCATCTACCTCTCGATGGCCACAACTGTCAGCAGCTTTGTGGGTCACCTTAGAGTAGAATGTGTTAAAGAATGGGCGAGGTCAAAGTGCTTCCAATGCTGTAAAATCGATTTACTAAGTCTCACAATCTATAGTCGCCTTAGCCAAGGCTAAGAATGGCTTCACAAGAATAATAGGAGATTGGGTAAACTCCCCTTGGTGCTCAATGTCAATAATCGTGAAATCTACCTGGAGTAGAACATCTTGTAAAGTAATGATGACTGAAATAGTTCCTCTCGATCGTTTTATAGATCGATCAGCCAGCTGAACGATCTCTCTCGACTTTCTGATTGACATACGTTTGAGCTTGTCAAACACAAAGGTCAGGAGGATATTTATCGATGAGTCATCATCAATTATTGCATGGGTAAAGGTAATGTCTTTGATTTCACATTCAATCCTAGGTAACCGCTTCACTATGCGGCTTTTGATCTTTCTCCCTATCACAAAGGAGGTGATCATAGACAATATGTGTCTCTCAGTCCTTGTCCTCTTATTGTCCGACCTCTTAGGCATCAATTTACTTCGTAAAAATAGTTAGAGGTCAGGGAGGTAATCTATGACCTTTATTAAGGGAAGCTTAAAAATCAATTCTTCATCGAGTACTTCTCTTAAGACAGAATCCATTTTTTTAAGTCATTTTCAATTTTTATGTGTTTTTTATTTTTCAATTTTTTGTTTTTTTTGGAATTTTCAATTTTTTCGATTTTTTTGGTATGTTAAGGAGGGAGGGAGAAAATGCATATTCGAGATTGGAGGGAAAGTTGTTAGTAGAAGAGGAAGGTAGAGTTGACTCTAGTTGTACAGAGTGTGTGGGTCCCCTAGTGTTCTCTTGATTTTCAACATTAAATCCACTTATCTCCTTCTCCACTTTCATTCCCAAGCTGACAGAAACAAAGTGCAATATTTCAGTTACATCTCTCAAATTGTTACCAAATGATTCATTTTTTTCGATAAGTCTAGAAACGTCATCCTCCAATTCTCATGATGAATCTTGGGAGAGTTTTGCTCAATTGGAGGATAGTGCTGAGATATTGAAGTCCCACATACCTAGACTTTGGTATGTAATGATGGGTCGAGTATGGTCTACTCGGCTGGAAAATATTGGTCGAAGCCTCATATAGTCAAGTTAATAAAGAAGGGCTCTTAGATTGAATTCATGAGTCCAATCCCCTATCTGTGTAGGCTCTCTGAATGGCTGATATGAGGGTTGGTCAATGTAAGCTTGATCACTAAACTCAACCAAGTTTGGGAAATCATGATGTGTAGGCCTCTCCATTCGGGTTGTTCGGTCGACCAAGTTGTACCCCAAAGTCAAGTCAAGATGTGTGTGTGTAATTTGTTGACTTGTCCCATCATTCATATGAAGAGGAGATGAAGTATGTGGGGGTAGGTAATTCTTCCAGTTATTCATCTCAGTAGTGGCTTGTTTATTGAATGGTTCTTTAATTCTAGCAAGCTCTCGAGAATATGGTGAGTTAGCTAAAGATGGAAGTGGATATGGATTGCTAGAATGTGTAGTAGGTGAGAAATGCGGAGAAGTGGAAAATTCAATCGAAGGTCTGACTTCATAATCAGATCGAGGTGGAACCGACCACGGCTAAGGGTCTCCCATAGATGGTGGAGGCTACATGGAAGATGGAGAAGGTGAAGATGAACAATATATGGTCGAGGAGGAGTGACCAGGGATGTCTGGGTATGGGGACCGATATCCTGACATCTTGAAGAGAAGTGGATGAATGTAAGAAGATCGAGGTAGAAAATGTTCAAGTATACAGAATAACATACAGGATAGACAACAAACACAAGAGAAAATCCCAAATTCACCAACTCAATACACGAGGACTATAAAAGTTCGGTCGAATTATCTTGTCAGTTTTAGTTGGTGATAAATGCAAGTCTTGAAAGATTAACGAGTTTTTAGGTGCATGTACTTCCCTACAGACTGTCATTATTCTTACGAATAGTTGCATCCACTTTTAGCCAGTATAGGAGTAAGTACGACCCGTATAGATACGGTTACCCATTTCTTGAGGACAAAGCCTTATAAGGCGTCCTCTAAACCTCCCACTTTGCTAAGGTTCATGTTGAAGAAAAAGTCAAAGAAGGTCATTTGTACTAAGAAGAATTTTACAAGCACTTTTAATGAATTAAAAATACTTATTTTAAGGGTTTCGATATTTTTTTGTCTTTTTAATTTATTTTTAAAACCAAAAGAAATATATACAATATTTATGGGTTTTTATGAGGTTTTAATAATAAAGAAAATAAAGAAAATATTAGTAATTTAATACAATAAATTAGGGTTAGGTATTTAGTGTTAATTATACACAAATTATTTACAATATAATACAAGTTAATATTAGGGATTTAATTATGGTTTTAATTGAATGGTTAAGTTAGGAGAATAATAAATGGATTTTAGCATGATGTATCTGAGATTCATCAACATGGACACAAGCCTCCTCCTTTATTCATAGAAAATTATTGATTAAATAATGAATGATTAAATTCATAGAACTAGGCCTTCATAATGCAGGTGTGCAGATGCACAAACATAAAAAGAGATGATGTAGATGAATGAGCAACATCGAATGAATGTATAAAAATGCAAACAGAATGCTCAAGGAATGATGCATGCATTTTTTAATTTATTTTTATGTAGTTAAAATGAGATGAATGCGTAATGATATGAGTTATGATGATGCAGATACTAATATGCTCTAAGAATATTTCATTTACTGAGCAATTCAAAGTAATTCACTTTCATTATCAATGGAAGTGCAAAATTGCATCAATGTTCTAAGAAATGGCTCTAAAATAAAGAGCAAGTGACACATAAAAGATCAAAAATTTTAGCAAATCAAATTCATTGTCAAAGAATAAAGATAACAACATAATGAAACTTAAATCAATTTAACTGGAGTTCGTATGCTCAAGATATGATCAAAAGAGTGAAAGAGAATAAATGTAATAAAAACTATAAAAAAATAAAAGGGATAACTATGCATATTGGTCCTTGGCAGGGGCATATATGCAATAAAAAAAATCAATAGAGCCCTTATGTAATATGCCCATGCGTGACAAGTTAGGCACACGTGCCTGGGCTGGACCATCTTTCAGTTCATGGGAAGTCGTTGGGCATAGCTGTAATTTGCCCCAAGTCGCACATGCACGGGCCATGCTCAGGGGCAGAGCAAGGTTCAACTCAGGTTCGGGATGCGTGGCATGCCCTGGGGCTTTGTGTATTGCTTTGGTCCACCGAACCTGCTTGTACGGGGCAGGGCGACACGACATTATCAGGGCCATTGGATGGCCACCGAGGTGGCACATCCAATGGAAACTACTTTTCGATCACAACCATAAAGGTGGCGACGATGACGGGTCTCCGACGAGGGTCTTTGTTCTCCTCCTTGCTTCTACGATATGCCTGAAGCTCAGGGAGGCTCCACCGAAGTCAGGCGAAGAGGCTGGCGGCAGGCAGCAGAGCTGGCGATGGAAGGTGAGAGCTGGCAGTAGAAGCTCAATTGAGGTGGGGAAGGAGATCAGAGCAAAGCTATGGAATCTGGCCAGTGAAGATCTACATATGTTTGTGTATAGCTGAGGCATGTGTATGTTTGGGGAGTAAATGGGGTGAGGTCCAGACGAAGGAGGGAGTTGAGGGCCATAGCTTCTTCTTCGGTGAGTCTGAGAAGAAGGGGAGCAGTGGTGAGCAGGCTATGGAGAAAGGGAGAAGGTGAGAGGGTAGGTCGGTGAAGATTGTGGTTGTCATACAAAGGTTGAAGGATGGTCAAGCGATAAGGATGATGGTCATAGGCAGTGAGAAAAATAAAATAAAAGCATAGAAAAGGAAGATAAAAAGGTTTCCTGATTGAGGCAAGTGATTGAGTGGAGTGGATGGTCTGGGTTGAGCACTGGAGGTGCTTAAGGTCGTCGCACGACGAGGGCTACCATGCCTAGGTGCTCAGCGGTGCCTAGGGCAGTTGCATAGCGGAGCCGCCGTGGGTCGACACCTGGAGAATAGCTCTATAATAGATCTCGATTCCACCTCCCCATGTAATGGGGAGGGGAAAAGGACTAGGGAAAACCTCCATAGAATGGTGGATGAGGGCACCACTGGGCAGAAGAGCGGGTTTTATAAGGTGGAGGAACTCAGGTCATTACTGATGAAGGGGTGAATTCTAGTGGTCTGGAGGAGATGGTGGCGAAGTGGTTGCGGGTAATGAAGGTTGCGTAAAGGGTGCAGACGTGAGGACTACGTGGGCGTCTGTTAGGCAGGTGGATGAAGGATATGGAATATATCCTCAAGCGCATCACAAAAGCGTGATCGTCGTATCGGATACGACGAAAGAACGACTAGTCGCACTAGTTGTTCAGTGCAACGGAATTTAAAAATTTTATTCGATGAAACCACATGATCCGAGAACCATTCTCAGATCGTTTCATCTATAACCACAACAAGTATAATGCAATACCTCTTGAAGCGTGGTTGATCGAGTCTCTAAGAGAAGATACCTCCTGTCTCAAGTCCGATCGTCGGTGAGACCGCTTGCGAGCGTGGTGATGAACCGCGTTGTCCTCGCAATCCAAGAAGTTGATCCAAGCGTGGTTGCTCCTGATCTCGTCGCACGAGATCGAACGTCTCCTTCGTGAGCGTAGCACACCAAGAAGACGGAGAACCGAAGAACGTCGTAGCGGCGGCGCGGTGGCGATGGCGTCGACGATTCCCTCCTCTAGGGTATGGTGGACGGCCACCAACAAGAGAGGGAGAGAGGGATGTCGTGTATGAAGAAATGAGAGAGAGAGAGAGAGCTCCAATATTGCAAGTAAAGAGAGAGCATGGTATGCCTCTCTATTTATAGGATTTTGGGATCCATGGATCTCAATCCATGGGACACATAAAATCAATGGGTGAGATTGATTTATGTCAATCCAATGGCTAAGATTGTTGATGTCAAAAACAAAAAATTTAGGTCAAAATATATTTGACAAAATCAAATATAATTTAGTCCTAAATCATTCCAACAAATAAGGAGAGAATGTGCATGGAGATTTCATCTCCATGCACCTTCCATGTGGACGGCCACCCATTCCATATAGGAATGGTGTGCCGCCCACCATGAGAGGACAAGGAGGCAACCTCATGGATTCCCATGAGATTGCATATCTCCTTGATTTTCTCTCTTATTTATTTGCAACAAATTTGTTGGGTTTTATTCTTAAAAAATAATTCACAATTATATTTGAGAATATTGCAATCTTGCCATGACAAAAATTGTGAATCATATTCACACCCAAAACAACATATAATTTACATTGTCAATTAATTACACAATGTGTATCCAATACACATAATAATTAATCAACACATATAAATTATAATTAGCTCTCTCTAATACATTATAAATCATATTTATAATATATTATGAATAATTGGATATTTCTATCCACATTATTCTTTATCCATAATAATTAAATCACATTTAATTATATTGGATAATTTCTTTATACATTAAGATGATTAAATCACATTTAATCATGATCTCTTCATTGCTTAGATCTTATGGAATTATTCTTGAACCCTTCAAGAATAATGCAATCTCTCTGCAGATACTTGGAGATAAGGACAGGACGATTGTATTGTTCCACGTATAGTGACTTGGATGTTGAGATCATATCTCAAATCCAGATCCCATGGACCTCCCACTGATTCTTGATCAAATCAAGACCGTAGACCTAATCTTCTCATTGCATCTGAATCTCATTCAGATCAATGTCCAGTTTTAGGTCACTTCTCTAATGAGAGGAGTCACTAAAATCCAAACATGTTTCATCACTCCCTCGGAATGGAAGCGTCATGGTTATACAATCGTATATGATGAAATCACCCTTCACGTATTCCTAATACCTGTACATCCTACATACTGGAAGACCTATGATCATACTGATGATAAAGATCACTTTTACACTGTCATCTTCAGGGTTAGATCATTAAGTTTCTCAATCTTGGTCACTGGGACTTGGTATAGATCATATGCTTTCACAAAGCATATATCTTACCTTCAAATTCATGTCATGCTTCTAAAGCATGACGACCATGAATGGAATTTGTTCAGTCCCAATACCTCATGAGTGAGCTCATGTCTTCCGGTTCACAAGTGAACCTGTATGATCCCTTTGAGAGATCGTATTACTCATATGTCCTTACATGCACACCAGCTCGCCGGTGTATAGGCCTTGGTTAGGTCATCAACCTATTGGTCTGCCAAATGTACACATTCAGACATATAGCAACACATCTGTCTCCGGTCAGAGGATGCATGCCTATGTTGTGACAGTATTCAACGTAGGTCTTTGGTTATCTTGATCTCGTCAAGTCAACCCATTGACTCAACTAACCTGACATCTCCGAATCACTATTCCCATGCAGAGGACCTGCATCAAGAGGTCAGTCAGATATCAGCCATATGAGATAGGATTGCCATCTCCTACTTAGGCTAGAGATCATCACTTAATAATCATTTGATAATGCTTGATGAGTCCTCTATCTAACTCCTTAGAAATTCATCCAAGCATCAGCCTCTATGATTCATACAATGAATCAACAGCTGTATGATCATCAAGTTGGCCATGGTACATAACCCTTATTGTACAGAGGGACCCTATAGTGCATTCATTCATTAATCTCAGAAAGGGAGTGAAAAATAATCAATAACTTTCATTGATAATTTATTCATTACAATAACATTTATTGTAGAAATGGTTCGCCCGGGGCTCACATTGCTAACAGTGGAGAGGAGTTGTGAAGGTGATACTAAAATGGAAAGGGGGAGCGGGTAGGAGAGGTGAAATGACTGGCAAGGGGACGTTTGGAGGAGAAAGATAATGCTCCACCGTTGGATCATGTGATCCAACAATTGAAATGAAGGCGTGAGTCAAAGGCTAGGATCAAATCTGACGATCTGATCCTACGATGGGTAGCGAGGTGCGGTCGAGCGATCGAGATCGGATCACCAGATTAAATCCAACGATGGAGAGGCGAGCGGATGCATGCAGCTTGGATGATTTGATGGGATTCATCCAATGGCTAGAGAGTAGCAGATGATGTGGAGGATGTTGGGCATAGGATGAGAGGCAATCGTGTGTGGTTGATGCGGAAGGAAGCAGTGCAGATGAATCAAGAAGTGAGGATTGGACGATGAACGGAAGCTGGTGAGGGAACGATGGAGATGGGGGTGGCTAGAGAGGATCAAAAGGCCAGGGAGCGACTGGATGGAAGAAGAGAAAGCGACCACATGGTCGGCTCAGAGGGTGCCATGTGACCCAACCAGATTAATGCAAAAATGTGAAAAAGAATGGAAAATAGAAAGTAAGAAAAGGAAGAAGATTAGAAAAGAGTCAAAACATGAAAGTTGTAGATCTCGAGGATGCCTACAAGTTTCATGTTGGTCACAAAATCAAAAGAGGTCAGAAAAATAAAGGAATATTTTTAGAAGCATTTTTAAGGAATTAAAAGCACTTGTTTTAATGGGTTTATTATTTTTGTATTTTTAATTTCTTTCAAATCTCAAAATAAATATCTACAATAATTACTCTAATTTTAGTTTTTTAATTGAGAATAAATTAAGAAAATTAGAGGAAAAAGAGAGAGTTAATTTTATAGATAGAAATTAGGGTTAATTTTATGGAGAAGGATTATTGATAAAGATGCAGAATTAATAAAGATTTGCAATGAAGTTCTTGTGTTCTGAGGATAATAAGAGCGTATAGAAATGATAAATCAGAGATTCATCCCCAACTGCACACTATCCCCAATTCATCTACCTTTAACAAAAGCTAATTCGTTAGGAGAAATGAGATGGGAAGAACCATCGAAAGCCTTAAAGAGAGTAGCTTAGCAAAGATCTTGTAGATGACATTGCAGCAAGAGATGGGTCTAAAATTCCCAATCCTGGATGAGGAGGTGACCTTAGGGACAAGCATCAAGGAAGTGTGATTAACTTGCATTTCTATAGCCCCTCTCGAGTGGAGGAAGGTCATAGTAGCAATGATATCATTTCTGACCAAAATCCAATGCAATGATGCTTAAAAATTTTTGCATTGAAACCATCATGACCAGGAGCCTTAGAGGAGCGGATCGATTGAAGAGCATCCAAAACCTCAACTTCAATAAAAGGTCTTTCAAGCCACAACCTAGCATTAAGGGAAATCACTTTCATTGGCACTGGAGGTAGAATCGTAGAAAGAGAAGCAAGATCTGAAAAGAGAGATTCATAGTAGGAAAGAGCCTGGGAAGCAATTTCCAAGGGGTCGTCCACCAACTTTCTGTTACTGTCAATAGGCATGGAATTCTATTCTTTACCTCTCTAATTTTTGTGGAGAGATGGAAAAAATTGTAGAGCGAATCACTAAATTTTAACCAAGATATATGACTTATTTGCTTCCAGAGAGATTCACGATCTTGCCTCCAAGCCAATAAGAAAAGATTTAACGTATTGTTCTAGTTGAGCAGGAATGGGATCCCCTAGCGATATTCCAAGAGCCTGTGAGATGTAGTCCAAAGTAGCCAAATCCGTTTTGAAGTCCAATAATCTTTTTAGCAAGGACATACAAGGGATTACCTATAAAAGTTGTAGCCTACAACCAAAGGAAGGTACCCATCCCGAGTCATCCAAAAGTCCAAGAATCTAAACAATCCGGCATGATGCACCTTTTTCACGAGATCAATTGAGAGAAGTGAGTGGTCAGTAGAAGCCAAAGGCGAATATAGAAGTTTTGAAAGTGGGAAAATCTCCATCCACGACAAGTTGCGAAGTGCTCTGTCAAGTCTAACAGCAATCTTTCTTGGGCCAATAGAAGAGTTGTTCCACGAGAGGGTGTTTCCCCAAGTTTCAAGCTCAATCAAGCCAGTCTCGTCAACATAACAATTAAAATTAGAAACAGAGGTATGCAGCGGAGTTCGTCCCTTGAACTTCTCATCACTGAATCTAACAACATTGAAGTCACCAATGACCAACCACAAATAGCTTGTCGATGGCCCTATTTGGACATGCTCATCCAATTGATTCTTTCTCTCATAGGAGAAATTGCATCCATAAATGATGGAGGGGCAAATATGGAGGCCTCCATTGTTGGTACAAGTTGTTGTAATGGATTGGAAGGTAATGGACAAAGGGATGCAAGTTCAAGTGTCCTCTTTCCAGAGGAACCATACCCGTCCAAGATTGTTGTTATTATGTATAAAGCCCCGACCATGAGGTAGGGTGGCTAGGAATTTCGAGACATTATCCGGTTTGATTTTTATCTCAACAAGGCCCACCTAGCTCACATTTTTTCTTGGCCAGATCACGAAGAAAGCGTTTCAACTTGTTCGGCTTGTTCAACCCCCTAACATTGCAAGTACCAGTTAACATTAAGAGGTGGAGGAGGCGTTTCGACTGCCGAAGGCATTTGCCTTGTGGTAGGCATTGCTGGAGTTTTTCCTTTTTCCCATGGAGAACTTGAATCCAATCAAGATTCTCCAAGGAAATAATAGGTGGAGGTGGAACAACCAAGGCATCATTTTTCTGTGGGTGCTCCCCTTGCTGAACTATCAACAGAGGTTGCATTTGGAGATTCTGGATACCCACCAATAACATCAGGTTAGACGTTGCAGTCAATACAAGGGCCAAGAGGGAACATGCATATTTTTTGGGGGTTGGCAATAAACTCGTGAAGAGTAGATCGAGTGCCAACTGGGAATGCATTGTAGGGCGGGCATGTTAGCTTTCTAGGGATCTTTGAAGGAATATATTCTTCCAGGTTCATGAGATCAGTTGGTCCTACCAGAATTCTGGGAAACAACCAAAGGGGAGGAGTGCGCACCAGAGGGAACAACGAGGGGAAACTCCAATGGCGAAGGAGAGAACAAGAATGTCCACAGAGGGAAGGGAGCTTCGAGGTGGGAGAGGGTACCAAATTACCGCTTTTGGATAAGGGGGGAGGAATCCCCATCTCATCTTTTTCGCCATTTAGCATGATTTATTGGATGCTTTTAGGCTCCTAGTGAGTTTTGGTTGCTACATGATTTATGTTTATGGAGTTTTCTCTACTTTTGTGCTCGGTAAGAATAAGATTGTTTCTAAATTTTGTTAGCTTTTTTTTAAAAATTGAAGGAATGGATGAATTCGAGTCATCTTCTAATTTTAGAGTTTACATGGCGTTTGTTTTCAGATGTCTCTGTTCTTGTTAGCCAACAAGTGGCGATTGAAAAATTCATCTTTAATGACTAGGCATTTACAAGTGGAAACTGGACTAACATTTTAAATAATCGGATCTAATAGACATCTGATCTAACTTCACTATTTCGACCCTAAATTCCCAGATAACCAACATAAAATAACCAACATAGATGTGGTCATCGAGAACCCACGAGCAGCCAACCCACTCACTAGTGCTGACTCGGTAGAAAACCCCACTCGATCCACTCGTGATCTCGGGTCCCGATTGGGAAAAATCTCCACCAGCCTCCCACCGCCCCCACACTCTTCTAATTTTCACGACTCGGACTTCCACGGTTCCTCCCACCTCTCTCCATTGCCTCCTCAAGCTCTTGCGCACCCCCGATTTCACGGCTAGGGCGAGTTCTTCACTATCAGGCGCGAGGACGAGGGAATCGCAGCACTTTTCCTCCCACTTTGATGCTTCTTTTTCCTTCTTCTTCGGATCTGGGGTTGGGATTCGATCAGGGTTACGTGAGAATCTCACAGTTCGGTAAGGATTTGCGTCATTGCAAAAACTATTCTCTACTGATTCCGATGGGTATTGAACAGCAAGCCTGTACTCTCTTCTCTGATATCCTTTGATTATGTGCTCTGATTCATCATATGCTCCCAATAGGTAAAACAATGGTATATACAAGGCTTTGCCTGGAAAACTTGTTGAGATTTTGTGATAAACCTTGTTGTTGATGTTGTTAGTTTATCTGTGTTGCCACTATAATTCTTTATTTGTTCTTTTGGCACATTTTAATGCTTTATGATTTAGATACCAGAACTGATTTAGGAGGAAAATTGTTTTTTATTGAATACCAACTCCATCCATTATTTTTGATCTGGCAGTTAATCTAGTGCTTTGTTAACTCGGATCACATCATCCTGCAATACGACCATTGTCATGGCTGACATGGTGAAGCTGAATCCTCCAAGCAATGACTTCAATCCAAATGGTATCTTAAGCGAAAACTCCATTCAACAACCTGACCCAATGCTTGTCTCGGAAGATTGCTTGCTTGGAACACTTAATGTATACATTCATCATGCTCGTGAGATCCAGAATATCTGTATTTATCATAAGCAAGATGTCTATGCAAAGATTTGCCTCACCAATGATCCGGAGGTGAGTTTCTCGACTAAAATAATTAATGGCGGAGGGAGAAATCCGCTTTTCGATGAGAATCTCCAGTTGAGTGTACGCACAATGGATTGCTCGCTTAAATGTGAGGTATGGATGCTGAGTCGTGTTAAGAATTATCTCGAGGACCAGCTTTTGGGGTTCGCACTGGTACCTCTTTCTGAGATTATTGCTGAAAATGGGAGCTTCACCCGTGAGTTCTCATTGTCATCCACCGATCTCTTCCATTCCCCAGCCGGATTCGTGCAGCTCTCGCTGTCTTATGTTGGGCCTTTGCCTGAAGTCCTTGTTATATCTTCTCCAGTGACTTCAGCTACTGCTGATGGCAATCTACATGACTCCAAGAATGACAGTCCTATTCTGCGCGAAGTTGATAAAGTCGAGTTCCCTGACGTAAATGTCGTGAAAGAGAACCAACTAATGGTTTCAGAGATATTCGGGATTCCACGTGACAATCTGGAATCTCCATGCTCTGGAAGCCTGGTTACAGCTGAAAGCGATTGTTGCCTGGAATCTGATGCTGGGATTCGGATCGTGGAAAGCTTCTCCGCTGGAAGTGTAGACGCCGCAAGTGCTTTGAAGGTGGAGAGTCCTACGAGCAGTGTCTCAGTTACTTGTTCTCCTGCAGCTAATCCTGTAGTGTCTTATTTTCCCACAAACCCGACGGGTACAGACGAATCTCAGACCACAAAGGACAAAAGCTTGGAGACTGCAGAAGGTGAGGTTCAGTCTTCTGTTAGCCAGACCTCTGTTGCATTTGCACCTCCACTTATTCAGATAAATCTCGAGCCAGTGCAAAACATCGTGCAACAGGATATAGTCGATATGTATATGAAAAGCATGCAGCAATTCACTGACTCACTTGCCAAAATGAAGCTTCCTATGGATATCGAGCACAGCAGCACTGATCTTCAAAATGGCAACTCTGGTTCGGAAGAGAAAACACCGACATCAAAGGAAACTGGCACAAGAGTCTACTATGGGAGTAGGGCATTCTTCTGAGGATTTGAGTTGGTTCTGTAGGATTTCAAACGATGTGCATTTGGTACCCTGTACACTGATGGAGCCTTTATAAGTATATGCAGTTGGCATCCTTTATGTGCTAAATAGGTTTAGATGCTGCTATTAAGGATTATAATGGTAATGTAATGTTATCGTGTAGTGTCATGCCTAACAACTCTAATTATATCACCGATGATTTTAACTGGAACTCCTTGTTTGACTTTATAACTTTTTAACTGCTGCAGAGTCTGGAGCTGTCATTTTACATGGGATTCTATATTGCCAAAATAAAATGTTTGCAATCAATATAAGTTTTATACACAATAAGCTTTAACAGATAGATACCATGTTTTATTGTTTTGGAAATTAGTAACATGTGCAATAGGAGAATTGTTAGAGGGAGTTTTTCTTAAATTTTTGTACAAGTGATGATGGCACACCCTTAAAATTAAGGCTGTCATTTAGTTTTTCCATTTTCTTGAATAGATAATTTCCATTTTGGGTGCGTGGGTTTTAATAGCCAGGAAATAATGGATTGCCTTTTTCTTCTGAAACAAGTTGTACCTGTGCATGAGATAAACTGGGAGGAAAGCTGTGAATATTGTCAGAACAGTTAAATAACTTGCTCATGTTGTCATAGATGGATTGGAAATTCACAGCGGTTAAATAACTTGCTTATATTGTCATAGGCGGACTGGAAGTTCTATCTGCAATCTAGAAGCATGCGGAGTTCAGATGCTAACATCATGGGAATTGAATAGCAAATTTGTGGTTGAGCAATGCCTGCCAAATTTTTCTTCCGCTGCAATTTTAAGTGTGTGGAATGTACTCAAATTAGAAATTGTTCGCATCGATTGATACATGCAAAAAATGGCCTCAAATGGAGTTTATTGATGTAAAATTTTCTTATTTAAGCTCATGTATAATCCAAATTAGATACGCTTGGAAACAACAAGAAGTAGCTAATCCCACTGAACATGGAAATAGCTTGATTGTTGTCATTACTATTCCTTGGCTGAATAGTGTATAGATGTCAAGCAACATAAATTGAACCAATTTTCGTTAAAGTTGCTAAGTTGCAAGCAACAATGGAAATATGTGTAACTAAATTCATCAACTTCAGCTGGAAAAATGATTGATTGTTGTTCTCAATATAATTCCTTGACTGAATGGTATGTAAATGTCAAGCAACACAAGGTGAGCCAATACTCGCAAAAGTTACAAGAAATCGTGGAAACATGTGTAACTAAATTCCTCAACTTCTGCACTATATAGGCTTATGTTTCATATTGCATAGAGTGTTTTTTTCCCAGGGCTTTATTCAAGATTTTTGCAGGCTGTGTATTTATTCTGGGAGAATGCTTGTACTAGATGTTCTTTTAACGCTTGCATGGGCTAGTGCAACAAAGTTTTTTATGATTATATTTTCTTCTGACCCTTTTTTTTGAAACAAGGTGTTTGGGGGGGGGGGTGCGAAGCACGTGCCCACCCCAGAATTTGAACCCTGATCTTTGGATGGTACGCACACTGCACTACCATTAGACTATTAAGTGGGTTAACTAGTATTGTTGGAGAAGGGTTCTCCTCTCTTCATTTTATCTGCATTCTGAGCTGATAAAATTTGAAGTTATGAATAAAAATATATCATCTTTGTTTGCGTTGGTGTTTAGAAAACCTTCAGTGATGAAACATTGCTTAAAACTTCGTTCAAACTTTCGGTCTGATTCAATATATATGAGGTTAATACCTTCATATTATTTTCTTCCATTACCCATCCTTTTTATGAGAAGAACGTTTCTCATGTCTGTTTCCTTTATAATGCACTAGTGGGCTAAAGAGGAGTGCTACTTGAGGTGTGAAATGTTGACATTTAACTTCCAACTTTGACTGACTTCGTTTGTTGGATATTGGTCCAAGACGTGCATGTCCCCAAGTAGGGCATACCATCGTGGTATATCCTTCTTTAAAACCCCGGTTTCCATACCCACAGTTATATAAATATAATTAATAAATAATAGTATGCAAGTACCAAGCATGTTAGATTCCTTTAGTTATTTTGCATGCATCACCTTAGTCTAGATTTCTCTCTTTGAAGACGCTCACATCCTTGATCTTAATGAAATTGATTTGAAAAAAAGACTATCTACTTGGAAATTTTGTTGTATTGTGTAAAAGCTGTATCAAAAAAATATGAAAAGTTTCGTCTCATTTTTTTTACTCAAAACTCTTTTGGAACATTATTTACTATGAGTTTCACCATGTTTATGTTACTCGTACACATGGTTTAAAAAAACATGCCTCAAGGTATACGAGGCATGTGCCTCAAGGTGAGGTGGCCTGAAATCGCCTCAGAACGACCACCTCAACATGGTTCTGAGAGACGACCACCTCAGTTGCTCGAGGCAGTTGAGGCGGAGGCGATCTTCGAGGCATTTTTTATTTTCAAAGTATTCTTTATGTAAATCATTTGTCCTTTTGGCAATTTTATATGTTCATAAAGGTCTAGTTGTTTAGGATATAATTATACAAGATGAATGCTTAAATTTGGCCTCTTTCATGTTCAGATTTACCATTAAACATGTCCAATTATGTCAATAAACTCTTACCATTATACCTTAAAAATAGGAGTCCGCAAATATCATCGAAAACATTATCCGTAAACTTATTTTTAAGGAGTGATGTCGCCTAATAATCTATGTAATATATCGAGAAGAACAATTGGATCCATGTACCCCATTTTGTTAGGGTATGGTATGGCATGAGGCGGTGCATATGACGGTTCATCTACCTGGATTAGATGGTTAGAATTAAGAGGTATATCAAACAGACTCATTCTTTGATTGGATGGAAATTTAGAAAAAAAGCATATACAATTGTATATCTTTTCTTTTCGGTGTTCCTATCTTTATAATTTCATTTGGCTTATGTCCATTATCAATTTTGACTGCCAGTTCGTTTGCAAGATTTTGCAAATCATAGTATCTTCCGTGCAGTATTTCTCTCAGTTCATCATGAGAGAGTAGATCTCTGGCATAGTTATTCCCTGCTTGTAAAATTTGTTTGGTCCCATCTGAAATTGGGCTCCATGCATGTTGATAATCATGTAAAATCGCTGCTGGCAGGGTGAGCAATACTTGTTTAAATTTTTGATCTGGAATTAATTGGTTTTTTCTATATCTTGGTGGTATCAAATGTTTTACGCATTCAGGTCAGATGATGTTCTCTGTGAAGCATACTCCATTGCAGAGGCTGTAGATTGCAGGAATCACGAGCTTAAAGAAAAGCCCGAGAATCTTGGTGGAGCTCGTCAGCACACATCCCATGATATCTATGTAGTATCCAAGCAGACCTCCAAGCATAACTCTTACACAAATACCATTGATCTTTATAGAGATTAGGTACTTTTCTGGCCTGTATACTACACCATAGGGGATCTTTTGACCACATACTTTATTGTAGAGATGCACCTGAAAATATTTGAAGAATTGGTTGGTATTTAGTCAGAAATTTATTTCAGTTCAAATTTTTGCTGCACTACTATTAATATCAACACACACTGCTGTGGCTTCTAATTTCCTGCTTAAATTTAGCTTGAATTTTTCTGTAAATGGTTACTGCAATTTGACATTGGATATATATAACTTTTCGTGATTCTTGAAGAAAAGCTTAAATTTTACTCATCTTCATATTTAGTTCACTGCTAAACCTACTCACATTAATTTTTATGTTAATGTGGTTTTGACCCATAATAAAAAGACATGTTGCAGGCATCTACTATCTACCAATGCTGAGATTTCATATGGGAAATATTTTAAAATTTTAATTTTTTACCTGCAACCTTGAAAAGAACACTGTTGTCAGGAGCATGTGGCCAGAATCATCACGCTGTGTGTGTCTTCCTACATAAACACAGCCCATGGAGCTCAATTGCCAATTTTTTCGCATCTTTCACCTTCAAGAATTGCGGGGATTAGAAGATGGGATTCAGGGTTACCAGGTTGTTGTTCAAAACATAATTCTAATTTAAGCATCATGCGAATTATCAGAAGCTTCCAATTTATCGAATACTTTTGGGCCCATAACAGGAATACGACTTTGCAAGCTCCTTTCTCCATCGCCTTTTTGCTAATGAATCCGCTTCTGTCAATGGAGTTTCTCTTGCTCGCATCTAGCTTTGTCAGCTGGATGATGGCATCATTATAAAACCATTCTACATGCAGAAGTTCTTCAAAGAAAATTACTTCACCTAAATGGTGCAATGAATTTACCACTGCACATCTCCTCGTATCAATCTCTGCATCGCTGCGACTTCTTTGAATTCTGAGGGAAGGAACACGAAGCTGGCATAACTGACAGAATTCGATCCATTTCATTATTGGTTTGTTGTGGTTTTCTGATCTCCAAGCTCTTAGGGCCTTTGTCAACTCATCACAGACCTTATAAATCTGGGGAACTCGTTCGAGGATCGTCTTGCTTGATGTCCTTAGATGACAAGCAAATTTGACTACTGATGCAGATGATCTTGCATCCACTGCAAATACTGTTGGGTAGAATTCCAGAAACTCCTCGAATTTATCTCTGAGTTTGTCAACATGATCCATTTACCCCATCACTGAGTTTAGTCCCACATCTACTAGTGGTGGGACTTGGGGGTTTTGTGGAGGTTATATAAGGAGCCCCAAACCTCCTGTCTCCTTTGAGAAAGTGCAATGCATATATCAGCCTTCTGAAGTGTTCTCCCGTGGTTTCATCCCACTCCTTAGGGAGTAAGGTTCCACAAAAAAATCTTTGTGTTCCATGTTTATCATTTTGTTCTTCTTATGCTCTGTTTATCATTTCCGCTTCCGCATTCTCTATTTTCTAACATGGTATCAGAGCGGATCGATTCTCGAGGATTTTAATTTCTTTGTTTGTATTCTTTTTGAGATTCGTCTCAACTATGATTTGTTCTAAGTTCCAGGGTTTCTCCGTTGAAACCATAAATCCGTGCAAGATCTTCTCTGCGCACCCCCAGGCGCTTGCGATGATCCAGGCTTTGTAGCAGTTCCATCTCTCAGTAGACCCAACATCTCCTGCAGGCAACATCTTCAACCGCGAGCCCTAATCCATGGCTCCACTTCCATCTCTGTTCACACAGGGGACGTATCTCCAGTTGATCTCCTGCTTCACGCATTTCCAGGCCGCATCACGGGCGGCCATATCTCCTTCAACGTCGTATCCAGGAAGAAGGCAGGACTCCCCCCTTCATATCCAGATCTTGCCTCCCCAGAAGCTTGCACAACACACGAGCCATCGCAGCCCCATCGCAGGTCGAGGTCCCATCCAGCTGATGTGCGCAGGCAGCGCGCACTCCAGGCTTGCGTGCTACTCCTGCAAGTGTCCTCGTCATTCTCCATCGGCCAAGCGGCAAGCTCTGTGAGCGAACACTCCCAGGAAGGGCCCTCAGGCGACGTTCAGGCTGCTCCCCGTCAGCGCCCAGAAGCTCCGCCTCATCGCGGCAGCACTGATTGAAGGGAACGCAACTCCCAGATGCACGACCCCCTTGCGGAGCCCCAATCGTGCGCCTCCCATTTGTTGCGGACGCTGATTAGCTCCTCCAGGCGGCAGCTGTCCCCCTAGGTGGAGCTGCACCTCCTCTTGCAGCTAGAGGCGGTGACGATCCCCTATCGAGGGCCCATCCCCAGAACCCTCGTACAAGGGCCCTTTAGGTCGATGCTCCAGTAGGCTCCTCCCTCGTGCTCCATGGGCGGCGGCTACAAGGTTGCAAAAGTCGGTAGTCAGTACTCGGTCAGTTGGGTCACTGACTAAGGATTAATCGGCAGTCGGGCGATTAATCGGATTTAGTCGGGCTTTAATAGGCTTTGATTTTTTTAATATATAAATCATTTTATACATATACTATTATGTATTTACATAGATTTGTATTTTTTTTACTATCATAAAGTAATTGAATTTAAATTAAACATTAAATGTATTATAATAAGTTTACTTTTATAGAAGTAAGAAAACCTGGTATCTCCAAGCAAAAAATGGTTGACTAATAAACCTAGTCGGAATTAGTTGGTACTCGGTCAGCCACCCCCATTGACTAGACTAGTCGGACCTACTAGTCGGGCTAGTCAGGTGACTTTTACAACATTGGGTGGCGACATGTGAGCTCCCAATTGGGGGCAATAGGTCTTTCGAAGGAGGGTTCCATGGGAACCCTAAATATGTTGCGAGCCCACGTGGACCGTGCCTTTTTCTTTTAAAAAAATGTGTTTTGGAGCTAATGTTTTTTTAGGCCCAAGTGGGCCGTACACTGTAAACAAAAAAAGCGGAGGGCTTAAAAAAAGAAAAAAATAGCCCGCAAAATTTTTTTGAAAAAGGCGCGTACAAAAGAAAAGTCGTACGCATGAATTTTTGCAAAAAAAATGATGAATGAAAAGCCATAAAAAATGTGAACGGCTTATTTGAGGAAAAAATTTGTGACCGCTATTTACAAAAAAAGAGCCGCGGAAAAAAAGGGAATCGTACAAAAAAACGTACGAAGAAGAAAATTTTTTATAGATGAATTTTAATGTGAAAAGCAGAGAAAAAAAGGGACGGCTTATTTATTTTGTTTCTCTCCATTGTTGTCTTCTCCCAACTTGGTCAGTGTTTATCATTCTGACCAGTCTGGGAGAAAGGGAGAGTATTGTGTAGAGTTACAGGTCTTATTCCAAGATTCAGATGTCAAATTCTCAAGACCGGTCAGATGTTCAGACTCTACAGTTGATATTCAGATCCGACGTCAGATGTTTCCGAGTCTCAGTTTCAGACACGCAAGTGTATGCGATCTTTTCAGATATGCACATGTTTTCCATCTTTTGTCGTGGTCCCCATTATTTTTGTTGTCTCAGCCAGAGTTTTCATGTGAACCATAGACACTCCAGATTAGAGGACCATTCCCTATGACATGTGTGCAAGGGTTTTCATGTGGTATCATAGGGACTCCAGAGTAGAGTACCATTCTTTGAGCCAGATGGGAGAGACCTAGTTCTGCGGCGAGGAGACTTTTAAACTTCATTCTCTAGCGACCGTGGACTCCAACGAGGATTGCACTTCCACGACCTTTTCAGTTCGACCCTTTTCAGAGATGGAGAAGTTGTCCACATTGTTGTGGCAGGCCAGAGTACTCCGATAAGACTCATTTTCAGTTGAGTGACTCCGACAGGCGCAGTTCAGAGCACATGCTCTCCGACGAGGAGATTCAGTTGACTGACACTCCAGCCCGTTCGTCCTCCTCACCTGCATGGCATGAGTAGCAAGGTCCTCGACAACAGCTGACAGTTGTGCGCATTGAGTTGATATTATCTGTAGTGTCGTGTAGAGTGAGTTGAGTTTCTTTCTGTTTGTCCAAGTTGAGCATTGCATGCTCTAGCTTGAGGAGGGTGTTGGAGTATTTGTTATATGCGTCATATGTATGTGAGATGGACAAATGGATCTCTCCCGGATCCATTTACCCCACACTGAGTTTAGTCCCACATCTACCAGAGATGGAGAAGTTTAGTCCCACATCTACCCTTTTCAGAGATGGAGAAGTTGTCCACATTGTTGTGGCAGGCCAGAGTACTCCGATAAGACTCATTTTCAGTTGAGTGACTCCGACAGGCGCAGTTCAGAGCACATGCTCTCCGACGAGGAGATTCAGTTGACTGACACTCCAGCCCGTTCGTCCTCCTCACCTGCATGGCATGAGTAGCAAGGTCCTCGACAACAGCTGACAGTTGTGCGCATTGAGTTGATATTATCTGTAGTGTCGTGTAGAGTGAGTTGAGTTTCTTTCTGTTTGTCCAAGTTGAGCATTGCATGCTCTAGCTTGAGGAGGGTGTTGGAGTATTTGTTATATGCGTCATATGTATGTGAGATGGACAAATGGATCTCTCCCGGATCCATTTACCCCACACTGAGTTTAGTCCCACATCTACCAGTGGTGGGACTTGGAGGCTCTGTGGAGGCTATATAAGGAGTCCCAAACCTCATGTATCCTTTGAGAAAGTACAATGCATATATCAGCCCTTTGAGGCGTTCTCCCGTGGTTTCATCCCGCTCCTTAGGGAGTAGGGTTCCACGTAAACATATGTGTGTTCCATGTTCATCATTTTGTTCTTCTTATGCTCTGTTTATCATTTCCGCTTCCACATTCTCTATTTTCTAACAAGAAACTATGAACCTCAGCCAGTAGAAGAAGTCTGCTTCAATCGCATCTGAACTTTTGGTCTGCTTGCTATCGGATCCAAGTAGGCTTGATATGATCGGAAATAACGAGGGACGCCCACTTCAGGAAATATGAGGTCATGGAGGGTGTAAAATTCTTATCAATCAGGGAACACAATAAAACATATAGTTAAGTTGTCATCTTGTGATGATTTAATCTTCAATTCTGGCGTCCTGAAAGTGCGGTCAATGGGATCCACTTCCAATCTGATATCTTTACAGAATGGGAGCTTCCTCGAAGAAAGGTTTGAGGATAAAGAATTGGCCAGAGTGTCTTTTCCTGCTGTTGAATATGAAGACTTCAGGATGAAAGTATTAATTGGAAACTTCCTAATAATGTGAAGGTTTCTTTGAGACTATTTTAGTTAGACTGTTAATTACTTGTAACATTGGGTTCTTTTTTTAGATGTGAGACATGTTTGTTATTTTCAGAATATGAGACCTGTTTGTTATTTTCACTGACTTGTTCTTGGATAATTGTAATGAATTTTGTGAGCATGTATTCCTTGATAACTAGTAAATACCTTTAAATTGGTAAGCAACTTACTTCTGATTATTTATTTTGTGATTACTTTGATATCAACCCAACATTTTGACAAAAAAAGCTAACACCATGTTGAGTTCATCTTTGAGTATTTACGATATTTTATGATACTCCCAAGCATGTACATGGAATTAACTCCATTTGCATCCATTCCAAATCGTTCTTTGTATATTGCATCTATTACTGTATCGCCTTTTGGAAATTGAGTTGCTCTTGCAAACTAATTTTCTATTATTCATCTTTTAATACCTTTTCGACATATGCGTGTCAAGACAAAACCAAACTTCTTTTTTTGTGTTGGAATTTTTTTATTCCAATCACACGTGACATCTCATCCATATATTTTTATTTGAAGTTATTATAGAAAATAATTTTGCATTATTTAGCATTCTTTATAATTAGGGACTAATAAAACATCAACAAGTTCGCATTTTTATGTGTGCTCCAATTAATTTTGATGTAAATATACCGATACCAATGTTTTCTATGAAGTCATATGATGTAATGATATTCGTAACTTCTGATACCACAAGCTGAAAATATTGTTATCCATGCATTGATTTCATAAATTTTCATACTTTATTTTTCATTTTCAATGGTAGTGACATATATTTCCTCCTCCAATTCACCATTAAAAAAATACAATTTTTACATCTATTTCACACACTACATCTATTTCCTGTTGTTCTAAGTCGTAATTAGCAATCAAAACGAAGATAATTCTTAAAAAACCTTCTTCGAAAATGAGAAATATATCTCTTCAAGTGGATGCCATCTTTCTAAGTAAAGCTCTTTGCAACAAGTTTGGTCTTATACCAATTGATATTACCTTCATAATTGCACCTAGTCTTAAAGACCTGATATTTGTTTGAATGGTTTCGGGTGAATGACCTCTATGGTCAACAACCGTACCCTAGCCGTTTCGTGGTCGACGATTGTGGGAGGACCGGATATAGCGGAACCACATCGTGCGGGCGCGGGGAAGATGGGGGCCGTCCTCGAGAGGCTCGTGCCCTATTAATAGACCCTCCGATTGGAGGAGATGGATCATCGAGAAACACCTCGAGTGTGGAGCCCCCCTTCCATCCCACCATCTTCTCTCGTTCTCTCTCTCGTGGACGACGTCGACTCCTCTGCTCGATGTACCCTAGGGCTTCGATCCCCTCTGATTGGTACCAGAGCTGCCACCAGTTCCTCGTCGCCGTTGCTCCCTCACCGACGTTCGTCCATGCTCGATTGTGCAACCACATATCTGCCCGTCGACGCACGATCGCTGTCGTCGCTTGATCGAGTCACCGTTGCTCGATCTACGTCACAGTCGTTGTTTTTTCCTCCACATTTGTGCCTCACACGAACATAAAATCCTAAGTGTAAGATCATGTATTTTTTCTCTGTCGTCGTAGTGCTTTCTTTAGCCGTCGTAAACAGTCCCTGTTTCTATTTTTTTATCTGCTCCGTTCGTAAGTTGCATCCAACTTTTTCTTAAAGCCCCTTAGCAGCCGTTTGTTTTGCAAAGAAAGGCTTTTTTTTAAACCCTTTAACGTGTCGCTATCAATCTTGGTCCACGTGCTCGAATGTTTTTTAAAACCAACGGTTGAGAATAGGGGTCAAGACTCGTTTTTTTTCCGTTTTAAAACTGTCAATTTTTTTCTTCAGATCTTGATCGATTAAGTAATAAACTTTTTTATTAAGTTTTGTTGTTGTTGCTTTTCCGTAATCTCAATAAAAAAATTAAGGGAGATTTATTTTCTATATACATATTGAAGGATATGGTTAAATCCTCAAGCGCATCATGGAAGCGTGAGCATCGTATCGAATACGATGAAGAATGACTAGTCGAACTAGTTGTTCTAGGCAGCGGAAATTAAAATTTTTTATGTGACGAAATCACATGATAACACTTCTCGGATCGTTTCGTCTAAACCACAAACACGTATTAGGGTTACCTCTTGAAGCGTGGTTGTGATCGAGTCTCTAAATGAAGAGACATCCTGTCTCAAGTCCGATCCGTCGGAGGAGAGGCTTGCGAGCGTGGGGATGAATCGTGTGCTTCTCGCAATCCATGTTGATGATCCGAGCCACAGATCTCCTGATCTCGACAAACGAGATACGACGTCTTCTTCACGAGCAGGGCACGCCGAAGTAGACGAAGATCCACGAGCAAACCATCGGGCAACATAACGACGACGTTGCGGCGATGGAGACTCTCTCCAGAGCATCCATGGTGGACGGCCATGAGAGAGGAAGAGAGAGGGCTGACGTGTAGAGTGAAAGAGAGAGAGAGAGACTCGTGTTCTCTTATGTGTCAAGAAGAGCAAAGGGGTGCCTCTCCTTTCATAACATTTTACGATTCATGGATCTCAATCCATAGGACAACACAAATCCAATGGCTCTCATTGATTGTGTTTCTTTTAATGGTTAAGATTTGTGCTGGTAAAACCAACAACAATTAATTTAATTGAAGTTAAAGATATATTGATAAATCAACATAATCTAATCCTCAAATTAAATCAACTAATGTTGGAGATAATGGAAAGGAGAATCTCTCCTTCCATATAGGAGGGGTGGACGACCACCCTTTCATTTTAGGAATTGATGGTCGTCCCTTCTCCTATTAAGAAAGGGAGATTCCAATGCAAACTGCAAGATTGCATATATCTCCAATATTTACAACAATAATTGTTGTAAATTATTCTACAAAATAATTCATAATTACTTGTGAATATTGCAATCTTTCCATTAGAAATTTGTGAATCACATTCACAACCCAAAAAGAAATGTAAATTACATTTTCAATTTAATGTTCAATGTGAATCCAATTCACATTAACATTTAATTAATAAATGTAAATTACATATATCTCTCTCTTATATATTATAAATCAAATTTATAATATATATGATTAATATGGATAGTGCTATCCACATTATTCATATCTATGATAATTAAATCTCATTTAATCATCTTGGATCTCTTATTCTTATGTGCCCCAATAATATGAGTCATATTAATATTATTCACATCTTTGATAATTAAATCACATTTAATTATTTAAGACAACTCTCCTTGTAATATGAATCAAATTCATATTAATCATGATAATTAAATCACATATCATTAACTATTTTCTCAATGATTGGATAGATAATATCAACATGAAATTATCCTGAACCCTTTCAAGGATAATGCGCTTTCTCCACGGATACTTGGAGATAAGGACAGGGCGATTGTATTGTTCAACGTATAGTGACTTGGATATTGAGATCATATCTCAAATCCAGATCGCGGTCCTCCCATAGATGCTTGATTAAATCAAGACTGCAAATCTAATCTTCTCATTGCATCTGAATCATATTCAGATCAATGTCCAACATTTTGACTAAGATCAGATTACTTCTCTACTGAGAGGAGTCACTAAAATCCAGATCCGTTTCATCACTCTCTAGGAATGGAAGTGTCATGGTTATACAATCGTTTATGATCACATCACCCTCAGGTATTCCCAATACATGTTTATTCTGCATACTGGAAGACTCAGAATAAACCTGAAGTATTGGATCAACTTTATACTGTCTACTTCAAGGTTTTATCAGTAAGTTTCTCATTCGATCATTGGGAGTTGGTATTGATCATATACTTTTCAAAAGCATATATCTTACCTAGGTCTTGATCATTTATTTTCCAAAAGTATATATCAAACCTACAAATTCAGTCAAGCTTCCAAAGCGAGACGACCTTGCGCACGGAATTTGATTCTTCCCAATATCTCATGAGTGAGCTCATATCTTCTGGTTCAGTAACTGAACCTGTATGATCCCTTTGAGAGATCGTATTACTCATATGCCCTTATATGCACACCAGCGTGCCGGTGTATAGACCTTGGTTAGGTCATCAACCTATTGGTCTGCCAAATGTACATACTCAAACATATAGTAACACATCTGTCTCCGGTCAGAGGATGCATGCATGTATTGTGACAACATATGATATAGGACTTTGGTTATCTCGATCTCATTAAGTCAACTCTTTGACCTAACTAATCTGACACCTCTGAATCTCTATTCCTATGCGGAGGACCTGCATCAAGAGGTCGGTTAGATATCGGCCTTTAGAGATAAGGATTGCCATCTCCTACTCAGGCTGGAGATCATCTCTTAACAATCATTTGACGGTGCTTGATGAGTCCTCAATCTAACCCTTTAGATATTCATTTAAGCACCAGCCTCTATGATTCTATAGTTGAATCAACAGTTGTATGATCATTAAGATGGCCATGATACATAACCCTAATTGTACTAAGGGACCTATTATGCAAATTATTCATTGTTCATTTCAGATGAGAGAATGATATTCGTAATCACATTTATTGCATAATGGCTTACCGTGGGCTCGCATGTCCAACAATCTCCCACTAGCCCAAAGAGCCATTAATGTGCTAATCATTTAAACCCACACTCATGTGACAATCATAGGCTATTCATAAAATAGCTTGGTAAGCTGATCAGTCACTCTGTTCCCACGAGACTATGTCAAGTCCTATTACAACACTTGCATATCCCCAGTAACAGTGCTCGCATCTAATGTGAATGTTCCCTCTCATGCAACCAATACTCAATCTTGTTAGTTATAGTGAGCTTGACAATGCAACTTAATAATTATCATAACCAGTATTTCCATAATCCTTATCAGGATACCCTTATTCCTGGAGATCACTATCTCTTAAGGTATCCTCAGTTAAGACCTTTTAGATCTTTACCTATAAAGTCTTAAGCTTTTGAAGATAAGACTTTGAGATCACTATCTCAAAAATCTTATCATCTGTGAAGATTTTGTTATTACTGCAATCAAGTGTTTTATCTCCATAGTAGGATTAGTAACAGTTTACTACTCCCACTACATGGCAGACATCTGGTATTCGTATACATCTAGCATACACTTAGCTTCTCGTAACTGATGCACAAGTGTAAGCAGTTCTAGTATTCACTTCCTCAACTCTTTGAGGTACTATCCCTTTAGATAGGTTAGTACCATGTCTTAAGGGATGGAAGCCTTTATTGAAATTTTCCAAAAATGGAATATGTTCAAGGTGTACTACTATTGTGACAGTCCCAATACCCTCTTCTCTTTGCTTCCGAATAACTTCAGAACTAAAAGGCATCCTTGAGATCATATCTCAAGTTATGGAATAACCAGATTATAAAACACTTATTATCATGCTTATATCATTCTAAATGATTAGGATATTATCTACATTTAGCACGATGAACGCAAAGTGGCACTCCCACTAAGCTTCACATGGTTCATCAAGATTTTATCTGAAATCATAACAATTATAATTTCATCAAATCTCATGGTCCAGCTACAAGACGCTTATATGAGTCCATAGATGGATTTGTTTAGCTTGCACATCTTTCTTTCCTCAACCATGAAGCCCTGGGGCTACTTCATGTGAATATTCTCAGAGAGGAATGCAATCTTGACCTCTTTCTCTTGAAGATCCATTTACGCCTTTATGGGTCTTATCCATATAGGTGGATCCTCGAGGGTCCATATACAACACTTATATATGATGTCTACTTTAGACTTTTATTGCTAACATCCATCTATCCATGCTATGATCTTCAGAAGCTTCATCACATGAAGTTCGATCATTGTCAAATTTCTCTGACACATGGAATCCATCCTCAAACTCATTTGAAGAGATATTAGTGTTTCATCTTTAATTGTCCTTTTAGTTTCCAATTTCAGGAGCCTCATTGTCTTTTCAAGATTAAATGAGTTCCTACACTTCATTTTCATCTTGATTCTCTAGAGTCTCAACCTATAAGAATTTCATTCTCAAAGATGAGATCTTTTAAGAATCTCAAGGTCATAAAGTAGGTATCCAATACCATCTTTATTTTCCTAATGAAGCAACACTTTCAAGTGCTAGATTCCAGCATGCATGGAACCTTATTAAGGATATACATAGTCTCTACTACACATATATACCTGGAAATTAAGGGACGATTATGCTAAAATTCATCATTGATAAGATCATGTCACACATGATCCAATTGTATCTCCCTACAACTCTATTGAGTTTAGGTCTGTTAGAAGGATTGAGATAGAAATGATATTCATATCTCTATAAGGTATCCTTTGAATTTATCTAACAGATACAAGCTACCTGGGTTAGATCAAATTCATTTTATATTTCTTCAAACTTTGGTTCTAAATCAAAATTGTGAAATCTTTGAACATTTCAAAGGTTTCTTAGGTGAAGAGAAGAAATCTTATATCATAATCATCAATAGATATCACGTATCCATAATATTTACTATGATATAGATGATCCGCATACATCAATATGTACGAGATCCTGAATACCTTGACATCTTACACCATTCCCAAAGAAGGATGTATTGGATATTTTACTTTGAATACAATATTCATAAGTATGTAAGTTTATAAATTTTAGACATTCTAAAGTTTCATCTCTTACTAGTTTATTGATCAAATCAATAGACAAATGTCCAAGGCTTGATGCTAGATCATTGTCAAATGATCTTCATCATCCTATTGATCTTAAGGTTCAATTTCAGTATTTAGAAATGTTAATGAATCATTCATTAATTTTCTAATTTTAGTGGAGCCCACTAGATTTTAGATTACTATTTGAAATATCTCCATCATAACCCTTTATGATAGATTTATTACAGAATTCGTGTTTATTTCCAACATTTAGAAACAAACAATAGTGTATTCTAATATCTGGATCATAGAGACATTCTCTATGACTGAGGGCTCCCACTGAAATTGAGAAGTCTATCAATCCAAAAGAGATTGTTGCAATAATTGCATCATGTAGAAGACTATAAACCTTAAGATCAAATTTTCCAGTCTTCTAGAACATATGCAACCCATTGCAAGTGTTGTTAAAAGATTGAGATACAATTATTAGACTTTATCTTAAGAAAGTCAATTTCAATGATTAAATGTAGACAATTTCGATGCACTATCTGAATCCTTCTCTAAGGATCTAGATAGATTTGGTAGTCATACTATCAACACATCAACTTATTGCAGTATTGGCGTTCATCCAACTCTTCGGATGACATATGGAAGTCACAAATGTACAGTCAACTCTTTGACTATACTTCTTACTTGGGTCCAAACCATGCTTCCACTGTGCTCCCTTTATCTATAAGCAACCATTGCTCAAGATAAAGGATCTCTTATGTTGAAATCAAAATTTTCAATATAAGAGTATTTCAACATTTATACATGCATCATTAAATTCATATAATATGAATATTATGAAGCTTCATGAATGACTAGAGTATAGACAATAGAATGGTGACATTCATAATGTCTACATCTATCTAAACCCTTAAAACATTGGTTCTGGTAGGTATTCAAACATTTTGAATACATCATCTCTTATGGAGCTACCATGATGCAGTGAACCATGTCATTCATGATAAATGTCAAGAGCATATATGTATGCCAGAATATCTTCATTGATTTTATAAGGATTATTTGACAATTGTGATCATCATCGACATGTCACTTCCAAAGTACATTCGATGATATATCAAAACTATAGAGACATACAGACCCTAGGGTTGTAGTCCTATCATCCATTTAATTTTCATTCCTCATTAGTATGAGGAGACTTGCATGTCCAACTACAAGTACAATATCTGGATCATGAGTCCAATCCTTGATATTTTACCGGTTATCATTGAGTATAACATTGAGTGGGTTTAATGAAGGATTATCTAAAATAAGAAATTTGCATAAGTGTATATATTTATATATATACATATTTTACTTTGATTTAGGAATTTTTATATCAAAGTTGTATTGCCTTGTCAACACTGAAAGTTCATTCCCTTAATCACTTTCAATGTAAGAGATATACTTACCATTATATCTCAAGCAAGATCTGGTATCTCCTTCCTTATCTTTGTTACATCCAATGATATGAGAACCTATAACTCAGATAAAAAGAAGCAGGAACATATTCCTCCTTGCAAGTCAAACTAGCATCTCCCTATTCGGTCTTTAACACCTGGACCCACCACCCTTAATGTGATGTTGACCCGTCATTAATTGAACCACCCGTCAACAGGAAGACAACTCGCTATGCGCAATCTAATATCGCCCCAATAATATGAGAACCCGATATTGGGTCACTACGCATACGTCCTTACTCTTTAGAGAAGTGAAGAGCCCGATCCAGATGCTCTTGCATACAGGAGCTGTCACTTCGGACAGGCGTCTCCTATATACAATCCCTGGCGACGGAACCCTCTGCCTTGACGGGAGACCATGGATGTCATTTATGTGATCCTCCATATCATATTCAAATTCTAATTAATAATTATGAATAATATTCATTATGATTAATTCTTCCAAGGGAAATAACAATTCTATTCATAATAGAGTAATTTAATTTTAATTGGAATCCAATTAATCTAATCATATTAAATTAATGATCCAATTAATATCCAACAAACAATCTTTATTGTTACTTGAATTATGGTATTATCTCAAATACGTATTATTTCGAATTTTAATAATTAGAAATACATAATGATTTCTTAAGCATTATACTAACCCTACCCGATGTCATGGCCAATACCGACGAGAGTGGGACGGACCACATACGTTGCAACCCGCTACCCCAATGCTCTCCGACTAGACACCATATCCACCTCGGGAAAGGATAATGCAAAATAGATCACTTTGTACTTGAGATGATCATCGGTTCTTCAATCGAAATTATACCATATAATAATAATCAAAACAATTTTTATTAATATTATAATGAGATTTGCTAAACAAATCACATGTCCTATTCAAGCAACATATTTGTTGGAATGTAGATCATGTAACCAATTAGTGATCTAGATCACATCTAATCAAATATTGGTTAAGGCAATGTCATTTAAGGAAATAATTATCATAAAATATTTCTAAAATATTTATGCACAATTATTCCAGGAAATTAAACAATTTAATTTTACTAATTGATTAAATGGCAATCACTAGGTTCTTGATTAGGAAAGTATTTTCAGCAGTGACCCTCACTTACTAAATATACCATATCTCAATCAATTTAAATCCAAATTAAGCAAAATAAATTTTTAAAATTTGCTAACTTTATTTACAACATAAACTAAGTGATTTGCATGCATTTTAAGGCGTTCAAAATCCGCAATTAACATCTAATTATGTCATGATCCGCAGTCCCCAAAACAGTGGATACATGTTCACTAAAATGATCATAACTTGAGCATACAGAATCCAAATCACGCAAATTCAGATCCTACGGTTTCCTTATTTAATGGGGAAAAACTCCAATTATTATTTGCATGTTTAAATAATTTAAACAGGGTCGACTATAATAAGTAAATATAGATGCGAAAATTGAAATGCAAGAAATCTTTCGCAAACCCTAATGAACCCAAGTCGCCTCGGTTAGTGGATCGTATCCAAAACCACCGACCTAAGGCTCTGATACCACTTGAAGGACATGGTTAAATCCTCAAGCGCATCACGGAAGCGTGAGCATCTTATCGAATACGATGAAGAATGACTAGTCGAACTAGTTGTTCTAGACAGCGGAAATTAAAATTTTTTATGTGACGAAACCACATGATCCAAGAACACTAATCGGATCGTTTCGTCTAAACCATAAACAAGTATTAGGGTTACCTGTTGAAGCATGGTTGTGATCGAGTCTCTAAACGAAGAGACCTCCTGTCTCAAGTCCGATCCGTCGGAGGAGACACTTGCGAGCGTGGAGATAAATCGCGTGCTTCTCGCAATCCATGTTGATGATCCAAGCCACGGATCTCCTGATCTCGACAAACGAGATATGCTGTCTTCTTCACGAGCAAGGAATCGAGCAGCATACGACGACGGTGCGACGATGGAGACTCTCTCCAGGGCATCCATGGTGGACGACCATGAGAGAGGAAGAGAGAGGGCTGATGTGTAGAGAGAAAAAGAGAGAGAGACTTATGTTCTCTTATGTGTCAAGAAGAGCAAAGAGGTGCCTCTCCTTTTATAACATTTTTGGATCCATGGATATCAATTCATGAGACAACACAAATCCAATGGCTCTCATTGATTGTGTTTCTTTTAATGGCTAAGATTTGTGTTAGTAAAATCAACAACAATTATTTAATTGAGATTACATATATATTGATCAATCAACATAATCTAATCCTCAAATTAAATCAACTAATATTGGAGATAATGGAAAGGAGATTCTCTCCTTCCATATAGGAGGGGTGGACGGCCATCCTTTCCTTGTAGGAATTGGTGGTCGTCCCTTCTCCTATTAGGAAAGGGAGATTCCAATGCAATCTCCAAGATGGCATATATCTCCAATATTTGCAACAACAATTGTTGGAAATTATTCTACAAAATAATTCATAATTACCTTGTGAATATTGCAATCTTGCCATTGGAAATTTGTGAATCACATTCACAACCCAAAATAAAATGTAAATTACATTTTCAATTTAATGTTCAATGTGAATCCAATTCACATTAACATTTAATTAATAAATGTAAATTACAAATATCTCTCTCTTATATATTATAAATCACATTTATAATATATATGATTAATATGGATAGCGCTATCCACATTATTCATATCCATGATAATTAAATCTCATTTAACCATCTTGGATCTCTTATTCTTATGTGCCCCAATAATATGAATCACATTCACATTATTCACATCTTTGATAATTAAATCACATTTAATTATCTAAGACAACTCTCTTTATAATATGAATCAAATTCATATTAATCATGGTAATTAAATCACATTTAATTATCCATTTTATCAATACTTGGATAGATTATATCAACAATGAAATTATCCCGAACCCTTTCAAGGATAATGCGCTTTCTCCGCGGATACTTGGAGATAAGGACAGGGCGATTGTATTGTTCCACATATAGTGACTTGGATATTGAGATCATATCTCAAATCCAGATCGCGGGCCTCTCATAGATGCTTGATTAAATCAAGACCGCAAATCTAATCTTCTCATTGCATCTGAGTCATATTCAGATCAATGTCCAATAATTGGACCAAGATAAGATTACTTCTCTACTGAGAGGAGTCACTAAAATCCAGACCCATTTCTTCACTCCCTAGGAATGGAAGCATCATGGTTGTACAATCGTTTATGATCACATCACCCTCAGGTATTCCCAATTCATGTACATCCTGCATACTGGAAGACTCAGAATAAACCCGAAGTATTGGATCAACTTTATATTGTCTACTTCAAGATTTTATCAGTAAGTTTCTCATTCGATCATTGGGAGTTGGTATCGATCATATACTTTCCAAAAGCATATATCATACCTTGGTCTTGATCATATACTTTCCAAAAGTATATATCAAACCTACAAATTCAGTCAAGCTTCCAAAGCGAGACGACTGTGCGCACGGAATTTAATTTTTCCCAATATCTCATGAGTGAGCTCATGTCGTCCGGTTCAGTAACTGAACATGTATGATCCCTTTGAGAGATCATATTACTCATATGCCCTAATATGCACACCAACGCGTCGGTGTATAGACCTTGGTTAGGTAATCAATCTATTGGTCTGCCAAATGTACATACTCAAACATATAGTAACGCATCTGTCTCCGGTCAGAGGATGCATGCATGTATCGTGACAGCATACAATATAGGAGTTTGGTTATCTCGATCTCATTAAGTCAACTCTTTGACCTAACTAATCTGACACTTCTGAATCTCTATTCCTATGCGGAGGACCTGCACCAAGAGGTCGGTCAGATATCAACCCTTTAGAGATAAGGATTGCCATCCCCTACTCAGGCTGGAGATCATCTCTTAACAATCATTTGACGGTGCTTGATGAGTCCTCGATCTAACCCTTTAGATATTCATCCAAGCACCAGGTTCTATGATTCAATAGTTGAATCAATAGCTGTATGATCATTAAGATGGTCATGGTACATAACCCTAATTGTACTAAGGGACCTATTATGCAAATTATTCATTCTTCATTTCAGATCAGGGAATGATATTTGCAATAACATTTATTGCATAATGGCTCGTCGTGGGATCGCATGTCCAGCACATCTTTCTCTTTTTGACAATATTACTTGTTAGTTCTTTTTTTCAAATTATATTTTTTTAAAGACGCTTAAATATGTTAAGTTTTTTTGTTTTGAACTTCAGTTTCTTACTCTTCTTTAGTATTCTTTAGATCAAAAAAGGAAAATGACAAGCAAAATTGTAGTCATTGAAGTCGGAAAAATTGAATACCTGAATGATACCAATTACGAGTTGTTGAGTAGGAAGATCTACTATAGATTGTTGCATGATAGCATCCATTACATCATTGACAAACCTGGTCCTACATTGTCAGAAAGGCCGACAATAGAAGAAATACGATCCCACGATTAGCGGGAGAAGATCGATAATAGGGATAGGAGTTTCATGCTCACGCATATGGAGCTGAACTTGATTCGGGTCTTTGAGACCTCTAAATCATCTTACGATCTTTGGAATGCGGTCAAGGACAAATATCATACCAAGTCGGAAGCGAGTGTCCAACTCCTTCTACACAAGTATAACTCGTGTAGGATGAAAGAATCATAAAGCATTCTAGAGCATGTGAACAAGGTGATTGTGATGGCGAAAGATCTGGAGGCTGTTGAGTGTGCCATTTGGAAAGGATGCAAATCACAATGATACTAGGAAGCCTCCCTCCATCGTTAATTGTGATCGCCACATCTCTGAGGATGAATGGAACCGTTAAGAGTGTGGCATACTTATTTGCTTAGATGGCAATTGAGCAAGATCTTATGAGACATGAAACAAAGATTGAAGACAACGATCTTTGAGGTCGAGGAAGAAGAAGCAAATGTCGTGCACATGAAGAAAAGGTTGAACCCCTCCAAGGCAAATTTCAAAGGAAAGAGTGGGAAATACCCACACGGCTCTTGCTACGGTTGTAGCAAACATAGTCATTTCTAGGCCAATTGTCCGAAAACAAAGAAGCCAGAAACTTCAAATGACGTTGAACGAAAGTTCTAGAAAAAGATTGAGTTCGCAGTTGTCGTGGAATACAACTCCGTCGTCACGTACAATGATGGATGGTGGATCGATTTTGGATCAACCAGACACATCGTGAAGATGAAGGAGGGCCTGGTGGACTTCAAGGAGCTGAGGAAAGGAGAACAGAGGATCTTCATCGGGAACAACACCTATCTGGACGTGGAAGATGTTGGGACATACAAACATGACATGGTGGATAGTGTTATGGTACTGAATGTTGTACCATATGCTCTAGACATACGTCAGAACCTAATATTTGTCCCAGATCTGCTCAAAAAGGATTTCGAAGTCCGATTTTATAATAAGCGTGTATATATATGCCAAAATTAGAAGGTTTATGCGATGGGAAAGTTTGTGCCCGAGCTTGACCTGTTCTGTCTCCTTGTAATAAGCCCTAGTGAATCAATGAATATCTCTTCTGAGTATTACTTGTGTTGTTTGTCTGACTATGACTTGTGACACATGAAACTGGGGCATCCAAAAAGTTCTAATTAAGATGGATCAAATTATGATGGCAAATCTGTTGCCTAAGATCATGGGTGCAAGGGCATTGCCTTGTGAACATTGTTTGATTGTTAAAATGAGAGAAGACCCTTCTCAATCGGAATTCGATCAATAGAGTTAGTAGGTTTGATCCATTCATACATATATAGACTACTGAGCGTCGGAACACATAGAAATAAGGAATACTTTATATTATTCATTGATGATTACTCAAATTTCTCATATGTCTATCTCTTAGGAAGAAAGTCGGATACACTTGAAACATTTAATAGATATAAGACAGAAGTGGAGACAAGATTGGGAAAGCCAATCAAGACCCTTAGGACAGATAGAGGTAGAGAATATGGCTCAAAGGAGTTTGGGGATTACTACATTCAGACAGTCATTCGTAGGAAGACTACAATTCCCTATACGCCATAGCATAATGGTGTAGAAAGAAAGAATCAAACCTTGATTGAATGCAGTAAGGTGTATGCTTTCACACTTAGGACTCCAAGAAATTCTGGGGAGAGGTAGTGTTGACTGCGAACTACAAACAGAACATGATTCCCACCAAGTCCGTAAAATTAATGCCATATGAAATATGAAATAGCAGAAGCCCGAGTAGGGCCATTTTCAGAAATAGGGATGTGTTGCACATGTTCTGCTGCCGAGTCAACTTAGAGACAAACTAGACTTCAAGACATTAAAGTGCAAAGTTATTGGTTATAATGAGAATTCTAATAGATATATGTTCTTCCATGAATCCAAAGGTGTAAATGAAAGCCGTCATGCAACTTTTATTGAAAATCATCAAGAAAAGGAGTATGAAGTAGATGAGTCAGATACTTTAATTGTCCCACAGGACAATGAAGATGACTTGAGCATTAGACAAGAACTTGAGGATGATATCGATCATCCAAATATAGAGACTGAAATTATGGAACATGATGGTCTTTTAGAGGAATAGGGTGTACCCACACAACCCACGAGTATAATCAACAACAAGAGACCCAAAACACGGTCCGCATGGATGGAAGATTACCATTTATATGAATGCGAGACGTCAAGTTACACCGTGGATGAGTATGTCACGGATTGTATAGATCCCATATCTTTTGATGAAGCTACGACTTCGTCTGAATTGGAATCATAGACGACTACCATGAGAAATGAGTTGGACTCAATCGAGTGAAATGGTGTATGGGAGCTATGTAATTTGCCAGAAGGTAGGTAATCCATAGGATGTAAGTGGGTATTCCGAAGAAGTACCAAGCCAATTTCAAATTCGAAATAAAATGAATCGAATTTAAATATTCGAAACTCAAAATGAGTTGAATCTGAATTTAAGCTAGTGAATTCGTTTGAAATTCGATTTGGGTTCGGATTCGAAACTTTTATAATGAATTGAATCAGAATCCTGGTGGATTCAAAGGTATTCGATTCAATTAGCACCCCTAATTGTCAATGGGGTCATTTGGGTTCGAAACCAACAAGTTGTCAAGATCAGTTTTTCTTAATAACAAAAGTGGACCTAATTCGGGATTTAAAAAATTTATCTTGTGTATTTTCTGAAGCTATTTCCGTAGTTGTTCATCCCAAAACATATAATAGAATGAAACAACAAATAAGTGATCACAAAGTGATTTCATTAGAGAATGTTGTCAATAACGCATTTGTAAATACAACAATTGCACCACCAAGAAAAAGTGACATTTAAACGGTCTGGAAGGTATAGCCGATCAACTATTTTGGAAGATTAAATAAATTAGGAAATTAAATATGAATGTGTCTTAAGCATTGATAATTATTCTATCTCAATTGATTAATCCGTGAATTATACTAATTTTTCAATGCGATTAGGTGTCATGAAAGAAGAGTTAAAGCTAATCTTCGATAACAATATATGGGAGCTTTGTGGAATTTCTTGAAGGTTCTTACATAGTTGATACTCAGAGAGGATCAAAGCCTTCAGGTATGTAGAGAAGAGGAGTCGACGTCGTCTGCGAGAGATAATGGTAGGAGAAGATGGTGGGATGGAAGGGGGCTCCCGCACTCGAGGTGTTTCTTGATGATCCATCCCTCCCGTCGAGAGGTCTATTACCAGGGTGTGAACCCCTCGAGCCGTCTTCCCCCATCTTCCCCGCACCAGCACAATGTGGTTCCGTTGGATACGGTCCTCCCACAACCTTCGATCGCAAAACGGTCTTTCACCCGAAACCATTCAAACATCTCCTACTTGACCGAAGTGGTCAAAACATATATGCTCCCACTAATCGTGGAGTATATATATATGGAGATTTATCATATAGGGATCATTATTTATGAAACCTCTTCCTTGACTCATACAATCATGAGTCTCATTAAACCAACATATTTAGTGTATGTTCCTACTGCTATTCCCTAGGTTAGGGAATCAGCTAACATATCGCTGGTAGGTATGTAGGTCGTTGTGATTTCTTACTTCCCCACTATATCATGTATATAGTGATATTGGATTTCAATGTATTTTTCCTTAGAACTATTAACCGCACTATTAATCAAGCTTATCGCAACTTGATTGTCACAATACATTTCAATTGATCTTTTGACCAATTCTAGACTTAGATTCTCTAGAAAACGCATGATCCACACAACGTGAGTGGTGGTCGTACTACATGCAATGTACTCAGCCTCTTATGTATGTCGAAATACACATCCTTATTCTTACTACCCCAAGAAATGATGTACCACGCAACATGAACCGGTAACCCGATGTGGATTTTCTATCATTCATATCCCCTTCAAAATCGACATCGAAGTATCCTACCGCTAGAAATGATTTTGCTTGATAAACAAGTTTCAGATGTATTATACTTTTCAGATTCGAAGAATCCTATTTACAGCTTCCCAATGTGATGGATCGAGCTTATGCTTTGATATCTACTGACTAAACTTACTGAATAGGCTAAGTCATGTCGAGTACACATCATTGCATACATTAGACTTCCCACCGCTTGTGCATTTGGTACATCTAAAGGTTTCTGCTCCTTTCCGGGACACTGACTCTTGTTGAGTCTCTTTCCCATCACAAGTGGTGTTGGAGCTGGAGTGTTAATTCTGCATTCCAAATCTCCTTAATGTAGTATGCAAATATCTTTCCTGACTAAAGCTCAATGTCCTTAGGTCCCCATCTCTCATTATTTGAATTCCAAAAACATAGGATGCTTCGCCCACGTCCTCCGTCTCAAATTCATTACTCAACTTCTGTTTGATTTCATTGAACATTTGTATGTCATTGCCTGCAAGCAGAATGTCATCCACATACAATGCCATGATTGTAAACCGGCTCCCACTCTTCATGACATGCATACAATTATCCAAATTATTTGTAACAAATTCAAATTGGATAACTTTCTCAAGAAAATTGAGATACCATTGACGTGAAACAACTTCAAGCCATATAATGACTTTCTTAACTTGCAAACCCCTATTCTCATGACCTTCAAGCTGAAAGTCATCAGGTTGTCTCATATAAATCTCCTCCCTTAATTCTGCATTAAGGAAGGTCGTCTTCACATCCATTTGGAATAATTACAAATCCATATATGCAATTATAGCTAAGGACATCCGAATAGATGCAAACTTAGCCACCGGAGAGTCGATTTCCTGAAAATCTATTCCAGCTTGCTGAGTATAACCCTTGGTAACTAATCTGGCCTTGAATTTGTCAACAATACCGTATCTATTGATGTTTTAGATGTTATATAAATAATATTTTATGAATAATAATATAATATAATATTTTATTATATGATTCTAATTTTAAAAGTATATTTCTAAAAAAAGTTGAAAAAACTATAAAATCAAGGAAAATAATAAAATACAATATAGTGAATAAAAGTACCTAATTTTTATAATTACTATGTGTCATTACAATCTAAATATATTCTTTTTCTATGAAGGAATGTGTACATACAATATAATTATATGAGCATATCAAAGAGAGAATATCACTGATAAAAAAAGTTGAAAATATTATAATTACCATTGCATGTTAAAGCAAGACAAGATCAAACTTATATAGAAAGTTGATACAAATTAATATTATTATTTGAAATAATGAGAATCGTAAAAAAATACATAAAGAGATAAAACCTCTTCATTAAACGTAAGGATCTTCAATATCAAAAAAACTAAGCTATGAAAATGAAATATACGAATTTTTTATGTACAAAGGAACATCTTACAATATGGTGAGAAGAACTTGTCTATTGTTTATATGTTGGTAAATTTCATCTTAACAATGATAATCATCATAGATTACCATGAAAGGAAAATCAAAACAACACAAAAACAAATGAGGTATATCTAGATAAATTTCGAATCATGACAAATGTTAAAGAGGAACTCGAAGTAGCAAAACCGTCATTTTCAAGTGCTAGGAGAAAGATCGCATAATCTACCATGAGTTTTTGTGATCTTTGGTAGATAATGAAAGGGGAATGGAAAATGCAGTGTAAGGAATGTGGGAACATGAAAATAAATGTGTGGTGAGCCGGTGAGGATTTAGAATAACAACATTAAACATTTGATTTTTCCTATTACATAACCATTTTTTACTCCTTTTTATATTCAATATTTAGTCTTTAACTAATAGGATTATACATACATATATGCCGATTAAAGTGGGCATGGTTTAAAGTACTTTGCATCCACTTAATGTCTTAAAATTTCTGAATAGCATGCTAAGATTGATTATTGTACTTATACTTAAACAATCGTCACTAGGCTAAAATAAGAAGTAAAGATATGGACTTAGATGTTTTGTATAATCAATGCATGAATGACCCACATATCTAACTCATAACATATTTTGCAGTCAAACCACTTGAACTTAGTTACAAAAGAGGAAAGGAAAGAGATTGCATCTCAATAGGGGGGAGGGGTAATGTTGCATATACACGTCATGCATTAACAAGTCATGTCGGTGTGTTGTAGGAGTATGGAAATCATAGTGGTGAATGTTGCATATGATAAATAATATCAATAAAGCCTAGAGATGATTAGAAGTTTAAAATTAACCACTTAATCATTGTAGTAAACTGGTTTGAGAGTATCTTTTGTTGCTTGCGCATGTTATGTTTAATGAATAATGCAAATGTTAAATCTTAAATTAAATGTCGTAAATTTTTTAATAAAGATTCATATATTCTTTTCTGTGTTTATTTACTTATACATGTCAACATTTTGATATAATTACGCTATAAGTCCTTGTACAAGAATATTCATAAAAGATCATAATCAACCAGAGTAGGTGTTACATGTAGGTATGTAAATATGTATGTATTATATGCATGTATATGTATGTAGTGTGGCTATGTGTATATCTATGTACATAGACACATATATACATATATCTATGTATTTAAATACTGAATTGAATCGAATTATTATCGAACGAATTCAAGTTAATTCATATTCGATTCATTTGGGAATCGAATCCAATAGTTAAATTCAAATTGAATTCATTTGGTTTCGAATTGAACCTTTTTCAAATTTTTATCGAACGAATCCTAATCGAATTTGAATAATTCAGTTCAATTAGCAGCCCTATTGACAATAACCCAAAATGATTAAGCTCAAGTTGTCAAGTTGTAATCCCTATCACCTATAACCATTTTCACACTCCGTGAGTATCTGTCTATCCGATATGGGATTATGTTGAGATGGTACACTTTTTAACTCGATTTTCTTGAATGATTATTTTACATGATTATTCTCTTGCTTTATGATTATCAATCTCAATGAGTCGAGGCCACGATAATAAAACTAAAATAATTAATTATCCTTGCATAATTTCTTTCTCATTTAGATCATAAAGCGATATCTCTATTTAGCAACTCTAAAAGTCAAAGCACCATAAACTAGATGTATTCATGACTCAAAGGAGTCTTTAGAAATGCCTTATTGCGGACTCTATAGTCTTCGATGCATGTGCGCACTGACTAGAATAAATATATTACTTGACATAATCATGATTGTAACCATCAATACATGATTATGCCATTCGAAAAACAAAGTTCCGTTGTGGTGTTCCAAGCACTGTGTATTGTATACAAATGCACATTCTTCGAGAAATTGAGCAAAATCACGAACACATTAGTCATTTTCATCTACTTAATCCAGTGTCATTCTTGACATTTCATGGGTTGTAGGAAAAAATGGATCCTTTTGGAAGGAGCACACATTATCTGTAAATGGTACTTGGAAACATAAGGGAAATGTGAACAACAATAAATGGAGCTTCTCACATGTTCTATCAATAACCAAATGAAAATAATAACTGTTAAGATATTTCTACATTCCTATGTATCTTTTCAGTCATTTTATTTCTTTTTGTCTTTCTTATGTAATTTACCCATAGGTCTCTCCCCTATATAAGAGAGCTTAGGGTTACAAGAATAAACAACTCGCTTATTTTTATCCAACACGTATCAGAGCAGCGGTCCTAGACCAGAGCTCTCGTATCCGACACCCTAACCCTACATGTTACCTTCCCTCTCTCCTCTGTGCGCCACCCTCCCGGTCTCCGAACGTCGCCCCCTCGTCGCTGTGCTCTAGCCCTCGGGCCGCGCTCTAGCCCTCATGCGTGTGGCGCTCCCCTCATGCACCGCAGCGACACCTCCATGTGCAGCGCCGCCTCCTCGCCCTGGAGCGTTCTCCACCTCCTGCATGCAAACCAAATTGTGGGGTCAGTACGCCTCGTGTAGTGCCCACACACCGCCCCTTTGCGCGCGGACTCTGCCCGTGTGCTGCGTCTGCGTGCTCTGGCGTCGGGATCTCCACTTGGTCAATGGATTTGAGTGCACAAGTCTACATGTGCATTCAAATCCACATATGTTTGTGTAGCCATTTATTATTTGATCTACAAAACCCTAATGTTGTACATTTGGCAAGGCGCATTCAAAGGTCCAACGACTATTGTTAAAATGGACAGGACAAATTATGAGCTCTGGGTTATGCAGTTTATAAGCCTAAAATTCAAATTGTAAGAAACATATTCTTACCAAGAAAGAGTCGGTGGAGAAGACTGGGGTAAATACGTTGTGGGAGGCAGACAATGCTTATACCGAAGTTTGGCTCTCTGGTACATTGACGATTGAGATCGCCAATGATATGTTACATCAGCCTACTGTTAAGGCGATGTGGGATATCCTCGCAGCAACATATTCTCAAGTGAGGAACGAGACGAAGATCCTCCAACTTCAGCATGACATATTCACTATCAAGCAGAACGAGTGCTCTCTGCATTCACTGTATACATCCTTGCGTGGGATGTTTGAGAAGCTCTGCAGTTTCATGCCTTCAACGAAAACATCAAAGCAGCAGAAGACATAGAATGCTACCATGGTTGGGGTATTCCAAACAACCCTTGACCCAAAATATGATGCTTCTCGTTCCCACATTCTAGCGGATGCCACGATCCCCCCCATGGAGGATGTGAAATCCCGTATTTTTTTTCTAAAATCCGGAATAACTTTTGACATCCAAAAAAATCAAATAATCACACTATTACGCAGATCTCGTCGAGATCTTTCCAACGAGCCCAAGAACACCCAATTCCTATATTCCTAGCTCAAGTTATCGATGTTTTAGTATGATAGCTGGGACCCATATATGGATCTGAACCATATCTAAAATTGCACCTATTTTCACCTCTCCATCTATAAATAAAAGGTGATAGGCTACTCTCTCAAGCCCTAGCCACCACAATCCTTCCCTCTCTTTGGAGCACCACCATCTTGGTCAGTATAGTCATCGGAGGGCCGCCATTGACGTCGGAGAATGAGCTCCGATCGAAGATCCGCGACCACCATCACGTAGGAAAGCTCAAGGTCACCGTGGTGCATGCCTCCGCACTGTGATCGAGCGACGGAAATATCATTCCGTGTGAGAGGAGATCCCGAGGGAACATCCTCGGAGGTAACGATAATGCCCCCTTTTGCTGTTGGGTTCCACGTATTTTTCCTATACACTAAAATATCTCTAGAGCCTTATGTGTTTTTGTAACGACGTTATGCCTTCCTCTTGCTGTTGGTTTCATATGACTTTTGTACCCATATGCATTGAACATGTTTTTCAGGCTTGATTTTCTTACGACGTGCTTCATATACTAGTAACGATAATTACCTTTCTCTTACTGTTGGGTACCACGTATTTCTTTTCTATATTCTTGAACATCTCTAGAGCCTTATATGTTCTTATAATGTTGTTTGCTTCCTTTCTTACCGTTGATTTCATATGAATCCTCAGACCCATTTGATGTAACATACTTAGAGCCGTAAGATCTTTATAGCATGCCATTCATGTGATCGAGTTTTCGTTTATGCATCTTTATGAACGGGGTCAATATGAAAGTGAGACGGATCGCATACTGCACTCAACCGTGTTAGAAACCCAATCCTTTTCACGTATGAATCAAATTAAGGACTCCAGATTTCGCAGCCACTGGTGCTTATTCAAAAAGATTTGAAAGATGAAATGTTCGATTTAAAAATTGTATATAAAAGAATTTGCATTAATGTTCTAAGTATGATATGAACATGATATGAACACGCATGACTTCAATTTCTTAGATATGTAGTATATCATGATAATTGACCTCAGTGTATAGCCATACCGAATAAAAGTGATATCTTTTCATATTTGATTGGATTAAAATAGCATGCGTTTTCACTGTTTTTTTATAGAGCAATAATCATTGAACATGGTCACCATATCTGTGTTAAGGGGATTCCGTTTAAATATTCTCAGATCTATCCGCCTTCATTTCATTGGAGACATTAGTTTGTATAATTTAAAATATGCATGTCTTGACGTTATGGTTGATAAATTTTGTTTTTTTAACCTCTCAAATAAATATGATCTTAATTAGTGGAGCTCTTGATAACGTCTCATTAATACCTCTGGTGTAATCGCACACAAGGATATAATCTCATAGCCATACTTAGGCTAAATGCCTAGTCTCTTTTCTTTCAATATATGTAGATAAGGGCCATTATGATTGAAATTGCCATTATTCTTTTCTAATCTTGTTTACAGAGATATGTTATCGCATACTTGCTAATTGACGGTGATGAAATAATTTCATTGGTCATACATATCAGAAATACCATACCTGCAAGACATGGCACGTTTACCATATATTATATAGAATGGGAAGTATAATATCTGCGTCTTGTATTTATGCTTTATATTTATTTATGTGGACATTTACACTACAAATTGTTTCGATAACCTATAGCATATTCAAGATCGAGAATTTCTTTATAATATCCCCCAATAAGATTTGTTATCAGTGTTATAATAATGGCTTTTGAAGATGTATTATCTAATATAGGATAATTATAGGTATCCATTCGTCCCTCGTGAAATTTAAGAACGTAGTAACAATGGTTCATGCGCATTAATTAACTGACGATTTTTTTAACAGATGTTGTTTGTGAGTATCTAGAGTTGTCTCCTTGGCTCCATACATGATCATGACAATTAACGTCTACATGATATATTGCTAGCATCAAGTATAGTTGTAGTAATTTTCGTTTCATGGGCAATATTTCGTGTTGATGGGTAGATGAAGATAGGAGCCTCGAGGGATAGGGCATGCACCCTTGGGCCTCGGGTAGATGCCTTGAAGGTCGCGACCCCAACGGACGAGTTGGATGACACGTTGCACCTAGCAGCCCGGTAGCATCCGGAGTCGCTCGACGGAGTAGGCAGGTGACGTGGTTGGCGTTCTTGGTTTCTCACTTATACACAATTATAAGACTCTATTTAAAATTAGATGTGGCCGCATCCAATTTTACTTCGAGTATTATTATTGTGAGAGGTGTTCCGCGATATGTTTTGAAGTTGGAGAATTTGAGGTTGAAATACTTGGAGGTTTATCCAAGTTGACAAACAAGTTCCCGCGTAGCGGAGGCCTGCGAGTCGCGTACTTGCGTGTGCTAAAATAATATGAGAAAGGATAAATAATTTATGATCGGATGTCAGATATTGTATATCATTGTGGGCTCTAACCAACTTCTCAAAATATCAATGATCATTGTGGTAGAACTTAATCGATTATTTTTTTATAAAATCAATGTGATCGAATGTGATCTTAAATGACTTGGCATTCTTTCTGAATTGTTTCAATATATGCATATTTCATTAAATAAAATTGGGTATACATTCTTTTCTTCCGCTACTTTAGTCGTTATAATATTTGTCTCGTTACTGGGCAATTGCTCATAACGTTACCCTCGTGTGAACCCAACAGGTGTACCTGAGCAACAAATGTCACAGTAGCGCTCTTTTGAGGAGATCAGACTTCTTTTCGTCATATTCGCATCAGGCAGGGTGTGTCCTGCTTAGAGTAATTTATTTACTTCCGCTTTATTTTATGTTATTCTGAGAGACTTTGTAATGAGATATGTGGAGAGTTTTTCTATAAAGTTCGAGATTTTATCATGTATCTCATATCATGGACATGGACTTGATGGTTATGATTATCAATGAGAATGGATGATGCATTTTACTTTCCATTTCACATTATTCTCCTGTTGTTATTTATATTTCAAATGTTAATCTAATGTGCATAAGATGGTTTGCTGAGTATCATAGATCGTGGGCGTATTTGGACCGTAGGTCCGACGCTCCCGTCTCGTCGGTTTCGGTAGCCGACGGGGCGGGGTATCACAGATGGTATCAGAGCCTGATACTCCATTCTATCTTTGCATATTAGATTATCAACGAGATTTGAAATATAAATATAGCGACAAAGCCTTCTAATTTTGGCGTTTGTCAAGGAGAATAATTGCAGTCCTGTATGAGTCCATTGTCTTTCCAACCATAAAAATAAATTCTAATATAATGATTCTGTAGGGAATCATGTCGTCTCGTGTTGACCCTGATGTTACACAACAGTTAGCAGTTCAGGCTGTGGGGGTATACAACAACGTCAGGAGGTATTGGAGCAAAGCCTCCTCCAGCAGGATGACTCCTCATATCAGCCCTCTCGTGAGGAGGAGGACATTGTCCACCCTTCGGTATCTCTGGATCCAGAAGGATCAGAGGACCTAGAGGCGTTACAAAAACATCAGACGGCCTACGCAGCATATCAGAGGTCTAAGGTGCCACAATTCTTTGGCACCAGCACGCCAGATGAGGTTGAGCTATGGATGGATCATGTATCTAAAGTGTTGAGGATGATTCATGCTCCTAAAGAGTCAGTCTATGTTCCATCTCCTTATTACATCAAGGGCCCAGGAGCCCAATTATTCATAGTGCGACAAGCAGTGGAGAATGTAGCAGTGCAGATCAGCGGACACATATTGCCCGCATATCTTTTACTCATTCAGTTAGAAGATTTTGATGTCATCTTAGGTATGGATTGGCTCGAGCAATACCACGCATGCCTTGATTGCTTCGAGAAGATGATAGTTTTCCGTCTCCCTGGCATACCTACCTTTCAGTTTGAGGGACGTACCCCAGTTAACGAGGTCTTATATGTATCAGCATTGAAGGCCCAACACTTTCTCGATCAAGGTGGCATAGGTTTTCTCGCCTATGTTGTGGAGTTACCTGTCGAAGACCGTATGATTGAAGATATCAAAATTGTACGAGATTTTCCTGATGTATTATTAGAGGAATTACCTGGACTACCGCTAGAGAGGGAGATCGAGTTCAAGAATACTTTGATACCCGACACGCAACCGATCTCCATTCCTCCATACCGGATGGCACCGACCGAACTCAGGGAACTCAAAGTACAACTACAGGAGTTGTTGGAAAAGGGATTTATCCGCACCAGTACATCACCTTGGGGAGCACCGATCCTCTTCGTACAGAAGAAGGATGTGTCTATGCGTTTGTGCATCGACTACAGGCAATTGAATAAAAGGACGGTAAAGAACCGTTACCCCTTTCACGAATAAATGATCTTTTCGATCAGTTGCAAGGTGCGGCGGTATTCTCAAAGATTGACCTACGATCGGGTTATCATCAGTTCAGAATTAAGGACACCGATATGCTTAAATCTGCTTTTCGCACCAGATACGTCCACTATGAGTTTGTGGTTATGCCGTTTGGACTCACGAATGCACCTGCCGCATTCATGGACATGATGAACAGAATTTCCCGTCTATACTTAGATCGTTTTGTGGTAGTGTTCATTGATGATATCTTGATCTACTCACGTGATGAGCATGAGCATGAGCATCATCTGCATACTATTCTTGAGACACTCAGAGAACACAAGTTGTATGCAAAATACAACAAGGGTGAATTTTGGCTTACCGAAGTAGCTTTCCTTGGTCATGTAATTTCAGGAGCAGGTGTAGAAGTTGATCCAGCCAAGATAGAGGCAGGCATGTACTGGGAGCAGTCCAAGACAGTTACCGAGATACACAGCTTTTTAGGCCTTGCCGGCTACTACAGACGTTTTGTTAGGGGCTTTTCGTAGCTAGCTCTACCACTTACTCGTCTGACATAGAAAGATGTCCCTTTCATTTGGAGCGACAAGTGCGAGCTGAGCTTTCGTACGTTGAAAGAAAGACTGATCAGTGCTCCGATTCTCATCCTTCCTTCAGGCCCCTTAGACTTTACGGTGTATACTGATGCATCAAAGGAGGGTTTAGGAGCAATGTTGATGCAACTTGGTCATGTCGTAACATATGCATCACGACAACTAAAGAACCATGAACGGAACTACCCTACTCATGACTTGGAGTTGGCAAGTATAGTCTTCGCGTTGAAGATATGGCGTCACTATTTATATGAGGTCACGTTTGATATTTTTACAGATCACAAAAGTCTCAAATATATCTTTGACCATCGAGAGTTGAATATAAGGCAAAGACGATGGATAGAACTGTTGAAGGATTATGACTGCACTATCTCTTACCATCCGGGTAAGGGAAATGTAGTAGCTGATGGTTTGAGTAGAAAAGCACATACCGAGGGTACCGCAACATGACTACAAACTTGGGATATGCTCACAGCACTTAGTGAGTGGCACCCCTTTGATAGTACTGCAGAAGCTGTAACTGTACCTGCCAAGTATAGTGGACTATGGGATAGGATTGTGCATGGTCAGCAAACAGATCAGAAATTACAAGACATATTCCATCGATGCCTGAAGGAGGAGTTTGATAGATTCAGAGTCTGGGAGTCCATCTTATGGAAGGGGGACCGTTTCTGTGTCCCTGATGGTGATGGTGAGTTAAGAAGAGACATCCTAGATGAGGCTCACTATTCTAGATTGTCTATCCATCCAGGAAGTACCAAGATGTATAGAGACCTCTGTCAGCACTTCACGTGGGAGGGGATGAAGAGAGATGTTGTAGAATATGTTAATCGTTGCCTTACGCATAAATTGGTGAAGGCAGAGAACAAGCGTCCTCCTGGCTTTTTACAACCACTTCCTATTCTGTTGTGGAAATAGGAGAGTGTCTTTATGGACTTCATGAAATCCTTACCGCGTACAGTAGGTGGATATGATGCTATTTGAGTTATTGTAGACAGGTTGACTAAGTCCGCACATTTTATTTCCGTGAACATGACATGCACTCCGGTGGATGTGGCCAAACTATATATTCAACATGTTATTCGCTTGCATGGGATCCCCAAGGAGGTTGTATCTGATAGGGACTCCCGTTTCACGTCACATTATTGGGGAGAATTCATGAAGGACCTAAAAACTGAACTGTGTCTTTGTTCAGCATATCATCCGCAGACGGATGGACAATCAGAGAGGACAATTCAGACTCTTGAGGACCTGCTCAGAGCATGTGCCATTGAGTGGCATGGATCTTGGAAGGATCACCTTCCTTTAGTGGAGTTCACTTATGACAACAGCTACCATGCTAGTATTGGCATGGCACCCTTCGAGGCATTGTATGGCCGAAGGTGCACTACTCCCTTGTGTTGGCAGGAAGTGGGTGACAATGGTATTTATTCCACTCAAATAATCGAGGACACAACAAGAGCCGTAGAAATGGCTAGGAAGAAATTATTGACTGCACAGAGCCGTCAGAAGAGCTATGCCGATCAGAGACGTCGTGATCTGGAATTTGATGCCGGAGATTTTGTATTCTTAAAAGTATCTCCAATGAGAGGTATTCAAAGATTTGGTGTCAAGGGCAAGTTGGAACCACGGTTCGTTGGCCCTTTCGAGATTTTATCTCGTATTGGGAAGGTAGCATATCGAGTAGCACTCCCCCCTCACTTGGTAGGCGTGCATGATGTATTCCATGTGTCAAACCTCTGGAAGTATATTCGAGACCCTCGGCATGTGATTAGCTATGAGGACCTCGCGGTTGAACCAAATTTGTCTTTTCCTGAGGCACCCGTACAGATTTTAGACCGGGTAGTCAAGAGGTTATGGCGGAAAGACATCCCTTTGGTTAAGGTATTGTGGCAAAGTCAGAATGTTGAGGAGGCCACATGGGAGCCTGAGGCAGATATGCGACAGAAATACCCCTATCTTTTTGAAGGTATGTTCACGAGACCCTATTCCAATCCTCTTTAAGATTTTTATGGGTTTCGTTCTCCTTAAGATTTTTATGCCTGAATATACACCACATTAGAAACTTATACGTTAAATCCTACGTCTCGAGGACGAGACTTCCTTTAAGATTTTTATGATGTGAAATCCCCTATTTTTTTTCTAAAATCCATAATAACTTTTGACATCCAAAAAAATCAAATAATCACGCTATTACGCAGATCTCGTCGAGATCTTTCCAACGAGCCCAAGAACATCCAATTCCGATATTCCTAGCTCAAGTTATCGATGTTTTAAGTATGATAGTTGGGACCCATATATGGATCCGAACCACATCCGAAATTGCACCTATTTTCACCTCTCCATCTATAAATAGAAGGTGATAGGCTACTCTCTCAAGCCCTAGCTACCACAATCCTTCCCTCTCTTTGGAGCACCACCATCTTGGTCAGTATAGTCATCGGAGGGCCGCCATTGACGTCGGGGAATGAGCTCCGATCGAAGATCCGCGACCACCATCACGTAGGAAAGCTCAAGGTCACTGTGGTGCACACCTCCGCACTGTGATCGAGCGACAGAAATATCATTCCGTGTGAGAGGAGATCCCGAGGGAACATCCTCGGAGGTAACGATAAAACCCCCTTTTGCTGTTGGGTTCCACGTATTTTTCCTATACACTAAAATACCTCTAGAGCCTTATGTGTTTTTGTAACGACATTATGCCTTCCTCTTGCTGTTGGTTTCATATGACTTTTGTACCCATATGCATTGAACATGTTTTTCAGGCTTGATTTTCTTACGACGTGCTTCATATACTAGTAACGATAATTACCTTTCTCTTACTGTTGGGTACCACGTATTTCTTTTCTATATTCTTGAACATCTCTAGAGCCTTATATGTTCTTATAATGTTGTTTTCTTCCTTTCTTACCGTTGATTTCATATGAATCCTCAGACCCATTTGATGTAACATACTTAGAGCCGTAAGATCTTTATAGCATGCCATTCATGTGATCGAGTTTTCGTTTATGCATCTTTATGAACGGGGTCAATATGAAAGTGAGACGGATCGCATACTGCACTCAACCGTGTTAGAAACCCAATCCTTTTCACGTATGAATCAAATTAAGGACTCCAGATTTCGCAGCCACTGGTGCTTATTCAAAAAGATTTGAAAGATGAAATGTTCGATTTAAAAATTATATATAAAAGAATTTGCATTAATGTTCTAAGTATGATATGAACATGATATGAACACGCATGACTTCAATTTCTTAGATATGTAGTATATCATGATAATTGACCTCAGTGTATAGCCATACCGAATAAAAGTGATATCTTTTCATATTTGATTGGATTAAAATAGCATGCGTTTTCACTGTTTTTTTATAGAGCAATAATCATTGAACATGGTCACCATATCTGTGTTAAGGGGATTCCGTTTAAATATTCTCAGATCTATCAGCCTTCATTTCATTGGAGACATTAGTTTGTATAATTTAAAATATGCATGTCTTGACGTTATGGTTGATAAATTTTGTTTTTTTTGTAACCTCTCAAATAAATATGATCTTAATTAGTGGAGCTCTTGATAACGTCTCATTAATACCTCTGGTGTAATCGCACACAAGGATATAATCTCATAGCCATACTTAGGCTAAATGCCTAGTCTCTTTTCTTTCAATATATGTAGATAAGGGCCATTATGATTGAAATTGCCATTATTCTTTTCTAATCTTGTTTAGAGAGATATGTTATCGCATACTTGCTAATTGACGGTGATGAAATAATTTCATTGGTCATACATATCAGAAATACCATACCTGCAAGACATGGCACGTTTACCATATATTATATAGAATGGGAAGTATAATATCTGCGTGTTGTATTTATGCTTTATATTTATTTATGTGGACATTTACACTACAAATTGTTTCGATAACCTATAGCATATTCAAGATCGAGAATTTCTTTATAATATCCCCCAATAAGATTTGTTATCAGTGTTATAATAATGGCTTTTGAAAATGTATTATCTAATATAGGATAATTATAGGTATCCATTCGTCCCTCGTGAAATTTAAGAACGTAGTAACAATGGTTCATGCGCATTAATTAACTGACGATTTTTTTAACAGATGTTGTTTGTGAGTATCTAGAGTTGTCTCCTTGGCTCCATACATGATCATGACAATTAACGTCTACATGATATATTGCTAGCATCAAGTATAGCTGTAGTAATTTTCGTTTCATGGGCAATATTTCGTGTTGATGGGTAGATGGAGATAGGAGCCTCAAGGGATAGGGCATGCACCCTTGGGCCTCGGGTAGATGCCTTGAAGGTCGCGACCCCAACGGACGAGTTGGATGACACGTTGCACCTAGCAGTCCGGTAGCATCCGGAGTCGCTCGACGGAGTAGGCAGGTGACGTGGTTGGCGTTCTTGGTTTCTCACGTATACACAATTATAAGACTCTATTTAAAATTAGATGTGGCCGCATCCAATTTTACTTCGAGTATTATTATTGTGAGAGGTGTTCCGGGATATGGTTTGAAGTTGGAGAATTTGAGGTTGAAATACTTGGAGGTTTATCCAAGTTGACAAACAAGTTCCCGCGTAGCGGAGGCCTGCGAGTCGCGTACTTGCGTGTGCTAAAATAATACGAGAAAGGATAAATAATTTATGATCGGATGCCAGATATTGTATATCATTGTGGGCTCTAACCAACTTCTCAAAATATCAATGATCATTGTGGTAGAACTTAATCGATTATTTTTTTATAAAATCAATGTGATCGAATGTGATCTTAAATGACTTGGCGTTCTTTCTGAATTGTTTCAATACATGCATATTCCATTAAATAAAATTGGGTATACATTCTTTTCTTCCGCTACTTTATTCGTTATAATATTTGTCTCGTTACTGGGCAATTGCTCATAACGTTACCCTCGTGTGAACCCAACAGGTGTACCTGAGCAACAACTGTCACAGTAGCGCTCTTTTGAGGAGATCAGACTCCTTTTCGTCATATTCGCATCAGGCAGGGTGTGTCCTGCTTAGAGTAATTTATTTACTTCCGCTTTATTTTATGTTATTCTGAGAGACTTTGTAATGAGATATGTGGAGAGTTTTTTCTACAAAGTTCGAGATTTTATCATGTATCTCATATCATGGACATGGACTTGATGGTTATGATTATCAATGAGAATGGATGGTGCATTTTACTTTCCATTTCACATTATTCTCCTGTTGATATTTGTATTTCAAATGTTAATCTAATGTGCATAAGATGGTTTGCTGAGTATCATAGATCGTGGGCGTATTTGGACCGTAGGTCCAACGCTCCTGTCTCGTCGGTTTCGGTAGCCGGTGGGGCGGGGTGTCACAGAGGAAGTGTTCCGCAGGCTCAACATGATACTATTCTTTCCATAGCCTATAGTCAGACTTCCTCGACCATGGCAACTTCTCGAGGAAGAGGAGGCCATTCTTCCTTCCGTGGATGTGGACCTCGTACTAGAGGAGGTTGCACGTGTCAGCCCTGTACTTTCTGTCATCGCTTAGGTCATACCGAGGAGACATGTTATTCCGAGTATGGGTTCTCGGCATGAGCCCGCGTTGTAGAGCAGATCGAGTCTCCTATTGCTTCTACCTTAGATCAAAGGTCTAATCATCTCGTGGCCAGACTGAGGGATATTATACCTCCTTCCGCTTCACCATCTTCAGGAGATCATTCCAATGTGACAGTCTCAGCTTCTGCCAGTACCTCTGCTACAGCTAGCACCTCATGTACTTATGCTTTTACATCATGTCATGGATCTGACATTACAGAGTAGATTATGGACTCTGGTGCGACGCATCATCTATGTGGAGACAGATATCAACTTACGTCATATAAACATGTTCTGTCAGGGAGAATAGTTGTGATAGCTGATGCGACTCATTCCTCGATCACAGGATAGGGAGAGATCACGTGGATGCCTTCGATGCATCTGTAGAATGTGCTACATGCTCTGGATTTCTCTATGAATTTGCTTTTTTTTAGTTAGATTAGAAAGGATTTACACTGGCGAGATATTTTTGACCCATCATTTTCTATTTTTTAGGACATTCTTACGGGCAAAGTGATTGGATATGGCCGTGAGCAAGATGGTCCTTATCGTCTGGTACGGACTCCTTATACGGTTGTTCACCTTCGGTTTGGTCATCTCACTCTTCAGAAGATATGGCATATGCTGCCGTAGATTTCGCCTGGTTCTTCCTTCCGGTGCAAAGTTTGTCAATTGGGAAAGCATCATCGGTCTGCCTTTCTCAGTCGTCAGAGTTAGAGAAGTAGCTCCCTTTTTGAGTTATTTCATGTTGACATTTGGGGTCCGAGTCATGTGCCTGATCATCGAAGACTCATATTTTATCTTATTGATGTGGACGATTTTTCACTATTATCATGGGTGTTTCTTTTGAAAAATAAATCTGAAGCATGAGATGTGATCAAAACCTTTATTACTGAAGTGCATAATGTTTTCTCTACCTTTGTGAAATTTATGCGAACTGACAATGCTTTGGAATTCTGTACTTGTGGTCTATCTTATTTTCTTTCATCTAAAGAGATTATTAATCAAACATCGTGTCCTTACACCTCTTAACATTGTTGAGAGAAAGCATCGTCATATTCTTGTTGTTACTCAGACTTTTCTTATTTAGAGTCGTACACCACAATCGTTTTGGGGTGATGCAGTTCTCACAGCATTCTATTTGGTGAATCGTATGCCATCGTCTGTCTTGGGTGAGAAAATCCTTTCTCCTTGACTTTCCCTGATAAGGAGTTATTCTCGCTCTCACTCCCCGTGTGTTCGGTATTGTTGCTTTCTGCACCAGTTGACTCCTGGTCTTGACAAGTTCGCTCCTCGAGCTATCAAATATATGTTTGTTGGGTACTCCAAGAATCAAAAGGGATATCGGTGTTATGACCCTTTGCGCAGAAAATACTATATCAGTTTTGATGTCACATTTTTTGAGTTTGTGATGTACTTCTCTCCTACAGATGATAGGTTGGCTTTATCAGACTCAGATGATGAAGTCTACATGCCACCTCCTCCAGCACCTGCTCCACCACCTCCTCCACCCCCTCCTACTACCCAGTCGCATGCGCCACTTGTTCCCTCTTTACCTAACTTCTACACTCATCGAACTGCTTCTGCTCATGGTCATCGCCCATCATCCACGGAGCCCAAGGTTTGTTCTGACAACATAGCGTCTAACGATGTATCTGGAGATATATATGTGCAGGGAACATTGCAGGAACATAGCACACAGATGGAGGATGTTCCCTCTGACCTGGATATTCCTATTGCAGCACGAAAGCAGAAGTGATCTTGTGCTTCCTACCTCCTTGCTTTTCATGTCTCTTTTCATCGTCTAACAGGGGGTTTTCAACGATTTGCAGTAGCCCTATCAGCTGTGGAAATTCCACGAAATTACGAGGTCTTAAAGGATAGTCATTGGTTCTTGGCTATGGAGGAGGAGATAGCCACACTACAGTCATGTGGTACATGGAGTCTTGTTTCTGCTCCAGTTGACACATCCGTTGTGAAATACAAATGGATGTTCACTGTGAAACACCGCGCGAATAGTAGTGTAGATCGCTATAAGGCGAGACTTGTGGCACGTGGGTTCACCCAGACATATGGTGTGGACTATCAGGATACTTTCTCTCCAGTAGCCAGGCATTCTACTCTGCGTATTCTTCTTTCAGCTGTAGTGACACGATATTGGCCATTCTATCAGTTTGATGTGAAGAATTCTTTCCCTTACGATGATCTACAAGAGGAGGTATACATGCAACAACCATCGGGGTTTGCTGCTGAGGGGGAGTATCAGAAGGTTTACAGGCCACACAAGGCTATTTATGGCCTTACGTAGATTCCAAGAGCATGGTTCCATAAGCTATCATACTTGATAGAGCAACATGGATTTGTGCGATCGACTGCCGATCATTCCTTTTTTGTACAGAAGACCCGGAAAGGTACTATTGTCATTCTTGTGTATTTGATGACAATAGTGTTACAGGGGATGACAAGCAGGGCATTCAGGGTGCCAAGTATTTCCTAGGGCTGGAGTTTACGACCAAGGATCTTGGACATCTATGTTACTTCCTTGGGTTGGAGTTTGCGAGGAACCAGAGAGGCCTAGTGATGACCTAGAGAAAGTATGTTGGAGATCTTCTTTCATAGACATGCATGACAAATTGCAGATCTCCCGCCACTCCTGTTGATTCGAGCATGAAGCTATATGATGATGACATTGAGGAGGTCGACAAGAGGAGATACATGGAGCTTGTTGGCAGGCTACTGTATGTGACCATCACCAATCCTGATATATCTTTTGTTGTGAGCAAAGTAAGTCAGTTTATGGAGCAGTCCAGACAGACACATATGGTTGCAGTCCATATGATCTTGAGATACCTGAAGTTTTCACCTGGTACAAGGCTTCTTTTCAGCAAGGGCACATCTCTCTCAGTTACATCATGTGCAGATGCAGATTATGCTGGATGTCCAATGGATAAAAAGACTACCTCAGGCTTTGCTGTGTTTATAGGAAATTCCCTAGTTTCATAGAAGAGCAGGAAGTAAACTATGGTTGCCAAATCGAGTGCTAAGTCAGAATATAGGGCTATGGCACAGGCTAGAATAGAGATGATGTGGGTCATATATGTTCTTACTGATCTGATTATAGGGATGCTTCTTCTCATGCACCTTCAATGTGACAATTAGGCTGCTCTTTTCATTGCTAACAACCCTGCATTCCTTGAGAGAACGAAACAAATTGAGGTAGACTGCCATTACACTAGTGATATGATCCAGAAAGGTCTGATTTCTACCCCTCATGTTAGTTCAGGAGAGCAAACAACATATATCTTTACCAATGCATTACTCAGGGGGCCATTTCAGAAGTGTTCGTCCAAGCTGAGCATGATTGACATCTATGCTCCATCTTGAGGGGGAGTGTTGAGATATTTTTACATTCCTATGTTTCTTTTCAGTCATTTTATTTCTTTTTGTCTATCTTATGTAATTTACCCATAGGTCTCTTTCCTATAGAAGAGAGCCTAAGGTTACATGAATAAACAACTCGCTTATTTTTCTCCAATAATAACTGTTAGAAAATAGGAAGCAGAAGCGAAATCGATAAAACAAGAATGATAAACATGAAGAATAATATTTAACGTGGAACCCTACTCCGTGAGGAGCGGGATGAAATCACGGGAGAAGCCCTCAAAGGGATGTATGCTTTATTGCTTTTTCTCAATGGTTAGAGGAGGTCCGAGGCTCCTTATATAGCCTTCCTAGAGTTTTCAAGTCCCACCACTGGTAGATGTGGGACTAAACATGTGGATGGGGTAAATGGATCTCTCCAGGATCCATTTACCTTGCTACAACTCATATGGTGCACAACCAAATACTCCAACACTCTCCATCAAGCTGGAGCATGCAATGCTCAGCTCGGACAAACATAAAGAAACTCAACTCATACTACAAGACACTACGGACAATATCAACTCAACGCGCACAACTGTCGGCTGTTGTCGAGGACGTTGCTTCTCATGCCGTGCATGTGAAGAGGACGAATGGGTTGGAGTGTGAGTCAACTAAATCTCTTCATTGGAGAGCATGCGCTCTGAACTGTGTCAGTCAGAGTCGTTGCAACTGGAAATGAGTCTCCTCGTCGGAGTACTCTGACCCACCACAACATGTGGACAACTGCTCCATCTATGAAAAAGGGCCTAACTGAAAACAGCTGTGGAAGTGTAATCCTCGTCGGAGTCCACGGTCACTGGAGAATGGAGTCTGATTTGATCGTTATCTTTTTGTTATAGTTAAGTGATAAAATAAGATATAAATCCGTTTACGCAAGATTCAGATGTGGGTTTTGGCACTATCCTAGGAATGCATCCTCACCTCTCAGCAAACAAAATAAAAATGTGTAGAATCACGGGGTTGCTCTCTCGCAAACAAGGGTTAATTTTATTCAATGTTTTTAGTCAATGTTGTACTAGCAGTTCTGATTTTAAGTTTGATTAACACTGAATTTAATCCACCACACAAGGAATGCCTAATAAACATCCCTGTTCTACTTTAATCCTAAGTTGTAAAACCAAGGGGAAGGAAGTCGAGAAAAGCTGAGCAATGATAAAATCAATGATGCATGCCCGGTTCAGAACACTTTTCAGTGATCTCACGCTCTACATGTGGGATGCAATACAAAAATGAAAATTTTATACTATATGAAATGTAGACGATGAAACCACACCTAGCAAGTAGTTCTGATTAGCGAGAAGAAGTGAATTGAATTTAACTAAGTAGAATGTTCTATGGTGCACATTATTAAATGTGAATGTGTGGCCCCAGATTTTACGAGCACAAGCAGATAAAACCCTATAAAAAGCTTTAAGAGCCACGTGTGCAGGTCTAACATACGAGCCACTTAAGTCGAGCCCCACCCTCACCATAGAGTGAAACATGTCTCGACACACCACAATACTAATGTTCAAGGTCCGGGTACATACACGAGATTCCAAATAGAACCCGTTAGAAATGTGCAATTATTGAAAATTAATGCAACAATTGTAGAAAAAATCCTAGACTCTACACTCTCTCACAGCTCAACTCGATCTTAATTTTTATGTGAATCCTTCAGTCGGCTTATTTCCTAGAAAAGTCGGGCTCGAATGCTCTTGAGTTGGTCGGCCACCTAAGTGGTCACTCCATAACATTGGGCCCCTTGCACAAAAATAAGATGGTGGTTAAAGAGATATATATAAAATAAAATAAAATAAAAAGTAAAAAATATAGGAAAATAAACATAGTGATAATTACAAGAAAAATCAAGGGTCGGACTACCTGAGGGTGGAAAACCTAAAAAAATTCTAGAAATTATTTTAATCATGCCTCCCTGACAACGGTGCCATTTGACGAACCCAAAATTTCTCTATTTAACTTAGATGAAATAACATTTAATTTTGTTGTAAGCAGACAATTCAGATTAATAAAAAATGACCACTTAAATTAATTTATCGATTAATGTGAGCGACCAATTTATATTTTACTTAGGAAAGCCCAAGGTTGAACTCAGGGAGGCAGGTGTCGCCTTAGGTTGATCAATAGTCGATCAAGAAATTAGAAATTCATATGGGCATTTTTTATTTTTTTTATGCAATTAATAAATGCAATGCAAATTTGGACAATTTCAATGGTTAAAATGCAACTTACGATCAAACGATATCTAAAAATCCTAAAACTTGTCCAAAATGTGATTTATGATGAAATTAATGCTTAATATTTTTTAGAATTTTCTGATGCAATATGAATTAATTACGAATTAAATATGCAAGTAAGGAGTTTTTTAGCAAATTAATTTTTACAAATATAAAACCTAATTTTTTTCAAGTAGTAAAATATCTTAGATGTATCTAACAAGGATATATCCAGGAAAATTCTAAACTCTAAAAATGTTGAGTTACAGTCTATTAAAAGTTAATTTCTTTAATCACAAAATATTTTATTCTGACCTCAATATGCGTGCAAATGCCATGAAATTTGAGCACGATGTAGATCATACTAAAATCTACCTACTGTGAATTTTTCGATAATTTTTGGAATAATGATTATTTTAATATTAATTCCAGATCACGTAGTAGGAAAAATATGCAATTTTACATAAAAATTCAATCATGCATCCACAAGATAGAGAATAAGTTGTTCTACAAAATGCAATTTTTAGAATGATAAAATAATGACAAATGAAGGTTCAAAATAATGCTAGAACACATGATTCTAAATGCAATTACAGAAAAGAAATAAAACAAAAAGAAATATAAAATGCAATTAACTAAACTCGGTGAGGAGCTTATGCAAATTTTTCCACTAAGCACATGTTCTGGCTAAGGTTGCTCCCTGTAATATGTAGAAACTAGGGAGGGCACTTTGCAATTCACCCTACTAGGCACGTGCGATACACGTGCCTTGGCTGGGGAGGGTACGAATGAATATGAGGAATCGCAGGGGTGCTCTATCCAAAATTCCCTCCCTCACATACCTTGCACATGACGTAGGGATGAGGATGGTTGGGCGTGCAACGGCATGATTCCTGAGGCGGAGATGGATGGGGGGCGATGATGCTTACAGGTTGGCGTCATGATGAGAGCTCGGTCAGTCGACACACAACTGGTTGTGCGACGAGCGTCGTTGCAGATAGACACACAAGCTGATGGAGTAATGGGGGATCAGTTGCATCATGTGGTTGATGTGCATGGAGTGTCCCAAGGCCGAGGCGATGAGGCATGTCTTTGGCGAAGGGCATTGGAGGAAGGTCGGTGGCGTGGTTTGAGGTAGGCAGAAGGCAACTGTTGATGGAGCACGTTGGCAGGCACTGTCGAGGGGATGCGAGCCATGGACAATGAAGTATGACGTGGAAGTAGGTGATGACAACGAAGAACGTAGATGGAAACTAGAATATGGACGAGTTCATGTTGATCTACCGTGGGCAAACCAGTTGTAGCTTGAGTCGCCAGCATGTGATTAGCTGAGCATCTTGATGGTGAGGCTACAATAGGCTCTTCGGGAATGAAGAGGAGGTTTTCGCTCGACCAACAAGCCTCTCAATTGTCATCTGAGAAGGTCCAAGGGAGATCACACTCTTTAGCGATCAGTGGTGAATAGATCGCGATGGGGGGACCGAGTAGGTTGTAAGCTGGGAGGTTAGGGCTCTAGTGAAGTCGAGGAGGTTGTTGGGCGAGAGAGAGAGAGATAGGTCACACATGTGATTGGGGAAAGAGGGGAGACGGTTGCACGGGCGGTGGTTGTGCAATCGTCGGGAGGGGTGTGCGGAGAGAGAGAGAGAGAGAGAGAGAGAGAGAGAGGCAGCCAGGTCAGTCGTGGGTGGTTGCGGGCCTGTGGGAGGAGGTGTATAGGAGGAAGGAGAGAAGGAAGCGTGACATGCGGGGGGGGCACGACCACGAGGCGAAAAAATAAAAATAAAAAATTGAATTAAAATTAAATAGTATAAATAAACAAGTATAACTAAAATAGAAATGATTAATAAATAATAAAATGAAAAGAAAATGATATAATAATAAATAATTAAAGTAAAATAAATAAATAGTAAGTAAATAAATAAATTAAAATAATAATGAGATAAATAAAATAAAGAAATAAATAAAATGAAATAAAAAAATAAAAAGAGGTAACACATGGCGGCTCCATGAGCAGGCACATGCCACTCTTAGAAAAATCAAAAATTTAATATAAATAAACATAAAAAATAAATAACAAAAAAAGTCAAATCAAAAAGTGGTCAACATGAGAATAGCTCGTCTCGACGAGATCTATAACTTTTGTGAAGAACGTAAAACCAAAAGAAATCATCTATACAAAATGTATTTTTGGTGTTATCCTATAGATATAAAATACCATATTTTTGTATTTACTCATTTTTATTATTTTTAAGTAATATATAAAATCAAAATAAAATACAATAAAATATAAAATAATATTTACAACTTAATCTATTTTTTAGATTTTTAATAACTAAGAAAATAAAAAGATAAAATAAACAAAATAAAATAAAGGGGCCATATGTACAATTTACAGTGAGGGGCCCAAAACCCAAGTTTTGAAGGATATGGTATAATCCTCAAGTGTATTACGGAAGCGTAAGCGTCGTATCGAATACGACGAAGAACGACTACTCGCACTAGTTGTTCTGTGCAGCGGAAATTAAAAATTTTTTATGCGACGAAACCATATGATCCAAGAATACTTCTCGGATCGTTTCGTCTAAATCACAAACAAGTAATAGGATTACCTCTTGAAGCGTGGTTGCGATTGAGTCTCTAAACGAAGAGACCTCCTGTCTCAAGTCCGATCCGACAGAGGAGACGCTTACGAGCGCAGGGATGAACTGCGTGCTTTTCACAATCCAGGTTGATGATCAAAGCGGTGGATCTCCTGATCTCGACACACGAGATCCATCATCTTCTTCACGAGCGAGGCGCACCAAAGGAGACAGAGATCCACAAGCGAACGATCGGGCAGCATAACGATGTCGCTGCGACGATGGAGAACCTCTCTAGGGCATCCATGGTGGACGACCATGAGGGGGAGAGGAAGAGTAGACGTGTAGAGAGAAAGAGAGAGAGAATTGTGCTTCTCAAGCATTGTGTAAAGAAGAGCAATGGGGTGCCTCTCCTTTTATAACATTTTGGGATCCATGGATCTCAATCCATGGGACAACACAAATCCAATGGCTCTCATTGATTGTGTTTTTTTAATGGTCAAGATTTGTGTTGGTAAAAACCAACAACAACTAATTTAATTTAGATTAAATATATGTTGATAAACCAACAAAATTTAATCACCAAATTAAATCAACTAACATTGGAGATAATGGAAAGGAGGCTCCTCCCTTCCATATAGGAAGAGTGGACGGCCACCCTTTCCTTTAGGGATTGGTGGCCGTCCCCCCTCTCCTATTAGGAAAGGGAGAATCTCAATGCAATCTCAAGATTGCATGATTCCTTGTATCTCCAATTATTTACAACAACATTTGTTGTAAATTATCCTACAAAATAATTCATAACCATTTTGTGAATATTGCAATTTTGCCATTGGAAAATTGTGAATCACATTCACAACCCAAAATAAAATGTAAATTACATTTTCAATTTAATGTCCAATGTGAATTCAATTCACATTAACATTTAATCAATAAATGTAAATTACAAATAACTCTCTCTTATATATTATAAATCATATTTATTATATATATGACTATTGATATCCACAATATTCATATCCATGATAATGAAATCACATTTAATCATCTTGGATCTCTATTCTCTAGTGCCCGAATAATATGAATCACATTCACATTATTTACATCTTTGATAATTAAATCACATTTAATCATCTAAGACAACTCTCTTTATAATATGAATCAAATTCATATTAATCATGATAATTAAATCACATTTTTATCCATTTTCTCAATGCTCAGATACATATTATCAACAATGAAATTATCCTGAACCCTTTCAAGGATAATGCGCTTTCTCCGCGAATACTTGGAGATAAGGAGAGGGCGATTGTATTGTTCCACATATAGTGACTTGTATATTGAGATCATATCTCAAATCCAGATCACAGGCCTCTCATAGATGCTTGATTAAATCAAGACCGCAAATCTAATCTTCTCATTGCATCTGAATCATATTCAGATCAATGTCCAATAATTGGACCAAGATAAGATTACTTCTCTACTGAGAGGTGTCACTAAAATCCAGACCCGTTTCATCACTCCCTAGGAATGGAAGTCTCATTGTTATACAATCGTTTATGATCACATCACCCTCAGGTATTCCCAATACATGTACATCCTGCATACTGGAAGACCCAGAATAAACCCGAAGTATTAGATCAATTTTACACTGTCTACTTCAGGGTTCTATAAGTAAGTTTCTCATTTGATCATTGGGAGTCGGTATCGATCATATACTTTCCAAAAGCATATATCATACATAGGTCTTGATCATATACTTTCCAAAAGTATATATCAAACCCACAAATTCAGTCAAGCTTCCAAAGCGAGACGACCATGCGCATGGAATTTGATTCTTCCCAATATCTCATGAGTGAGCTCATGTCTTCCGGTTCAGTAACTGAACCTATATGATACCTTTGAGAGATCGTAGTACTCATATGCCCTTATATGCACACCAACGTGCCGGTGTATAGACCTTGGTTAGGTCATCAACCTATTGGTCTGCCAAATGTACATACTCAAACATATAGTAACATATCTATCTCCGGTCAAAGGATGAGTGCATGTATCTTGATAGCATACGATATAGGACTTTGGTTATCTCGATCTCGTTAAGTCAACTCTTTGACCTAACTAATCTGACACCTCCGAATCTCTATTCCTATGCAGATGATATGCATCAAGAGGTCGGTCAGATATCAGCCTAAATGAGAAAGGATTGCCATCTCCTACTCAGGCTGGAGATCATCTCTTAACAATCATTAGACGGTGCTTGATGAGTCCTCAATCTAACCCCTTAGATATTCATCCAAGCACCAGCCTCTATGATTCAATAGTTGAATCAATAGTTGTATGATCATCAAGATGGCCATGGTACATAACCCTAATTTTACTAAGGGACCTATTATGCAAATTATTCATTCTTCATTTTAGATCAGGGAATGATATTCGCAATAACATTTATTGTATAATGGCTCGTCGTGGGCTCGCATGTCCAACAATCTCCCAATAGCCCAAAGAGCCATTAATGGGCTAATCATTTAAACCCACACTAATGTGACAATCATAGACTATTAAGAAAATAGATAGGTAAGCTGATCAGTCACTCAATCCCCGTGGGACTACCCCAAGTCCTTTTACGGCACTTGCATATCCCCAGTAACAGTGCTCGCATCTAATGCGAATGTTGCATCTTATGCAACCAATACTCAATCTTGTTAGTTACAGTGTCCTTGACACTACAGCTTAACAATTATCATAACCAATATTTCCATAATCCTTATTAGAATACCCTTATTCCTGGAGATCACTATCTCTTAAGGTATCCACAGTTAAGACCTTTTAGATCTCTATCTATAAAGTCTTAAGTTTTTGAAGATAAGACTTTGAGATCACTATCTCAAAAATCTTGTCATCTATGAAGATTTTGTTATTACTGCAATCAGGTGTTTTATCTCCATAGTAGGATTAGTAACAGTTTACTACTCCCACTGCATGGCAGACATCTGGTATTCATACACATCTAGCATACACTCAGCTTCTCATAACTGATGCACAAGTGCAAGCAGTTCTAGCATTCACTTCCTCAACTCTTTGAGGTGTTATTCATTTAGATAGGCCAGTACCATATCTTAATGGGATGGAAGCCCTTCTTGGAATTTTCAGAATAGAATATATCCAAGGTGTACTACAAATGTGACAGTCCCAATATCCTCTTCTCTTTGCTTCTGAACAACTTCAGAACTAAGATCCAAGAGGTATCCTTGAGATCATATCTCAAGTTATGGAACAACCAGATAATAAAACACATATTATTATCCTTATATCATTTTAAATGATTAGGATGCCATCTACATTTAGCGTGATGAACACAAAGGCACTCCTATTAAGCTTCGCATGTCTCATCAAGATTCCATCTGAAATCATAACATTTATAATTTCATCAAATCTTATGGTCCAACTTCAAGAAGCTTATTTGAGTCCATAGATGGATTCCCTAGCTTGCAAACCTTGCTTTCCTTAATCATGAAGCCCTGGGTCTACCTCATGTGAATATCCTTAGAGAGGTATTCATAGAGGAATGCAATATTGACTTACATCTTGAAGATGCAATAGTCAAGTTGTGTAGCTAAGGTTAGCAATATTCTGAGGGTTTTAAGCATGGTCACCGTAGAGCAAGTCTCATCGCAAGCAATGTCTTCTCTTCCGGTGTGTAGCTCATGGCTACGAACCGTGCTTTAAAGATCTCTACCTTCTCATCAGGTTCCCTTTCTATTGAATATCCATTTACACCTTTATAGGTCTTACCCATATAGGTGGATCCTCGAGGGTCCATATACAACACTTGTATATGAAGTTTACTTTAGACTTTTATTGCTAACATCCATCTATCCATGTTATGATCCTCAGGAATCATCACATGAAATCCGATCATTGTTAGATTTCTCTGACACATGGAATCCATCCTCAAACTCATTTGAAGAGGTATTAGTGTTTCATCTTTAATTGTCCTTTTAGTTTCCAATTTCAGGAGCCTCATTATCTTCTCAAGATTAACTGAGTTCATGTACTTCATTTTCATCTTGATTCTCAAGAGTCTCAACCTCTAAGAATCACATCTCAGAGATGAGATATTTTAAGAATCATAAAGTAGGTATCCAATACCATCCTTTGTTTTCCTAATGAAGTAGCACTCTCTAATGCTCAAATCCAGCTTACTTGCATGGAATCCTGTTAAGGATATATATTGTAGTCTTTACTACACATATATACCTGGAAACTAAGGGATAATTATGCTAAAATTCATCATTGATAAGATCATGTCACACATGATCCAAATGTATCTCCCTATAACTCTATCGAGTCTAGGTTTATTAGGAGTGAGATAGGAATGATATTCCTTTCTCCATAAGGTATACCATGAATTCATCTAATAGGTACTGATTACCTAGATTAGACCAAATTCATTTTCATCTTCCTTCAGTCTTTGATTCCAAACCAAAATTATGAAATCTTTGAACATTTCAAAGGTTTCTTTAGGTGAAGAGAAGAAATCTCATATCATACATAATCATCAATAGATATCACATATCCATAATGTTTACTATGATATAGATGATCCGCATACATCAATATGTATGAGATCCTGAATACCTTGACATCTTACACCATTCCCAAAGATGGGTGTATTGGACATTTTACTTTTGAATACAATATTCATAAGTATGTAAGTTTTGAAATTTTAGACATTCTAAAGTTTCATCTCTTACTAGTCTATCGATCAAATCAATAGACAAATGTCCAAGGCTTGATCATTGTCAAATGATCTTCATCCTCCTATTGATCTTAAGGTTCAATTTCAACATTTAGAAATGTTAATGAACCATTCATTAATTTTCTAATTTAGTGGAGTCCACTAGATTTTTAGATTACTATCTGAAATATCTCCATCATAACTCTTTATGATAGATAAATTCCAAAATTCGTGTTTATCTCCAATATTTAGAAATAAACAATAGTGTATTCTAAAATCTGGATCATAGAGACATTCTCTATGATTAAGGGCTCCCACTGAAATTTAGAAGTCTATCAATTCAACAGAGATTGTTGTAACAATTGCATCAATATCTATATAGAAGACTGTAAATCTTAAGATCAAATTTTCCAGTCTTCTAAAACATATGCAACCCATTGCAAGTGTTGTTAGAAGATTGAGATACAATTATAAGACTTTATCTTATTCAATAAGAAAGTCAATATCAATGATTTATGTAGATTATTCTGATGCTCTATCCGAGTCCTTCTCTAAGGATTCTAGATAGACTTGATAGTCATACTATCAATACACCAACTTATTGCAGTATTGGCATTCATCCAACTCTTAGGATGTCATATGGAAGTCACAGAAGTACAGTCAACTCTTTAACTTTCCATCTTACTTGGGTCCAATCCATGCTTCCACTACGCTCCCTTTATCTATAGACAACCATTGCTTAAGACTAAGGATCTCTTATGTTAAATTCAAAAGAATTCAATGTAAGAGCATTTCGACATTTATACATGCTTCATTAAATTCATACACTATGAATATTATGAAGCTTCATGAATGACAAGAGTATAGACAGTAGAACGATGACACTCATCATGTCTACATCCATCTAGACTCTTAAAAACATTGGTTCAGGTACGTATTCAAACATTTTGAATACATCATCTCTTATGGAGCCACCATTCTGCATGATGCAGAGAACCATGTCATTCATGATAAAATGTTGAGAGCACATATGTATTCCAGAACATCTTCTTTGATTTTTTTTATAAGGATTATGTGACAATTATGATCATCATCGACATGTCACTTCCAAAGTACATTTGATGATATCAAGACTATAGAGACGTACAAACCCTACGGTTGTAGATCTATTGTCTATTTAATTTTCATTCCTCATTATTATGAGGAGACATGCATATTGCAACCACATACATTATGTGTCCAACTGCAAGTACAATATCTGGATCATGAGTCCAATCCATGATATTTTACCGGCTATCATTGAGTATAACATTGAGTGGATTTAATGAAGGATTATCTGAAATAAGAAATTTGCATAAGTGTGTGTGTGTGTGTATATATATATATATATACATATTTTACTTTGATTTAGGAATTTTTATATCAAAGTTGTCTTTCCTGGTTAACACTGAAAGTTCATTCCCTTAATCACTTTCAATGTAAGAGATATACTTACCATCATATCTCAGTAAGATATGGGATCTCCTTCCTTATCTTTGTTACATCCCAATAATATGAGAATCTGCAACTCGGATAAAAAGAAGCGGGAACACATTCCGCCTTGCAAGTCCAACTTGCATTTCCCAATTCGGTCTTTAACACCTGGGCCCACGACCCCTAAGGCGATGTTGACACGTCATTAATTGAACCAACCATCAACAGGAATCGTACTCGCTATGCGCAATCCAATATTGCCCCAATAATATGAGGATCCGATATTGGGGTCACTATGCATACGGCCTTACTCTTTCGAGAAGCAAAGAGCCCGATCCAGATGCGCTTGCATGCAGGAGTTGTCACTTCAGACATGCGTCTCCTACATACAATCCCTGGCACGGAACCCTTCACCTTGACGGGAGACCATGGATGTCACTTATGTGATCCTTCATATCATATTCAAATTCTAATTAATCATTATGAATCATATTCATTATGATTAATTCTTCAAAGGGAAATAACATCTCTATTTATAATAGAGTGTTTTAATTTTAATTGGATTCCAATTAATCTAATCATATTAAATTAATGAATGATCCAATTAATATCCACCAAACAATCTTTACTGTTACTTGAATTATGGTATTATCTCAAATACGTATTATTTCAAATTTTAATAATTAGGAATACATCATGATTTCTTAAGCATTATACTAACCCTACCCGCTGTCATGGCCAGTACTGAGGCGAGTGGGACGGACCACATACGTTGCAACCCGCAACTCCAATGCTCTCCGACTAGACACCATATCCACCTCGGGAAAGGATAATGCTAAATAGATCAATTTGTACTTGAGATGATCATCGGTTCTTCAACCGAAATAATACCATATAGTAATAATCAAAACAATTTTGATTAACATTATAATGAGATTTGCTAAACAAATCTCAAGTCCTATTCAAGCAACATGTTTGTTGGAATGTAGATCATGTAGATCATGTAACCAATTAGTGATCTAGATCACATCTAATCAAATATTGGTTAAGGAAATGTCATTTATGGGAATAATTATCATCAAATATTTCACAAATATTTATGCATAATTATTCCAGGAAATTAAACAATTTAATTTCACTAATAGATTAAATGACAATCACTAGGTTCTTGATTAGGAAAGTATTTCCAGCAATGACCCTCACTTACTCAAAATACCATATCTCAATCAATTTAAATCTAAATTAAGCAAAATAAGTTTTTAAAGTTTGCTAACTTGATTTACAACAGAACCTAAGTGATTTGCACGCATTTCAAGGCGTATAAAATCCGCAATTAACATCTTAATTACGTCACGATCCGCAGTCCCCGAAACAGTGGATACATGTTCACTAAAATGAGCATAACTTGAGCAAACGAAATCGAAATCACGTAAACTCAGATCCTACGATTTCCTTATTTAATGGGGAAAAAATACAATTATTATTTTCTTGTTTAAACAATTAAACAGTGCCGAAAATAATTATCAAACAGAGATGCGAAAATGAAATGCGAGAAAAAATTCGCAAACCCTAATGAACCCAAGTCGTCCTCGGTTAATGGATCGTATCCACTACTACCGACCTAAGGCTCTGATATCACTTGAAGGATATGGTATAATCCTCAAGCGCATCATGGAAGCGTGAGCGTCGTATCGAATACGACTAGTCGCACTAGTTGTTCTGTGTAGCGGAAATTAAAAATTTTTTATGCGACGAAACCACATGATCCAAGAACACTTCTCGGATCGTTCCGTCTAAACCACAAACAAGTAATAGGATTACCTCTTGAAGTGTGGTTGCGATCGAGTCTCTAAACAAAGAGACCTCCTGTCTCAAGTCCGATCCGACGGAGGAGACGCTTGCGAGCGTGGGGATGAACCGTGTGCTTCTCGCAATCCATGTTGATGATCCAAGCGGTGGATCTCCTGATCTCGACACACGAGATCCATCATCTTCTTCACGAGAGAGGCGCACCGAAGGAGACGGAGATCCACGAGCAAACGATCGGACAGCATAACGACGACATTGCGGCGATGGAGAACCTCTATAGGGAATCCATGGTGGACGACCATGAGAGGGAGAGGAAGAGTAGACGTGTAGAGAGAAAGAGAGAGAGAGAGTTGTGCTTCTCAAGCATTGTGTAAAGAAGAGCAACGGGGTACCTCTCCTTTTATAACATTTTGGGATCCATGGATCTCAATCCATGGGACAACACAAATCCAATGACTCTCATTGATTGTGTTTCTTTTAATGGTCAAGATTTGTGTTGGTAAAAAATCAACAACAACTAATTTAATTTAGATTAAATATATATTGATAAATCAACACAATTTAATCGCCAAATTAAATCAACTAACATTGGAGATAATGGAAAGGAGGCTCCTCCCTTCCATATAGGAAGAGTGGACGGCCACCCTTTCCTTTAGGGTGCGTTTGGTTGGCGGGTTAAGGCGGGTTAAACTGGTAGAGGGTAACCCTTTTTTGTGTTTTAGTGTTTGGATAGAGGGTTAAACTGGGGGTGGGTTAGAAGTAGATTTGGGGTGATATGATTGTATTGGAGTTTGAAAAAGTGAGTAGTTATTGTGATGTGATTGTATTGAAGTTTGAAAAAAGGAGTAGAAGTGGAGTAGTTTATAATTTTTATATGATATGATGGTATAATATATTATTTTTGATAAGATTGATGTTGTAAGATTGATTTATTTAATTTTTTAAAAAAGGAATAAAGTGGGGCCCATAAGGAGAGAGGAGGATGTAGGTTAAGAAAGGTAAACTCCCCTAACCCGCAGGTAACCTGCGAACCAAACGCTACCTTAGGGATTGGTGGTCGTCCCCCCTCTCCTATTAGGAAAGGGGGAATCTCAATGCAATCTCAAGATTGCATGATTCCTTGTATCTCCAATTATTTACAACAACATTTGTTGTAAATTATTCTACAAAATAATTCATAATCATTTTGTGAGTATTGCAATCTTGCCATTGGAAAATTGTAAATCACATTCACAACCCAAAATAAAATGTAAATTACATTTTCAATTTAATGACCAATGTGAATCCAATTCACATTAACATTTAATCAACAAATGTAAATTACAAATATCTCTCTCTCAAAAATTATAAATTACATTTATAATATATATGACTAATATGGATATTGCTATCCACATTATTCATATCCATGATAATTGAATCACATTTAATCATCTTGGATCTCTATTCTCTAGTGCCCGAATAATATGAATCACATTCACATTATTTACATCTTTGATAATTAAATCACATTTAATTATCTAAGACAACTCTTTTTATAATATGAATCAAATTCATATTAATCATGATAATTAAATCACATTTAATTATCCATTTTCTCAATGCTCGGATACATATTATCAACAATGAAATTATCCGGAACCCTTTCAAGGATAATGCGCTTTCTCCGCGAATACTTGGAGATAAGGATAGGGTGATTGTATTGTTCCACATATAGTGACTTGGTATTGAGATCATATCTCAAATCCAGATCGCGGGCCTCTCATAGATGCTTGATTAAATCAAGACCGCAAATCTAATCTTCTCATTACATCTGAAACATATTTAGATCAATGTCCAATAATTGGACCAAGATAAGATTACTTCTCTACTAAGAGGAGTCACTAAAATCCAGACCCGTTTCATCACTCCCTAGGAATGGAAGCGTCATGGTTATACAATCGTTTATGATCACATCACCCTCCGGTATTCCCAATACATGTACATCATGCATAGTGGAAGACCCAGAATAAACCTGAAGTATTATATCAATTTTACACTGTCTACTTCAGGGTTCTATCAGTAAGTTTCTCATTCGATCATTGGGAGTCGGTATCGATCATATACTTTCCAAAAGTATATATCATACCTAGGTCTTGATCATATACTTTCCAAAAGTATATATCAAACCTACAAATTCAGTCAAGCTTCCAAAGCGAGACGACCATGCACATGGAATTTGATTCTTCCCAATATCTCATGAGTGAGCTCATGTCTTCCGGTTCAGTAACTGAACCTGTATGATACCTTTGAGAGATCGTATTACTCATATGCCCTTATATCCACACCAGCGCACCGGTGTATAGACCTTGGTTAGGTCATCAACCTATTGGTCTGCCAAATGTACATACTCAAACATATAGAAACACATCTGTCTCCGGTCAGAGGATGCATGCTTGTATCGTGACAGCATACGATATAGGACTTTGGTTATCTCGATCTCGTTAAGTCAACTCTTTGACCTAACTAATCTGACACCTCCGAATCTCTATTCCTATGCAGAGGACCTGCATCAAGAGGTCGGTCAAATATCAACCAAAATGAGAAAGGATTGCCATCTCCTACTCAGGATGGAGATCATCTCTTAACAATCATTAGACGGTGCTTGATGAGTCCTAAATCTAACCCCTTAGATATTCATCCAAGCATCAGCCTCAATGATTCAATAGTTGAATCAACAGCTGTATGATCATCAAGATGGCCATGGTACATAACCCTAATTATACTAAGGGACCAATTATGCAAATTATTCATTCTTCATTTCAGATCAGGGAATGATATTCGCAATAACATTTATTGCATAATGGCTCGTCGTGGGCTCGCATGTCCAACAAGTTTCACCTAAGAAATTTGATTCTTTTGAATTTGATCTTGAGTTGAATTCAATTGAACGTAAATTAATTCAAAAGTGAGAAGTGATCTATAGGGGACAATATGAGAGATATATTCACGTCTAAAGGTTTGTAGTCTCAAACTAGGCTGAGGTTTTATTGGTCAATTTTACAATATGAGAGTTATTTTTTAGTATTTTTTATTTATTAGTGTTAGTAATATATAAACTATAGAGAGTGTCTTATTCAATTCTGAGTTGGTGAAAAATAGATAAAAATAGGAGAAATGTGGTAATATGTGATGAATCCCCATTCATCACTCTTTATTCCTTTATTTTAGCTAGAAACCTTAGCAAAATACCATGTAAATACGTTTAAATACAATAATTTGTCAAAATGCATGCATCATGTACTTAACCATAATATGTTTTTGTATAAAAATAAAGGAATAAACAAATAAAGAAAAAGAGGGAAATATTTAGAATAAATATTGAATGAGCCAAACCCAAGGGAGGGCTCCACAAGGGCTTGACCGCAAAATAAAATAAGTAGAGAGAGATAGGGTAACTCAACATGGTGTACATATCCCTCTATATGTAAATAATTTATTTTCTAAAAATAAAAATATATTTGTGTTCCCTATATTTTGAACATATTTGTAAAAATAAGAATAAAATAAAAATGAGAAAAATGAAAGAAAAATAAAATTAAATAAATTTTTCTCAAGTGTATATATACCATGTACATAAAATACAAGACCTAATTAATTCACCCTTCTAAATACCCAATAAAAATTCAATAAAAATATTTTTATATTCTTAGTTTATGGTTTAAATAAATAAAATATAAAATAGGGATAATTTTACAAAAATAAATAAGTAAAAATAAAAATTAAAAATACATATGTAAATATACATGTATATAATAATAATATAATGTAAATACCTAATTTATTTTTCAAAAGAAATAAATAAAAATCACTAAAAAATACTTTGAAAATAAATAAACATTTTTCATGTTGAAAATATATTCAAATAAAATCATTTTCTATTTTAAAATGATTTTACAAATAATTAATAATCGGAATTATCTGATTGGTCCACGGGGGATGTTGACCCCCGGTCAACTCCCCCCCCCCCCCCCAGGACCACCAGCTCCGCGAACCCGATCACCGATCCGATTTCTCCCATTTTTCATGACCAGATCCGCCACCCATATCCCTAAACCCCGGGCTCCGATTACTCTCGATTCATCGCACTGATCCACTCCCGGGGATCGTCCTAGGGATCCGTGCATCAGCATGCCCTACCCGACTCCATTTCTACCAGATCTCCAACACTATTTAGCTCAGCTCCACCGCTCATTTCAGACCACCTTCGGACACCATTTTACACTCCCATGACCTCTGTCTCCTACCCTTGAGTGATAGCAAGACCCAAGAGGCGTTGCAGTGAGGATTGGAGCGCTCTAGCCCCATGTTCGGTGGTTCTCACCGTCGTGATCCGCCCAAAGGAGCTCGAGCCTCTGGAGATGTCTCTCCATTGAGGCAAGGACCCCAGGAGGTCACCCACCTCCAGCACAGACGTCTACAATCATCATGTAGCCTCGCCACCCCTTAGATTCGCTTCCATTTCAATTTCGCGATTTAGCACCGCCGGCCTTCTCTGGCCATTTCGCTCCGCTCCGACAATCCTTTCGATCATCCGACTATCGCGTCACCTTCACGAGACTCCTCTACACCTTCTACGCTCCTCCGATCATCCTGACTCGCCCCAGAGCAGGATTACCGCTCTCCTCCGTCGTCGCCTCGCCGGAGAGCGCCGTCCCACCTCCTATACGCACCCACTCTGCTCATAACAAGGTCAAGGCACTTTGCCCTCGACCCAGCTTTCTTCCTGTACAGGTAAAATCAAAGAAGGACCCCATCAGGGGGTCCAACAGTCAAAGCACAGCTGCTCCAGGCGATCCTTGTCGTCGGAGCTCTCCGGACGCTCTCGACCCTGTTGGAGCCTACTGATCACTGCAGACGACTGATGAATCCACAATTCATCATCTCAATATATTGATCTTAGCAAAATCTCCGAGTAAAATTCCATAAAAATATCCATAAAATCAATAAATTAACAAAATGACTCTTGTAAATAAAACTCACTAATTATTGTATATTAGATTGTACAAAATAAATTACACATAAAAAGCCGCAAAATCAAAGGAGTTTTATACATGTAAATAGCCCAAAACTTCATGTATTTTTAATAATTTCATTTCAACTCCTTTCTGGCTAATTCTTTCTCTAACCTGTCCATATCAATGTATATAAAAATACAAAAATACAAAACAAATTAAATGTCAAATAAATGCTCCTAGATCCCAATGGGAAAAAGCCGTAAAGACCAACTTCCAAGCTAAATTCCCGCTCCGTATGAACTCCAAATTCATCAAACTCACTTTTAAAGTTCAAGTTAGAAAATTATCTATCCAACGGAAGTGGTTTCATTAAAATCGGAGCTCATTTGCAAAAGTTGGGTTTTGGGACCTAGATGTTCATTGTATACCTTGTATATATTCATTCTTTCTTTAATTTTTATTGTATCTTTCATAATTGCTAAAAATACAAAAATATCATGATTGTGTTGTATTTTAATTATATTATTTTATAGTATTTTTCCGTTGTAAATATCTCTTATTTAAAAGACAAAAAATACATATTAGAAAAGTAAAAAAATGTGTACATGGTGTTTTGTCTTCTTTTGTAAATTCTCCACTTTTTGTCTTCTCTTTTTAAATGATTGTAATTAAAGTAGCCAACTTTATTTCATTTATTTATTTAATTTCCATTCTCTACAATAACCATCATTCAACTCTTTACCACCAACCTCCATTCAACTCCACCATTTTTTAAACTTCCCATTCAACTCCATTAATAATATAACCTCCCACCACTTTAATAACCTCTCATTCCATCATCTTTATATACATGTCATTCTCCTCATTTTTGCCTTTGATCCATCTTTATGTGAGGAGAGCCTAGTTCCCTGAGTTGAATCGGTGACAGCGACGCAACCGCGGTCGAGCGACGACGGCCCTCTCTCCGGTGTGATCCGTTAGCTTTTTGGCCAACATCGCAGCCGCAACCGCGCGCTGCTCGAGCTCATCGCACGCCGGCGATTTGAGCGAAGACCGTGCTCACGTGAGCACTCCATAGGCACCCGCGTTCATCTTAGGTAATTTTATTTTCATCTTGTTGTCATTATTTTATCTTTGCAATTTTTTATCATATCATATCACCACCTAAAAATCCTTCATTTGTTTAGTTCATCATAATCACCACCACCAACTTCTCACTACCATCTTCCCCCCTCTTCTTTTTGTGTACATATTTCTCGTTTAAAGAAAATAAAAAAAATTAAAAAAAAAGTTAAAACAAAAAAAAGAAATTCATTACAGCAGTTTTTTTTGTTAATCAAAACAGTAAAAAAATAAAAAAAATTAATTAAAAAAAGGAAAGAGCAGCGACCGCCCGCGCCGCCGCTCCTCCCTCTTTCTTCCTCCGCCGCCCAAGCGGCCGGCGCCTTCCGCCGCGAGCCGTCGCGGCGCCTCAGCGGTGCTCCGCCTACAGGCCCACCGCGCCTCCCTCCTCACTCCTCAGCCGCGCGTGCGACCGCCGCACCTCCACCATCTCCCTCGCCCGTGGCCCTCCACACCACCGGCCTCCAGCTCCGTGTCCTCCGCCAGAGCGCCGCCGACCCCCTGCCGCACCTCCGCCCCCTCGCCGTCCTTGCGGCCACGCCGCGCGCCACCGCCGGCGCCGCCCGACCCTCTTTGGGTTCTCCATCCCCGTTCCCAGCAAGGAAGAAGAACAAGGTTGTGGTTATTTTTTTATTTTGTGAAAATTGCAAAAATATTTCTCAAAGTTTCTGTAATTACCATTTAGTCCCTGTGCATGTTTTCTTTTGTAATTTTAGTTTCTATAATTGCAAGGGCACCCCTGTATTCGCACTTTAACTTGGACCTCGTTTATGCATCATTTTATTCAATGAAAAATGGTTTGATGTTGAGCAACTAATTCTCTACATTGTGGATATTTATTTATATTTTTGTGGTCCTTGGGTAATTAATTAAAAATGTTCAATTGAAATTTTGCATATTTTACCCAATTTAGACTTTGAAAATTATATCTCATACGTGGTTGCTCTAAAAATTCCACAAAAAATATATGTGATGTCTTGATATGTGATGAGTTTACAGTCCAAATTTCATTTAAATTAGAGTTGTCTTGTGCTTGGAATAATTTGTAGAGTGAATTTAGTATTTGATTTTTAATTTAATCCACGTATATCTTTTTTGCGAAATTCAAAGTCTCCTGCATGCCACATCTAAATATCTTTCTGAGATAATTCGCACTTAGCTTAATTTGATAACGTGGATTAATTAAGAATTAATTACTCATTGCTACTCTGTTTTCACTAAACAATTCATAAAAAATTCATATGTTGTCAAAAAAATCCAAAAATATTATTGTAGTCTCCTTGATTCATGTTTTCATTCCAGTAATTTTTTCATGATTTTTGCTTACTGTTTGTGTGATAAATTGTGAAAAAAACCATAAAAAGTGTGCATTTTTTCTTTTTGCATTTTAACCCCTAAAATTCTAAAACAATGTGTTTTGTGTTCTTCACTGGATTAGGATAATAGAAAAAATATAATTTGGCTTAATTGAACCGATTTAGCATTAAAATTAATTTGGCCTGGTTGTATGCTTTCTTAGTGTTTTAATCCAACCGTATTTGCATTTAGCATTCATTTTGCATAAAAAAATCTAAAAAATAACGTTTGGATATCTAGATCTTAAATTTGCAAATTAAACCCAAGTTGTTCCTTTGCCTCCCTGAGTTCAACCCCGGACTTGCCCGGGATATAAATTAAAGCCGAGATACTCTTCACGGAGATCTTCTCTCGGTTCTGATCGAACCGCTAAGTACACGTAGTACAACGGACATGAATTATTTATCGTATTTAGCGACTCGTCAGATGGCGCCGTTGCCGGGGAGGCAAACGGCTTAGGGATTGGTTTGAAAATTTAGATTTAGATTTCCATTTACTCGGTTAGTCTGACCCCCGAGCCACTTGTATTTATTCCATTTTTTTGCAATTATTTCTCTTTATATTTTTGTATATATCTTGTTGTTTATCTCTCTAATATAAATCTCATTTTCCTTGCGAGGGCCCGTGGACTTGGAATGCATCGGAGGTCGACGGACGCGACGCGCGCCGACTGCGGAAGAGCTTGGAGAATTTATTTATCTTCGAGAGAATTTTTGTAAATTGTTGTAATTATTTAGGTAGATGCTCCTTTATAGCGGCTCTTGTTTGAGAGCTCGCGTGTGTAAAAAAGACTTGGACATTTGTGGTGTGTCGAGACCTGTTTCACTCTCCGGTGAGGGTGGGGCTCGACTTGAGTGGCGAAACTAAGGATTAGGCACACGGTAGCTTAGAATCAAATTTGTTTGTGCCCATCGTAAGTTAGGCCACACATATCTTAGAAGATTCACATATCTTATAAGATTCATAATGAGACGCACATAGACACGTACTACTTAGCTCAAATTCAATCAATTCTTCCCCGCTAATAGTATACTGTTTAGGTGCGGTTTTTCTCGATCTGCATGCATTTAGTGTAACATTTATAAATTCTGTTCTGCATAACGCATGAAGAGTGCTGGGATTCACTGTAAGTATAACTTCTACTGAGCATGCATCATAGTTTCTCGTTTGCATTCTGATTTCCGATTCCCCTCTTGTTTTACAACTTAAGGTCAAAAGGAAATTGGGACTGAACGGTAGACGTGCTTGTGTGTTCACATAAATTTCAAGTGATAACCTAACTCTAAAATTGGGACTGAATTGAGCAGGTCGATTTAAAATAATTGGAATAAAAAGAACCCTTGTTCTCGGGTGCATAAAGCCCTCATTGTTTGTTTTACTTGCAAGTGAGAGAGAGATGACCCTAGGATAGAGCCAAGTCTGGATTTCTTACTTACTACTGGTTCTTTATTTTCAGGCGATTAGCTACTTTTCAGTGAGGAATACGGGTAGCCGTATTTATACGGTCCGGACTTCCTTAGCAGAGTGGGAGGTTTAGAGGGCGCTTTAGTCCTCAAGGAACGGGCTTCGGCTTGTACTTACTCCTATACTGGCTGAAAGTAGGCCAAACTAGTCGTAAGAACCGGGTCAGTTTGTAGGAAAATACGGGCACCTAACAGCTCGTTAATCTTTCCAAGATTGTATTCTCACCAACTAAAATTGACAAGATAATTCGGCCGAACTCTTACGGTCATCATGTGTTGAGTTGGTGAAATTGAGGGTTTGAATTGTGTTTGTATTGTGTGAGTTTACTCCGCACATTTACGTGCACCGTAGAACTAGCACCTCATTGAAATATCGTGTTCTAATCGGTTCTTTTGACATCGAAGATGACTGATTGGGGGGATAATTATTCGGACCTTGCGAATTTCCCGTTGAACCCTCCAAGAAGTATGTCTTCACAGGTCCATGCGCAACATGGACCAACCTGGACTCATGACCCTCTTGAACCCAGGATCACCCACTCTCGGGATGGTTACTCTCAAACCATTCCCTTTCTCTCTTCCCACCTCACCGAGGAAGACCTTCGCCTCGATGAGAATATCTTGATTCATAAATCCTCTTCTAATCAAGAACACATTGCTGATTCAGGCCATATAGAAGACACAAGTAAAATGCCTCCAAAGAAGAAAGAATAGGAAGAAGAGAACAATGAAGACCCAATGAAAATGATATTTGCCAGACTAGCTGCATCTGAGCAGCAACAAGCATTACTGAGAGCTCAGTTAGGACAGTTAAATGTTGGGGTCCAACTACCAATGGATGCGGCATACAACCCTGGACAATATCAAATTCATAACTACTTGAGTCCGGCCGAACCCACTGTTGACTTTGAGTTGAAGCCGCACTTTCTGAACCTGCTGCCACATTTTGATGGGAATGCTTCTGAGGAGCCATATGCATTCCTAAGGGACTTTGAGCTCATCTGTGCTAACCTCAAACATAATAATGTTAGCCAGGATTATATTAGGCTCAAAGCCCTTCCATTTGCCTTGGGTGGAAAAGCCGATTACTGGGTGAAGAATCTTGGAATCATCATCACCACTTATGCCCAGTTCAAGGACCTATTCCTAAAGAAGTTCTACCCGTTGAGTAGAACTAACATGATGAGGACGCGAATTACGAGTTTTTCCCAGTTACCCCATGAAGCCTTCTGTGATGCTTGGGAAAGATTCAAGGACATCCTGCAAAAGTGTCCTTGTCATGGATTAGATGACAATATCTTGGTCCAATCCTTCTTCACTGGTCTCAACCCTGAGATGCAGGGTTTAGTGAGCGTTGCCTGTGGAGGCAGCTATACATCACGAGGAGCGGATACCGTCTGGAGGGTATTCGAGCAGATGGCTGAAACTAGCCGCTCACAGATGGCCAGCAGGGCCTATACACCATCCCCCAGTTCACTCTCATTTGGAGGGGGAAAATCAGCTGTAGTTGATCTCTCTCAGGATGTGATCCCTAGCATGGGACTCCTTGCTGACAAGCTTACTGTAGTCGAGAGGATCGACAGGAGGATTGATGAGTTAGACCAGAGTGTCTCCAAACTTCCAAAACAGATGGAGGAGTTGACTGAGGAGGTATCTAAGATAAAGATACCTGCCGTGACTGCACCCTCTGCTCCCGTATACCGAGTTCACCATATTCAGGAGCAGTTGGTGTCAGGGCAACCCCAGCCGTGGGAGCAGGACCAATCCTACACCCACTCTTTCCAGCAGCCACCTCCAGTAGCAGAGACAGTCCAGGAGGAGCCTCCACCGGTTTGGGAGGTGAATGGAGTATGGTATACTCAGGACCCTGCCAGGCAGGGAAGTACGGGAGACCGACAGTCCTATCAGCGTCCCCCGACCTTTCATAACACCGCATTCACCTCCGCACCACCTCCTTCACAGCAGAGCCCTGGATTCCAGCCACCCCAGCAGCAGAGGCAGCAGTACCAGCAGCATGGCCGACAGGGCCATTACCAGGCGGGCCAGCAGGGTCCGCAACCCCAGCAGCAGCAGAGGCAGTACTCTGGCCAGCAGGGCCAGTCTTCCCGTTCTTCTTCCCAGTCTTATCCACTTCCTTCTTCGTCTAGTCCCGTGGATATTCATCATCAGATACTCGACGAGCTACGTTCCTACGGGAACGAGATTCAAGACTTACGGGTGGATGTCAACCGCCTGTCCAGATGGCGAGACGAGTAGACTGCACCCTCTACCTCTATCCCAGCCCAAGTTCAGGCTAACCCCAATAGCCTGAACAGATCTAGTTCTCAGTAGCACTTTGGTCAGGTATACTATCCAGCATCTCCTAGATCTGAACATGACATTCTTTTGTGTGACGAGGCTAACCACATGTCACTCAGGAGCGGAAGGACCGTGACAGTACCTGACCGAGCGAGGGATACGAGGAGGGGCATCTCTGGAGCTCTACCTGAGGAGTCTTCAGAGGACGAGGAGGAGAGGCATCATATTTCGGAGCCCCATCAGCATCATTCGAGGATTTCTACTCAGGGAGCCAAGAGAAGAAGGAGAGTACGTATGCAGCATCGGCAGCATGGATACACTTCTGAGTCTACGGAGGACCTTGCATCTCCAATTGTGGCGGATACCACTCCAGCTTCTATTCCACAACCTATAGTAGATAGATTTGATTTCGATTCCATGTTGCATCGAAAAGATTCATGTATGAAGAACTCTGTTTCTGTTAATGCCAAGAATGATCTTTCAGTTCATGATTCAGACTCTTCATCTTCAGCTTCTCTAGCTTCCATCCCTTTACCTCGTGATCTTATGGCAGGAAAGCGCATCAAAAAGATTCAGAAAGATGACCCCGATATGGCACGATTTTGTAAAGAAAATATCACAGTTAAGGTGCCATTTGATGAATATGTGGCTAACCATCCTGCCTTCCAAAAATACCTTAAGGTGAGATGCACACCTACAAGGGTTAGCAGGAAGAAAGATAAGCAAAATATAAAGACACATGTCTTATCGGTAGCCACAACCTATTGTCTCAAGAATCAGACTTTGCCAAGGAAAAAGAGAGACATGGGTGCTCATTATGTGGAGAGTCGTATTGACGACATTGCGTTTGCACGCACACTCTTAAATAACGGTTCTTCAATCAACTTACTTCCCTTAGCATTATATCATAAATTGGAGTTGGGACCACTTCGCAAATCTAGAGCTTTACTCCAATTTGCAAATCGTTCAGTGAAGAGACCTAAGGGAGAAGTGAAGAACGTAGTTATCTCGATTGTAGGGCAGAACTATCAGGTTGACTTCACAGTCTTGGACATGGAGACCCCCAATCATTGGAGAGAATCTCAAATCATTCTCGGACGACCCTTCCTTAGGACCGCAGGCGCAGCTTTCGATTATGGTACGGGAATGATGAAGTTCCGTTCTCCAGGCGGAGAGGTGAACCTTGAGATGAAGCAAACCAAGTGTCAGCGGCCCGATTCAGAGAGTAGCACAGAGTACTCATCTTCAGAGGCAGATTGCAGTTTGATTAGCACAGTTGGGATTTGGGGACAGATTCCTTCAGGACAGAGCGAGTCCCTTTCATCTGGAAAGGGTATAGTGGATGATGCAGTTTGCCAGGTGTTGTCTGATCTTATGAGAGATGCATCTACATATTCCCATGATGACACAGAGATCCATCTGGATCTGTCAGTTCCATCCCCTTCGGAACGATCATGGGATATAGAAGATGAGTCGGACGCGGCTTTGGCCGAACTACCGCGTTTCTTTGGCGATCCGACTCCCTTTACTTCTGATTTGGTGGCGAGTACTACTCAGCTTAGCCCACCTTCATGCAGCACGGAACCAGATTCAGATTCAGTTCAGCCAGATCTGCTTGATGATACCACATTGCCAGAACTGAAATCACTACCTCCTACACTTAAGTATGCCTTTCTTGCGGGACCCAAAGAGAGATATCCTGTCATCATTAGCTCAAACTTGACTTTAGAACAAGAGTCTAGGTTGTTAGAGGTCTTAGAGAGGAACCGCAAATCAATAGGCTGGACAGTGTCGGATCTCGTGGGCATCAACCCCGCTCTCTGCTCGCACCACATTTTTACTGAGGATAATGTGAGACCTTCCCGTGAGTTCCAAAGGAGACTTAACCCCAATCTACGGGAAGTGGTGAAGAAAGAGATTGAGAAATGGTGCAAAGCAGGGTTTATATACCCTATTTCTGACTCCAAGTGGGTGGCCCCACTCCATGTTGTCCCGAAGAAGTCGGGAATTCAGATGGTCACCAACGAGGAGGGGGTAGAGATCGCGACACGAGTACCTACGTCGTGGCGTGTGTGTTGACTACAGGCGTCTGAATGTTGCGACCAAGAAAGATCACTTTCCCTTGCCTTTTATTGATCAGATCTTGGAGAGACTAGCAGGGAAAGAGTTCTTCTGTTTTCTTGATGGGTATTCAGGCTACAACCAGGTGGCCATTGCCCCTGAGGACCAGGAAAAGACCACATTTACTTGTCCATTCGGCACTTATGCTTTCAGGCGCATGCCATTCGGGCTCTGCAATGCCCCGGGCACATTTCAGCGGTGCATGATAGCCATATTTGCCGAGATGGTGGGAGATTTCCTGGAAGTATTCATGGATGACTTCTCGGTTCATGGTGATTCTTTTGATACATGTTTAGCGTACTTGGACCGAGTCCTCACGAGGTGTAGAGAGGTGAATCTGGTACTCTCCTGGGAGAAGAGTCACTTTATGGTGACGGAGGGTATCGTGTTGGGGCATGTCATCTCCAAAAGGGGAATGGAGGTTGATCCTGCCAAGGTGGAGGTGATCAAGAAACTCGATCCACCTACCAACGTGAAGTCAGTGTGGTCATTCTTAGGGCATGTTGGATTCTATAGGAGATTCATTCAGGATTTTTCAAAGATCGCCCGCCCACTGACTGAGCTCTTAGGGAAAGACATAGAGTTCGTTGTAGATCACAGGTGTCTGGAGGCCTTTGAGCTCTTGAAAAGGAAGATTTGTGCCTCGCCTATCCTACAAGCTCCTGACTGGTCTCTCCCCTTTGAGATCATGACTGACGCTTCAGATTTTACTATAGGAGCTGTGTTAGGACAACGACGAGAGGGGATTCCGTTTGCGATTCATTATGCGAGCAAAGTTTTAGATCCTACACAGAAAAATTATACAGTGACTGAAAAGGAAATGCTCGCAGTAGTATGGGCCCTCGAGAAGTTCAGATCATATATTCTGGGCTCTAAGGTGACAATTTATACAGATCACACAGCCATTCGATATTTAATAGAAAAGAAGGACGCGAAGGCGCGTCTTCTTAGGTGGATTTTACTCCTCCAGGAATTTGATTTGGAGATAAAGGATAAACCTGGAGTGAAGAATGTTGTGGCTGATCGCCTTTCTCGGATTGAACTTAAGGATTCTCCTGATCATGAGCGGATTAGAGAAACCTTCCCAGATGAGTCAATTTGTGTTATTGACTCACTCCCGTGGTATGCCAACATGGTGAACTATCTTGTCTCCAAGCAGGTTCCCCATGGTTGGACTAGGAGCAGCATTGATCGACTGAAGTCGGATTCGAGGAGATACCACTGGGACGATCCTTTCCTTTTCTTCGAAGGACCGGATTGTGTTTGGAGAAGGTGTATTCCTCAGGAGGAATACCAGAGTGTCCTCACATATTGTCATTCACTTGAGGCTAGAGGACACCATTCGGGAAAGAGAACCGCTCACAAAGTACTTCAATGTGGATTGTATTGGCCGACCTTGTTTAGAGATGCCATTGATTTTGTACGGTCGTGCCCGATCTGTCAAAGGATGGGAGGGACAGTTGGACAGAGAGATGAGATGCCTATGCAACCGATGATTATTTGTGATGTTTTTGATGCATGGGGTATAGATTTTATGGGTCCCTTTCCCAACAGCCAAGGACATGAGTACATATTGTTGGCAGTTGACTATCTATCTAGGTGGGTGGAGGCTATCCCAACCCGAACCGCAGACAGCGAGACTGTCTGTAAGTTTGTGAGAGATCATATTATTGCTAGGTTCGGGGTGCCAAAAGTTTTGATATCTGATGGGGGTAGCCATTTTGTGAATCGAGATATGAGATCTTTAGCTAAGTACTATGGATTTGAGCATAGAGTTACTAGTCCTTACCACCCACAGTCCAACGGCATGGCAGAGGTTTCGAACAGAGAGGTGAAGAGTATTTTGCAGAAATTGGTTCGTCCCGATAGGAAGAACTGGTCTCAGCTTTTGGACCAAGTTCTGTGGGCCTATAGGACAGCCTACAAGACACCATTGGGTACTTCACCATTTAGAATGATCTATGGCAAGCCATGCCATTTGCCCGCAGAATTAATTCATAAATCCGAATGGGCAATTAAGAAGATTAACTGGAGTTGTCACCTAGGGAAGCTTTGTCGAGACTTGAACTTGAACGAGCTCGTGGAAATCCGAAACAGGGCATTTGACAACAGTTTGATTTATAAGGACAAAGTAAAGAGATGGCATGATCAACACATTAGGTGCAAAGACTTTGTCTCTGGACAAAAGGTATGGTTGTTCAATGCCAGGTTGAAGATGTTCCATGGGAAGCTCAAATCTAAATGGACGGGTCCCTTTGTTGTTAAGAAAGTGCATGAGAATGGAAGTGTAGAGATAGCTGATCTCACAAATGGTGCACAATCTCATGTGGTAAATGGACAACTGTTGAAGAATTTTGTTGATTCAAAAGAGCAGTTAGTCCAAGTCGAGGTCATCAACTTCATGCAGAGTGAGCACAGAGCAGATACATCATATTACTCATCATGAAGACGCAGAATCAAGATTCAACATCTTAGAAGATTCATTCCTCTTGTACATTCGCCGTTCTTTGTATATTCTCCAGATCACATCGGTTCTTACACTTACTCTTGTCCTATATTAGGCTTACCAAGAGCCTAAGTATAGGGGGAGCCGATGCCCGCCGTGTGTACATACTCATCCATTTCTCCTCTTGACCTCGTCCGCCCCATTTTTTTGCTCTTCTTCTACACTTAGGCTGTCCAGAGTCTAAGTATAGGGGGGCGGATCGACTTCTATACTATTTATAATTTTAGCCATCCTACGCTTAGCACGAGCTATATCTTTTTCTCGCTTCTTGTGCCATGAGGACATAGCACATGCTAAGTATAGGGGGCGTGTGTATATTACATATATACTTTACCCATAGCTCGTACTTTCACGTATTTTTTATTAATTATATAATAATTATGGGGTGGGTAAAAAAAACTTTTTCAAAAAAAAAAGAAAGAAGAATTTTTTTTGTTCTCTTTTCTTATTTGCTCTAAAAAAATTTCCAAAAAAATGTGTCCTTTCTTATTTACCTATATCTTTTCAAAAAAAACTTTTCAAAAAAAACCTTTTTCTTACACAAAAAAACTCTTGAAAAAAGAGCAAAACTTTTCTAAAAAAAACTTCTTCTTTGCCTTTGTTTGTCAAAAAAAACTTTTTGAAAAAAAACTTTTTTCTAAAAATTAAAAAAATCATTAAAAAACTAAAACTAAAAAAACTAACTAATAAGTTGGTTTAACCCCTGACACATTCACTTTCACACAAGACTAGTGATGTTCAAGAACACTTGGTTTATGAGCTCTTGAGATTTTGAGTTAATCAGCCTTAGTCATTAGGGTCTTGGACTTAATTATTCACATTTCCCTACTTTGAAAGATTTGTGTGCTATATTGCATGCTTAGTCTCTACCTTAAGAATATGATCAGCACCTCACATACACGACTGCAGTTATGATGAGATGAGTTGAAATTTCACCTGAGGAGCTGGGATGGGGGATTTGAGTTTGGACTTGATTTAATGATGCTCGAGGATGGGATAAAATCAATGAAGGCTTCATGAAACCTGAGTGTCAGCATCTTTAGCCAGTATGAGAACAAGGTTCTTGTACTATCTCTTGACATTTACCTATGTGCCAGGGTGTGATAAAATAAAAAAATGTTGATCAGTGTGCGCCAACTCTTGGTAAAAGCAGTGGAGCTAGCCAAAAATACTACAAAGCAATGAAATGTCAAAGAAAAGCTCTCATTCCACAAAGTCAATTATCAAAAGAGCTTCCACCAAAGGCGAGCGCTCCCAACCATTTCAAAAGTGTCCACTTGGACCACCGCTATTAGGACCAGGAGTCGGGCTAGCACCAAAAAAGGGCTCTGCATCGTAAATGCTACAAGTCTGGGTGTAGAAGGTATAATAGATACTCAAAAAAGACACACCCTGGTGTACTCCCAGGAAAACAAGTGCAGACGGCTCCAACTTCTCTTGACGGACGCACTGATCAACACCAAAAAAATACGTTGAGTAATAAGGCACTTGAGAGGATCCTTGTTCCAATGAGAGGGAGAGAAGAAATGACACAATCCTATGCCCCTCCATCAATTGGCCTTCCATCTATACTTTTAAGTCTGACAACTAAAGAGACGGTGGATTGGATGCAAGAAATGGTTTATTCCCTAGTGTTGAGGATCGGGTCCTTAGGAGAGTCTCTTAGACTGGAACCTTAGGTGACGTTGTGGCTCTACTCTTGTAACTGCGGTCAACACTTAAAGTCATATCCCTACTATATATGTATACAAAGAGAGTCTGATGATTAGGGAAATTGGATACCTTTTGACTAGAGCTTGGTTCAGCTTAGAATTTTAGGATCTCTAAAATCGAGAGTTCTTGAACGGATCAAGTCTTGTTTTCACATGCACAGTCAGGGGTTAACCCAACTTATTCATTCTTTATTTTCTCGAGGACTAGCAAAGTTTAAGTATAGGGGGGTGATGAATCCACGATTCATCATCTCAATATATTGATCTTAGCAAAATCTCCGAGTAAAATTCCAGAAAAATGTCCATAAAATCAATAAATTAACAAAATAACTCTTGTAAATAAAACTCACTAATTATTGTATATTAGATTGTACAAAATAAATTACACATAAAAAGCCGCAAAATCAAAGGAGTTTTATACATGTAAATAGCCCAAAACTTCATGTATTTTTAATAATTTCATTTCAACTCCTTTTTGGCTAATTCTTTTTCTAACCTGTCCATATCAATGTATACAAAAATACAAAACAAATTAAATGTCAAATAAATGCTCCTAGATCTCAATGGGAAAAAAGTCGTAAAGACCAACTTCCAAGCTAAATTCCCGCTCCGTATGAACTCCAAATTCATCAAACTCACTTTTAAAGTTCAAGTTAGAAAATTATCTATCCAACGGAAGTGGTTTCATTAAAAGCGGAGCTCATTTGCAAAAGTTGGGTTTTGGGACCTAGATGTTCATTGTATACCTTGTATATATTCATTCTTTCTTTAATTTTTATTGTATCTTTCATAATTGCTAAAAATACAAAAATATCATGATTGTGTTGTATTTTAATTATATTATTTTATAGTATTTTTCCGTTGTAAATATATCTTATTAAAAAGACAAAAAAAACATATTAGAAAAGTAAAAAAATGTGTACATGGTGTTTTGTCTTCTTTTGTAAATTCTCCACTTTTTGTCTTCTCTTTTTAAATGATTGTAATTAAAGTAGCCAACTTTATTTCATTTATTTATTTAATTTCCATTCTCTACAATAACCACCATTCAACTCTTTTCCACCAACCTCCATTCAACTCCACCATTTTATAAACTTCCCATTCAACTCCATTAATAATATAACCTCCCACCACTTTAATAACATCTCATTCCATCATCTTTATATACATGTCATTCTCCTCATTTTTGCCTTTGATCCATCTTTATGTGAGGAGAGCCTAGTTCCCTGAGTTGAATCGGTGACAGCGACGCAACTGCGGTCGACCGACGACGACCCTCTCTCCGGTGTGATCCATTGGCTTTTTGGCCAACATCGCAGCCGCAACCGCGCACTGCTCCAGCTCATCGCACGCCGGCGATTTGAGCGAAGACCGTGCTCACGTGAGCACTCCATAGGCACCCGCGTTCATCTTAGGTAATTTTATTTTCATCTTGTTGTCATTATTTTATCTTCACAATTTTTTTATCATATCATATCACCACCTAAAAATCCTTCATTTGTTTAGTTCATCATAATCACCACCACCAACTTCTCACTACCATCTTCCCCCTCTTCTTTTTGTGTACATATTTCCTGTTTAAAGAAAATTAAAAAAATAAAAAAAAGTTAAAACAAAAAAAAGAAATTCATTACAGCAGTTTTTTTTGTTAATCAAAACAGTAAAAAAATAAAAAAATTAATTAAAAAAAAAGAACGAGCAGCGGCCGCCCGCGCCGCCCCTCCTCCCTCTTTCTTCCTCCGCCGCCCAAGCGGCCGGCGCCTTCCACCGCGAGCCGCCGCGGTGCCTCAGCGGTGCTCCGCCTACAGGCCTACCGCGCCTCCCTCCAAACTCCTCAGCCGCGCGTGCGGCCGCTGCACCTCCACCATCTCCTCCGCCCGTGGCCCTCCACACCACCGGCCTCCAGCTCCGTGTCCTCCGCCAGAGCGCCGCCGACCCCCTGCCGCACCTCCGCCCCCTCGTCGTCCTTGCGGCCACGCCGCGCGCCACCGCCAGCGCCGCCCGACCCTCTTTGGGTTCTCCATCCCCGTTCCCAGCAAGGAAGAAGAACAAGGTTGTGGTTATTTTTTTTATTTTGTGAAAATTGCAAAAATATTTCTCAAAGTTTCTGTAATTACCATTTAGTCCCTGTGCATGTTTTCTTTTGTAATTTTAGTTTCTATAATTGCAAGGACACCCCTGTATTCGCACTTTAACTTGGACCTCATTTATGCATCATTTTATTCAATGAAAAATGGTTTGATGTTGAGCAACTAATTCTCTACATTGTGGATATTTATTTATATTTTTGTGGTCCTTGGGTAATTAATTAAAAATGTTCAATTGAAATTTTGCATATTTTACCCAATTTAGACTCTGAAAATTATATCTCATACATGGTTGCTCTAAAAATTCCACAAAAAATATATGTGATGTCTTGATATGTGATGAGTTTATAGTCCAAATTTCATTTAAATTAGAGTTGTCTTGTGCTTGAAATAATTTGTAGAGTGAATTTAGTATTTGATTTTTAAATTAATCCACGTATGTCTTTTTTGCGAAATTCAAAGTCTCCTGCATGCCACATCTAAATATCTTTCTGAGATAATTCGCACTTAGCTTAATTTGATAATGTGGATTAATTAGGAATTAATTACTCATTGCTACTCTGTTTTCACTAAACAATTCATAAAAAATTCATATGTTGTCAAGAAAATCCAAAAATATTATTGTAGTCTCCTTGATTCATGTTTTCATTCCAGTAATTTTTTCATGATTTTTGCTTACTGTTTGTGTGATAAATTGTGAAAAAACCCATAAAAAGTGTGCATTTTTCCTTGTTGCATTTTAACCCCTAAAATTCTAAAAAAAATGTGTTTTGTGTTCTTCACTGGATTGGGATAATAGAAAAAATATAATTTGGCTAAATTGAACCAATTTAGCATTAAAATTAATTTGGCCTGGTTGTATGCTTTCTTAGTGTTTTAATCCAACCGTATTTGCATTTAGCATAAAAAAATCTAAAAAATACCGTTTGGATATCTAGATCTTAAATTTGCAAATTAAACCCAAGTTGTTCCTTTGCCTCCCTGAGTTCGACCTCGGACTTGCCCGGGATATAAATTAAAGCCGATACACTCTTCACGGAGATCTTCTCTCGATTCTGACCGAACTGCTAAGTACACGTAGTACAACGGACACGAATTATTTATCGTATTTAGCAACTCGTCAACGACTTCGGGCTTCCTTTCTCCTCTCAGAGCAGCACCGAAGGAGGACCACCGCGCACGTATTTGGCCGACGAAACTTGCCGGCGACCTGTTCTTGGAGGACCTCCAGGCACCGTCAGATTGACCATTTGCTCCAGATCAGATCACATATGTCCATCTGAGGGTTGCGTTCAGCCATTGGATCGAGCTCAGGATCCCATCTGGAGTGTCGATCATCAAAGGGGTATCCACAACTCTCAGTCGTGCGATCATATGTGGACTCCCCTCGTTCCTCAGATCTGAATAATAAGGGTAAATATCGCTTACGCCCTTCCTACTTTAGCATTTACTGTTGAGTCCTGTAAATAATTTATGTAGTTATTTTTAATTTGGAATAATTGCACTTTGGACCTGGTAGTTTTGAGTAATTGCATTCTAGTCCCTCCAGTTGTGAGGCGCGTGCGTCGACACGTGAATTTTGGGCTTTTTGCATGTAATGGGCTGGATTTTATAGATGTTATGGAATGAATCTTTAGTTTAATTATTTGCATATATACCCCTGTGCATACTGGAATTGGAACATGTGCTAATTTTGTGTGAATTTTATCCCTATACTTTTAGCACGTGTTACTGTTTAGCCATTAGAACTATGTTTTCTTGCACTTAGGTCCTTGTATGTTGTGTGTCTTGTCTTGATTGAACAAAATATCAAATCCAACCCAAATCCAGTAAAATTTGGATACGTGGCTCCTGCCACTGTGCAAAAATTTCCCTAATTTTTTGGGACATTTTTATGGCTTTTTGTTATTTTTAAAAATTAAAAAACATGCATTTTTGTTACTGTTTGAATTGAAAAATCAAAGAAAAATATAAAAACTTTTCTAAAAATTCTAAAAAAAGTAATTGTTTGTTTTTTGTTTGCTAGATTCTATCCAATTTTGATATCATTTGGACTTATAGAACTCTTAAAAATCACAAAGCCCTAAAAATTTTATAAGAATTCTGAAAAATTCAAAACAATTCAAAAAATTACAATTCCAGTCTCTGTAGCTTAGTTTTTGTATTTACTCTTCATAAAAATTACCATCAGATTTTTAGAGGCTGATTATTTATTTTTAATTAGCCTATCAAATCTAAATGTACATTTTATCACTGTTGTCCCTTTTTCTCAATTTTTAGAAAATTCACTAAAAATTATAAAATTTCCATAAAATTACCAAAAACATTTAAAATATAAAAAAATAAAAAATAATTTTATTTGAATTTTCTGAGCATTTTTGGAGTGTTTAATAAATTGTTAAATTTGCTCTTTTATCCATTTTCTTATATTTCCTTAGATAATTAAAAACAAAAAAAAAATTAAAACACCTAAACTCCACCGAAAAAATTTTATTCTTTTTTATATTTTTGACTACTTCGTAGGCCGATCCGGCCAATCCGTGCTCCTTGTGTTCGGCCCTGGTCGCTATACCAGGTTAAATAAATAACGAAGACCGCTATTTGGATTTCATTTCAGATTACTCTTCTTTGGTGGTATATCTTTCTTGTTGATCGATTTTCGAGTGATTGAGGTCGCAACGACCCGTGACATTTATCCACCTTAGTCTCTCGAAGCTTTTTCGACCATCAGAACGGCGCCGTTGCTGAGGAGCACAACTTAGTAGTCTTTAGATTTTTCGCGTTTTTTGCGACTTTTTGTGCATAGTTGTGTAGACATTTTTATATGATATTATTTGCATAATTTTTCTAATAATTGTGTCTGATACATTTCTGTTTGCTTTCTTGCGAGGGACCGAAGATCGAGGCGGCTTTTTCGGAAGCCCGAGCAACCGCGGGAGTCAGAGGCGGCTCTTTTCTGCATAGAGCTGCAGGAGGACGTGAGGAGACGGACAGGAGTGCGGGAGCCGTGTAGATAGTCGTAGTTTAGATTAGATTTATTTTTCTACAGAACTATATTTTTGTAATAATACAGGGATAGAGACTTAGACTTTGGTGATATCGGGATCTGTTTCGCCGAGCACCGGTGTGCTCGGGGGACCTCATCGCGGTTTTTCGCCGGCTTTGTTTTTATCGTATTTTATTTACTGCTTATCTAACTTGCGTGGATTTAGTCTTAACTTAGGATTTTATATTGATTGTGACGTAATTAATTAAGGCCCAATCCCTAATTATCTATCAGCACCTATAGATCGATAATTGGACTTAATTAATTAAATCATAAGAAAAAGTCGGATAACTTAGACTCTAGTCCACGTGCCTTGAGGAGTCACATACAGCGTGTACAGGATCCGTTGTGGCGGACACCGAGTGGCTCCCAAGATAGGACTCCGGACTTAGGTTTGAGTACTCGGCTACTGTTCTTCACGTGTAGAATTACTCTATCTAAGGTCTCGTGCATCATATAGGTAGTTTTATTACAGTCTTTATTTTATGTGCGGATCACTCTGAATGTAGACTGCTTGAGTCAGGTACGCATCTCTTACTCTACATGCATCATTGATTTTATCGCACATCTGCTTTTTCGTCTTCTCCCCCCTTTTATCGGACTTAAATAACCAGGAGAACCGAAAAATTCGTTAGGCGTTGTTTGCTTAAAAATACATAAAAAGAAAAAGTATAAAATTGGGACTGCTAAACACACTTGACCCTAAAAGACACCTCATTTGAAAATTTGTCTTGGGGAGAGCAACCCCCTCATTGTTTGATTTGGATGAGCGAGAAAGCGACCCGTACACTAGGCTCGATCCATATCCGAGCCCCGATCAGACTACCGGCCTTTTATACGGGACAGTCTGGTAGGTGGATTGGATTCCTATCATCTCGCGTAACCACTCTGATATCCTAACATTATCACCTAAATAAAATTGACAAGATAATTGACTGATCTCTTACGGTCTTCAGCTCAGTGTTGAGTAGGTGAACTTGAGGTTTGTTTGCTCATCTTGTGTGTTTCCAGATCTCATCCGCCCGACTCGCCAGATCAAGATGATGGGCTGGAGCTCTCTTAGGTAGCCTCTGCCTGCACCGCTTTTTAGCACTCCATCTCATTCATCTAGGTTGGTTAGTGAGAGCCGAGACCCGCTCTCCGAACCCGAGTTCGATTCTGCCCTGTTCCTCCTTGACCACCCCTCTACCAGTCTGGAGATACTAGTGCCAGATGCGAGACATCAGACAAATGATTTATCGGCACTTGAGTTTGGGTCTTTTGCCTTTGCAGAGACCATGGCCAGCAGCGAGGAGCGCACCGAGGGTCAGAGGCCAGAGACGACTACTTACGTACTGGACCAGGGTACGATAAACACCACCATGTTAGATTCCTTTGAGACTATGCAGCGACAGATACGTGATCAGGGAGCTTTCATGGTGGAGATGAGGAGAGAGATGGAGAGGCTACGGACAACGCGAGAGCAGCCGAGAGCCGAGGGATGGAGAGACCCAGATCAGCCAAAGGAGCCAGACCAGCTGGCAGCAGCAGCAGAGCAGCCGAGACCGATGCGGGAGTTGTACAACCCCGGATCGACATTGACACACCGGTGGGTGGTTCTTCCGACGATCGTGGGGGACTTCAGGTTTCCCCCACAGATACTACAGATCCTTCCCCGCTTCCACAGGCTCGCCACTGAGGAGCCCCATCTAGATCACCAGGAGTTTGAGATGATCTGCAGCATAGTCCACGATCGACAGGTGGACAAGGACACCATCAGGATGATTGCCTTCCCCTTCTCCCTTGCGGATAGAGCAGCCAACTGGCTGAAGCATTTGGGGAGATTTGTTTACACTTGGGAGCAGCTCCGCACCGAGTACTTGAACAAGTACTATTCACTCGGGCGGACCAATGCAGTGAGGGCCCTGATTAGCAACTTCTCCATTCTCCCCAACAAGCAGTTCCACGAGGCATGGGAGAGGTTTCGAGAGCTCACCAACCGATGCCCGCACTACGACATCACGAAGCCGAACCTAGTTCAGAGCTTCTTCTGCGGACTGACCCCAGAGCTGCAGGGCCTGATGAACGCTTCTTGTGGCAGTTCGTACTTCGTCAAGGATGAGGATCAGGTCTGGGCCATCTACGAGGAGATGGCCAAGAACTATACAGTGATGTCCCAAACCCGCCTCTATACTCAGGGACGCCCCCAGCCACAGACCGTACAATAGCAAAGGATAGCACGGGTCGATGCCGGTCCTTCCACTTTGTCCGCGATAGCCGCACAGGCTGAGTCTACAGCCACAGACATGGGCATCATCAGCGAGAAGCTGGACTGGATCGAGCTGATCGAGAAGAAGTAGTGCCAGGGCATATCGCAGATGGATCATATGGCACAGACGCTGAGTGACCTGAAGACAAAGCTCATGTGTCTCCAGGATGCACAGACGGCTTCTCAACCCCGTCTTTGGTCACGAGGAAACCCGAGCAGCATTGGTAGCTCGTCCCAGCACTCCAGTCATCCTAGACAGGTTCACCTTGTACAGGCGAAGTCGTACCAGCAGCCACCACAGTTCTACCAGTCATCACCATCCCAGGACACTCATATGGTGGATTACCAGTCGGATCAGCCCATTGCAGTACTCCCTCCACCCACCTACGAGCCAAAGTCGTTGATGGATGTCAATGGGATTTGGTACAACCGACCTCAGCCCGGTATCCGACAAGATCATCTCGGATTCTGCTGGTCGGCCGGAGGCACCAGTTTCCAGCAGCAACCTCCAGTTTAGGGAGGCCAGTACGGCCAGCAGCGTGAGCAGCACCAGCAGTCCTTGCCCCCAGTACACCACCAGCAGCAGTCATCCCAGCACCACCAACAGTATGGTCCTCGTCCTTATCAGCAGGGACCGCCTTGGAGGCGAGAGCAGCCTCAGCAGCAGCAGTATCATCAGCAGTACCCCTCTCACCCACACCAGCAGCAACAGCCTCACTACCAGCAAGGCCACCCGTCAGGTTCTCATGGGCTGGCCTATGAGAACCCCACCTTGGATGATCTAGCCCGCCTCATGACCGAGCAGCAGGCTACTTTTCGACGAGAGATGGATGAGTTCCGCCAGGAGATGCGGGATATTGTGAGAGAGAAGGCCACCATCCCTTCCCAGATCAAGCCGAACCCGAACAACCTTAAGAGGAAGTCTGAGCAGGTAGAGTTCACTGAGATTACCACTCCTAGTGCTTCACTTGGTGATATGTATGCATACATGTTTGATGCTAATTTTGTTACACTTAGGAGCGGTAGGATGCCAGCAGGCAGTGCCTCGTCTGAGCGATGACCCCACGCCACTTCAGGAGCGCCAGGCGAGGAGGAGCACGGTAGTGATGCCGCGAGAGATAAAGACTGTGGTATTGACGCCACCATGGATGTTGATCCCACCGACGGTACTGAGGTCGTCGCTTCACCAGATGGAGGAGGTGGTACTGATGCCACCACTACAGTTGCTGAGCCAGAGCGCGGTACTAATGTCGCGATTCCAGATGCCGAGTGTGGTACTGAGGCCACCATTTCCAGTTCTGCTAGTCCTGTTGTTTTTCCTTCCGTACATGTATCTCAGGACATTTCTGCAAATAAAGGAAAGGGTTTGTTATTTTCGGATCCGCATGTGTTGATTGATGATGTTTGTGTGGATTCTGTTGTTCATGAGCATGCCAGACCCTCTCCTAGACACCTTCATCTGAGAAGGACCATGTAGTCCCCCTTTCCCAGAGCACTCCATTTGGCTAAGGGGAAGAAAAAAGATAATCAAAAAAAGAATCATCAGAGAGAGTTCAGCCAACAGATGATAGATAGATTCCATATACAGCTGACTCTACAGGAGGCCATGGAGCACATCCCTCTACTCCAGAGATCACTCAGAGATAGGACCGCAGTTAGGAGGAAGAGACAGAACCATCAGTCAAAGATCCATGTGCTTACTCATGCCACTTGTTTCGCGATTCAGAACCGTCTGCCAGCCAAGAGGTCAGATGCAGGAGCCCCGTATGTCAGATGCCATATCCATGAGCAGAGGTTCGACCGCACTCTATTAGACAGCGGTTCTTCGATCAACCTACTTTCGGCATCCCTCCTCGACCACTTCGAGTTGGGCCCTCTCCGACAGAGCAGGACGGTCCTTCAGTTTATTGATCGATCTGTCAAGAGGCCGAAGGGGTTGCTAAAGGACGTTGTCGTCACGATTCAGGGCCTGAAATTCCCCGTGGACTTCGTTGTGTTGGACATGGAGATCCCTGAGTCTGTGATCGATACCCCCATCATTTTAGGACATCCATTCTTGGCCACGGCCAAGGCAGTGTCTGACCATGATAGCGGGAAGGTATACTTTCGCGTCGAGGGTGAGAGTATACAAATAGAGATGGTAGAGGAGACTAGAGCCAAAGATTCAGCTTGCTCAGAGCCGACTTCCGATTCAGGGCAGATGACAGAGGCAGGGCGAGACATCCACCAGAACTGCGATTTTGTGATTATAGATGACGACGCAGTTTGGACAGATCCAGTCGCACAGGCCATCCTCTCACCTTCAGAGTTTTTTGATGCAGAGACGCCAGCAGAGGAGAGCTTGGAGAGCGCGTTCCTGGTCCAGGATACATCTCAGGCAGCAGATCCGGTTCCCGACCGCGAGACAGATTTTTGTGAGTTTTATACAGATCCCTCGGAGTCAGATATTGATTGGGCAGAGGTTTGATGATTTGATATCATGTCTGACTTCCACTAAGCCTACAGCTAGGGAGGAGGTTGATTCCATACAGAGCAGAGACAGACCAACAGAGCAGCCTTCTTCAGATTCAGATTGTGAGCAAGAGTTCTCATTCTCCCATGCAGATTTGGCAACATTCACTCAGACTTTTCAGACTCCAGATCCGCCAACACCTACTTGTCCAGACCTGAAGCCGCTACCGTCGTCGCTGAAGTATAGGTTCCTTTCGGGTGAGCATGAGATGTACCCAGTCATTATCTTCGCTGATTTGACTGGAGAGCAGGAATCCCGTCTGATGGGGGTTCTTGAAAAGAACCGCAAGGCGATAGGATGGAGTGTAGCCGATCTCCAGGGGATAAGTCCGGTCTTGTACTCCCACCATATCCATCTCGAGGAGGAGGCAAAGCCATCGCATGAGTTCCAGTGACGGCTGAACCCAAATCTTTGAGATGTTGTCATGAAGGAGATCTCGAAATGGTGGAGCGCCGATTTTATCTACCCTATCTCCGACTCCAAGTGGGTCAGTCCATTGCATGTGGTACCCAAGAAGACGGGCATCACCACAGTTGTTAGTGAGTCTGGAGAGAAGATCGCTACCCAGGTACCCATTCTTGGCGGGTCAGTGTGGACTACAGACGATTGAACCAGACCACCAAGAAGGATCATTTCCCCCTGCCCTTTATTGATCAGATTATTGAGAGGCTGGCAGGGAAGAGCCATTATTGTTTCTTGGATGGGTACTCCGACTATAATCAGGTGTCCATTGCGCCCGAGGACCAAGACAAGACCACTGATAATCACGGAAATCGAGAGAGCCTAAATTGGTGTCTCACACAAGGCGGAGACAACCGTCACTGTGGCGGCTCTCTCGATTTCCGTGATTATCAAATGGCACCGTTGCCGGGGAGCAACAGCGAGTAGTTCTCACTTTGTTTGATTGTGTTGATTGTCTACCATAGCCTTACTTCCGGTCTCTTACAGTTTTGATATATCTGTTGAGCTATCTGACCATCTCTTTACTTGTCTTCTTGCGAGGGACCGCGGAACGAGGCGGATCGCCTAGGTGACCCGAAGCAACCTTGGGAAGCGGAGTCGGCTTTTCTTAAGCCAAGCCGGCAGGAGAGAGCAGGAGGAGTGAGAGAGAGTGTTTGGTTTAGCTTGCATTTTATTTCTGTGAGAGAGTGACTTTGATAATTTGTAATAATACAGGTACATTCGGACTTGGACACTACCGGGCCTAACTTCCAAGTGTTTGTTCACTTGGGGGCTCACCGCGGTTTTGTGTTTTTCGCGGTTTTCTCGCCTTCATTTCTATTTGTTTCACGAGGATTTAGCCCCTAGACATAGGGATTTTTGTTGACTGTGACGAACTAAGAAGCTAAGGCCCAATCCCTAATATCTTGCCTGCACCTATAGAGCGTAATTGGACTTGGCTAAAATTCACTTGAAAAAGCTATTTGACGTGAACTAGAGCCCACGTGCCGCGAGCCCACCCTGTTAAGCGCTACTCCTGAACTCGAGTGTGTCGAGAAGAGGAGGGGTGAGCCAAGACCGGACTCCGGACTCTTTTCTTTGTCATAGCTACTTGTTCTTCACGTTAATAGAAGTTGCTCATCTTAGGACGATTTCCTCGTGCATGCATATAGGTAGTTTAAATTACTGTCTTTCAATTATGCGCGGATCACTTTGCATGTAGAGTGCTGGCAACAAGGTACGCATTTCTATCCCTGCATGCATCATAGATTTTGACCGCGCATCGGCTTTTCCGCTTTCCTCCCCCTGTTTTATTGAATTTTAATAACAAGGAAATTGGAAAATTCGTTAGACGATGTTTGCTCAGAAAAACACCTAAAAAAGTGAAAACAATAAAAATTGGGACTGCTAATGCAAACTCGACCTTAAAACTCATCCCACCAAAAATTTTATTTTGGGAGAGTAACCCCCTCCTTGTTTGATTTATCTGCTGCGAGAGAGTGCCTCGACACTAGGATAGAGCCACATCTGAAATTTTAGTTGACTACTGGTCGTGGTTAGTCGTTCTCCAGTGAGGATCTCTCCGGTAACCGGTAAAGCGGACCGCGATATCCTTAACAGATTGAATTAGCGGGAGCGACCGGGTTACGGTCCGCGAATTCATACTGGCTGGGAAAGATCTGACGTGGATTGGGACAGTCGGCTAGGAAAGTAGGATACCTAACAGCTCGCTCTAACGCTCTGATAGATTGACTGATCACCTAATAAAAATTGACAAGATAACAGACCGAACTCTCACGGTCATCAGCTCAAGTGTGGAGTAGGTGAAACTGGGGTTTTGATTTATCATCCTGTTTGCATTCCAGATCTCATCCGCCTTTCTCTCAATCAAGATGATGGGACGGAGATCTCTTAGGCCGACCTTGTCGGCACCGCTATCCCGCACTCCTCCTTATTCATCTAGGAATACCTCGGAGAGTCCGCTCTCCGAGCCTAAGTTTACATCCACCCTGTTCCCCCTCGACCACCCTTCTCATTCTTCTTCCATCAGTCCAAGAGTGTCTGAATACAGTGCTTCACAGTGTTCCGCTCATTCGACAGCACCTGAGATGGCCTCTTTTGCTTTTTCAGAAAATCCAGCCATGGCAGATAGAGGCGAGCATGAAGATGATCATGAGCACCCTCCGTTCATATTTGATCAAGCAGCCATCAATAATTCCTTGTTAGCATCCCTGGAGACTATGCAGCAACAGATCCGTGACCAGGGCACATTCATGGGTGACCTTATGAGGGAAATTGCTCAGATGAGAGAAAACCGGGAAGGTGGTGGAGGAGGAGGACCAGATGCAGGAGGAGGCGATCCAGACGGCGAGAGACCGCCACAGACTATCATGAGGGAATTGCACAACCCAGCCGCATCCCTCACTCACCGATGGATTCGACTCCCACCCATCCACGGAGATTTCGAGCTTCGGCCCCACACTATCCAACTGCTACCCAAATTCCATGGGTTGCCGACCGAAGAGCCGCACCTCCACCTCCAAGAATTCGAGATGATTTGCAGCACCATCCATGATCGGTTGACGACCGAGGACACAATCAAGATGATTGCCTTTCCATTCTCTTTGGTTGACAGAGCCGCCTATTGGCTCAAACATCTTGGGCGTTTCGTCGACACATGGGCAGATCTCCGGACCGTATTCCTGAAGAAGTACTATCCTCTCGGCCGGACCAACGCAGCTAGAGCAATGATCAGCAACTTCGTCATGATCCCAAACGAACAATTCCATGAAGCCTGGGATCGATTTAGAGAACTCATTGACCGGTGTCCACATCACGACATCTCCAAGCCTAACCTGGTGCAGAGTTTCTTCTGTGGCCTGACACCGGAGCTGCAGGGGCTTGTCAACGCCTCTTGTGGTGGATCCTATTTTTCCAAGGGTGAAGATGATGTCTGGGCCATCTACGAGGGCATGGCAGAAAATTCTACGGTGATGACTCAGGCCCGTGTCTACACCCAACAAAAGCCACCGCAAGGAGCAGGATCATTCCAAAGGATCGCACGCATCGATTCCGGTCCCAACACAGTGTCAGTTGCCGCAGCCCAAGCTGAATCAGCCGCCGCCGACATGGGCATCATCAGTGAGAAGCTGGACCGCATGGAGATCCTCGAGAAAAAACAGAATCAAGGCATGGCCCAGATGGACCAAATTGCCAAAGTTATGAGTGACCTAAAAACCCAAATGCTATGCATTCAGGAGGCCCAATCTCATGCCCAACAGCCTCCTAGGTCACAGGTTGCCTCTAGCAGCAGCAACCCCAACCAAGGCTCTATCTCATACCGTCAAGTGAATCACATCCAGGCAGAGCCGGTTCCGTTGTTGCAGTACCATCCAGAGCAACCGCCATCTTCCAACATGCAGATGGTGGTTTACCAGCCGGAGCAGCCACTGGCAGTTCTTCCTCCACCCTCCTTTGAGCAGGAACCATTGATGGAAGTCAATGGGATTTGGTATGACCGATACCCTCCGCCCGCAATTCGTAGGGATCACCCCGGATTCCGTTGGGGGAATGGTGGATCCTCGTCCCAACAGCATCCTCCTGCCCATGGACAGCAGAGCAGCCAGCATACACAGCAACAATAGCCCCAGTATGCCCATCATCAGCAATACCAGAATGGTCCTCGTCCCTCCTATCAGGGACAGCAGTGGAGGCAGCGACAGCAGCCTCAGCAGTCTTATCACCAGCCTTCCCCCCAGTATCAGCAGCAACAGCAGCAGCCCCATTTCCAGCAGGGACAGACATCCGGTCCTCAGGGTCCAGCCTTTGAGAACCCGGCACTCGATGATCTTGCCCGCTTGCTATCTGAACAGCGAGCATCTTTCAAGCAAGAAATGGATGAATTCCGGCAGGAGATGCGGGATATTATGAAAGGCAAGGCCGCCATACCCGCTCAGATTGAGCCTAACCCGAACAATCTGAAAAGGAAGTCTGAGCAGGTAGAATTTACATAGGATACCTCTCCTAGTGATTGTTTGAGTGACATCTCTTATTCCTATCATGATGCTGATTTTGTCACTACTAGGAGCGGTAGGATGCCAGCTGGCGGCGCCTCTTCTGAGCGACAACTAGAGGCAGAATCAGGAGCGCCAGAGGAACCGAGGAGCGGTGCTGATGCCGCTGATGATGATGAAGACGGTGGTGCTGATGCCACCATTTTGGATGTAGAACCAGAGAGCGGTGCTGATGCCGCAGAGACAGGTGCCGGTGGTGGTACTGAGGCCACCACATCTACTTTTGTTGAGCCTCCCACTGTGATGTTACCACATTTTGTACCCCTGGACTGTGGTAACAAAAAGAACAAAAATATGAATAAAGGAAAGGTTCCTGTTCAAATTGCAGATCCATATGTGTTGCATGATGATATTTGTGTGGATTCTCCATCTTCACATGTGCAGGGACCGTTTCCTAGTACTCCATCTGAGGAGGCCCCCACCATCCCCTTCCCTGAGGCACTCCGCCGGGTGAAGGGGAATAAAAAAGAAAATCCTAAAAAGAACCAGGAGGTAGAGTTCGGCAATCAGATGATTGACAGATTTCACATTCAGCTAACTCTACGAGAAGCGTTTGAGCATATCCCTTTCTTCAAAAAGAATTTGAAAGAGACAACCACTGTCAGAAGAAAGCGGAAGCGCAGAGACCAAATCCATATGCTCACTCATGATACTTGCTGCACCATTCAGAACAAGCTGCCAGCCAAGCGACCAGACGCAGGAGCTCCCTATGTCAGATGCGAGATTCAAGAGCAGCAATTTGATCGTACTCTATTAGACAGCGGCTCCTCAATTAACCTCCTTCCGGCAGCCTTACTCAAGCAGTTCGAGTTTGGCCCTCTTCTTCGAAGCAGAACGGTCCTTCAGTTTGCTGATAGGACGATTAAGAGGCCGAAGGGGTTATTGAAAGACGTGGTCGTTACCATTCAGGGCTTGAAATTCCCCATGGACTTCGTTGTGTTGGACATGGAGATCCCTGAGGCGGTAACTGATGCCCCCATCATATTAGGACGCCCATTCTTGGCCACAGCCAAGGCGGTGACCGACCATGATTGTGGGAAGGTATGCTTTCGCGTAGAGGGCGAGACCATACAAATAGAGACGATCGAGGAAACCAGAGCCAGAGAGTTAGAATGCTCCGAGCAATCTAGTGAAGCCGCGCAGATGACAGAGGAAGAGCTAGACGTCCACCAGGTTCGTGATTTCGAGATGACTGACGATGAATCCAACTGGAAAGACCCTGTAGCACCGACCCTCGCCTTGCCTACCAATTCATTGTATCGCAAGCTCATGGCAATCGAGAGCCGGGAGAGCACATTCCTGGATACGGATACACCTGAGGCTGACAGTGTGGTGACGAGTGGTGCCGATGATTTCAATTCTTGTTCGTCTGCTTCTGATCCCTCCTATTCCGATATTGAATGGGCCTATTTCGATGATCCGTTGTCTTGTCTGATTCATTCTGAGCCAACAACCGTGACAGAGTGCGAGCCCGTACAGTTTATTGATAATTCAGTCAGCCGCCTTTCGTCAGAAATTCATACAGAGCGAGAGTTCTCCCATGCAGACCTGGTAGCATTCACCCAGACATATCAGAAGCCAGATCTGCCGCCTCCCAGTTGTCCTGAACGGAAACCTCTACCGCAATCAATGAAGTATAGATTCCTTGCAGGTGAGCCAGATATGCACCCAGTCATTATCTCAGCAGATTTGACGGGAGAACAAGAATCTCGTCTGATGGAGGTTCTTGAAAGAAACCGCAAGGCAATCGGTTGGAATATAGCTGATCTCAAGGGGCTGAGCCCGAAGCTGTGCTCCCACCACATCTATCTTGAGGATGACGCTAAGCCTTCGCGTGAGTTCCAGCGACGGCTGAACCCGAATCTTCGAGAGGTTGTCATGAAAGAAATTTCGAAGTGGTGGAGCGCTGATTTCATCTATCCCATCTCCGACTCTAAATGGGTAAGTCTGTTACATGTGGTACCCAAGAAGACGGGTGTCACTACAGTGGTCAATGAGTCTGGAGAGGAGATCGCTACCAGAGTACCAACTTCTTGGAGGGTCTGTGTGGACTACAGACGATTGAATGAGGCCACCAAGAAGGATCACTTCCCACTACCCTTTCTTGATCAGATTATCGAACGGCTAGCCGGGAAGAGCCATTATTGTTTTCTTGATGGGTACTCTGGATATAATCAAGTGGCCATTGCGCCCGAAGACCAGGAGAAAACGACATTCACCTGTCCGTTTGGGACATATGCTTTCAGACGGATGCCCTTTGGTCTATGTAACGCTCCGGCGACATTCCAGAGGTGCATGTTGTCCATCTTCTCGGACATGGTGGGTGACTGTTTAGAGGTCTTCATGGATGACTTATCGGTCTATGGCGACGGGTTTGATGCTTGTCTTGACTGCCTAGATCGTGTGCTGAAGCGCTGCATAGAGGTCAATCTTGTCTTATCCTGGGAGAAGAGTCATTTCATGATGACTCAAGGGACGGTCCTTGGGCACATCGTCTCCAACAGGGGCATGGAGGTCGATCCTGCCAAGGTGGATATCATCAGAAAACTCAATCCGCCGTCCAATCTTCGTCAGTTACGGTCTTTTCTGGGGCATGTCGGTTTCTACCGACGGTTCATTCAGGATTTCAGTCGAATTGCCCGACCGCTCACTGACTTGCTGACCAAAGACACCGAGTTTATTGTTAATGATAAGTGTCTTGAAGCATTTGAGACTCTCAAGAGTATGGTTGTTTCAGCTCCTGTCCTTCAGCCACCCGATTGGTCTCTCCCATTCGAGATCATGACGGATGCTTCAGATTTTGCCGTTGGGGCTGTGCTTGGACAGAGGAGGGATGGATTACCGTTTGCCATTCACTACGCCAGCCGGACCTTAGATGCCGCTCAAAGGAATTACACTGTGACTGAGAAAGAAATGCTGGCCGTAGTCTTTGCTTTAGATAAGTACAGATCTTATATCCTCGGATCTAGAGTGACCATTTACACCGACCATTCCGCCATCAGGTACTTAATGGCCAAGAAGGATGCCAAAGCACGTCTGACCAGATGGATCCTTCTACTCCAGGAATTTGATATTGAGATTAAGGATAAGCCTGGAGTCAAGAATGTGGTGGCGGATCATCTCTCCAGGTTGGAGAATCTTGAGGAATCTGAGCCCAGCGCACCTATTACAGAGACGTTTCCAGATGAGGCGATCTTGGCTGTCACCTCACTCCCGTGGTATGCCGACTTTGTAAACTATCTTGTTGCCAAGACAGTCCCTCAGGGTTGGCCCAGGCAGAAACTCAAGACCTTCCTAGCTAAGGCCAAGTTTTACCATTGGGAGGATCCCGTCCTTTATCATGAAGGAGGGGATAGTATCTGGAGGAGGTGCATTCCTCAAGAAGAGCAGCATAGCGTCCTCACATACTGCCACAAGCTTGAGGCAGGAGGACATCATTCTGGAAAAAGGACAGCACAAAAGGTGCTTCAATCCGGCCTATGGTGGCCTACTCTCTTCAAGGATTCTGATGAGTTCGTGAAGGGATGTACTGACTGTCAGAAAATGGGAACTTGCGGACAGAGAGACATGATGCCCATGCAACCCATTCACTTCTGTGAGGTTTTTGATGCATGGGGGATTGATTTCATGGGCCCATTTCCTAAGAATCAGGGATTCGAGCATATTTTGCTCGCTGTGGATTATGTCAGTCGATGGGTTGATGCCATCCCCGCCCGAGCCGCAGATGCGAAAACCGTGTGTAAATTCTTGAGGAAAAATATCATTTCACGGTTCGGGGTACCTAGAGTTTTGATTTCTGACGGGGGGTCTCATTTCATCAATGACAAGGTCAGGGCCCTTGCTGACGAGTTCGGCATTGACCATCGGGTTGCCACTCCGTATCACCCTCAGACTAATGGTCTTGCTGAAGTATCGAATCGGGAGATAAAGACTATCTTGCAGAAAGTTGTCCGCCCAGACCGAAAGGATTGGTCACAGCTTTTGGACTCGGTCTTGTGGGCCTATCGGACCTCTTTCAAAAATCCATTAGGGACATCTCCCTTTCGTCTCGTCTATGGCAAGCCGTGCCATTTGCCAGTAGAAATCAAGCACAAATCTTTTTGGGCAGTTACTGAGTTACTTTTGGATCCCGAGAGTATAGGAGACCAAAGAAGAGCAGAATTGGCAGCCCTGGAGGAATTGAGAGATACAGCCTTTTCGAACAGCCTACAGTACAAAGAGAAAGTGAAGACATGGCACGATTCGCATATCAGCCATAAACAGTTTGAGCCAGATCAGAGAGTATGGTTGTTTGATTCCAGGCTGAAATTATTCCCAGGGAAATTGCAGAGCAAGTGGAAAGGTCCGTATGTGGTTAGGAAGGTACATGACAATGGCAGCATTGATATATCCGAACCGTTATCTTCGTCCACCTTCCGCGTCAATGGTCAACGCCTAAAGCTATATCGAGATCATGATCCGCCGACCATTGACGTTGCCCCCATTCTTCTGGTATGAGATGTGTCCTCTAACTCTCATCAACTACATCTTATACATGGTGATCAACTCCATCTGCCGCTGTACAGGTCCATCTGTTCATATCACTTTCATCTGTTGAGTCATTTTCTTCTTTTCTTCTTTTCCATCTCTATCTTCTTTATCTATGAAAAAGGTGCCGCCCTTGTAGACAGTTCCGCAGACTTAGGACGTACTTTGTCCTAAGTATAGGGGGTGTGCACCTTGAGTTTCTATATTCTTTGATCCTCTCCATTGTCTCCTCTTCTTGTCTATACTTAGGGATATCTTACCCTAAGTATAGGGGGAGACAATCTGAGTACGATCTGTTCATTCCCACCCTTGACCCTCCCTGCTTTGTGTACAGTCTGCTACACTTAGGATTATTTGATCCTAAGTATAGGGGGGACGGTCAACTTCTCATTCATTCATTCATTCCGTTAATTATTCCTTCATTCTTTAGACTTGCCTATACTTAGTACAAGTTATGTCTTCTCTTTTCTCTCTGATCTATGAGGACATAGCTCAAGCTAAGTATAGGGGGGTCGTATATACTACGTATATACTTTAGCCATAACTCGTACTTTCGTAATAAATATAGCTAATAATTCTTTAAAATTCATTAAAAATCCTTAATAAAAAGATGTGGTTACTCCTCAAATTCTTTTTGTATTTACTGATTAATAAATCAGGTGAAAATATTGTGTTACATGTTTTCAACCTTTGTAAAATGTGTGGTTTGTAAAACTTCTTTTCTTTATGTGAAATAAAATGTTTGAAAAATGATTTGCAAATGGTTTGAAAAATGGTTGCAAAAATATGTTGAAAAATCTATCTATACTGTTTTGAAAACCTTTGCAAAATGATTTTCAAATGTGTGTACATGTTTGTAAAAATTATTTTGGACTATAGTTTTCAAAAATTGTGTGAAAAGCTTGTGTCAAATAAGTTTGAGGAATACTAACATCACACCAAAATCCACTACCTATATATATGTATAAAATTGATCACTTACCCTTGTAAATTCTTAAAATCCACTTCTTGTAGATATAAGAAGCACTACCGTGTACATATTTTCACCTAGTTTTTAGCCAAAACTTTTTGTTTTCAAAAATACCCAAAAAACATTTGCAAAACTAAAATCCAAAAACATTTGAAATATCTTTTTGAAAAATACAAAAAAATGCATCTGCACGCATCATCATTATCTTTTCAAAAATCCATAAAAAGTTCAAAATCTTGAAAATTGTATCACAAAAATATTTCTTGCATTGCATGGCATGAGCATTTTTCGGATTGAGTTTGATAGTTGAACAAGTCTAAGTAAAATCCGGAGATTGGAGCTTGATTGGACCTTAAAATCTACCTAATAACAGGAACCTTATAGGAACTGGGTTTGAGGTACTTCAGGTCTAGTTGACTTAATTCTTTGAGGATCACGGGACTTGGTTCAATGGATTCTTGACTGCCTAAGTAGAGTATTTCGGAGCACACGCACGACTCTTGTTGATAATGACCTAACTTGGACACCTGCACCTTTCACATAGCTCTCCACGGATGAGGTGGTGAGGAGGCAGTTTCCTTTGGCTTGGGGTAGCATATGAGGGTAGTACTTCTAGGCGGAACCTCTCTTCTTCTTCTAGTGAAGGAAGTGCACCTCAACTTGGTCTAGTGGTGATGAAGGCTAAAGACAGAAGCCGTGGGTTGCAATAAAGCTTCAAAAGAGGGATAGTCTACTGGCTCAAGAGGAAAATTTCTTGTATATATGCTGCACCATGTAGATATGCTGTACAGAAGTCCTTAAAAAAAAGAGAGAACTCCAAAAAAGTGGTGGGTCGGATTGAAAATTTAATAACCCCACCGGAGTGTATATAGTCCAATAAAGCAAAAGCTTATGGTATCCATGTTACATCTCATGAAGCTTGCAGCGGGAGACTTAGCTACACTGGTTGAGCTCCCAAAAGTCTATACTTCTTCCCCCTCTTCTTGAGCCGGTTGCACTTGAACTTAGAAGGGAATACCCCGCTTCTCGAGGAAAGAGTTGCTAGACCGAGGCATTAGAGTTACCAGGTTGGGGGAGGTTGTTTCTTTGTCACTTCTGAGGTGGGGAGCTACATATCACTTACACTGTACGAGTCAGATTCATAGTCATAAGAGTTTGCGTGTGAGTTGAAGTATTTCTGACCTGGCTATTGAGGAGACTTGGACAGAGTTTTGGGATTCTCAAGGACTGTTGGATTTCAAACTTGGTTCTCATTAAGGTTCCGACCGCACTAAAATTCCAAAGGTCCGACTTAAGCTCCAAGCTTTGATTTTGTGAAGACAAGTTTAATAATTAAACTTCGTCCAATTTTCTTCTTTTTCTTTTCTTTCTTTTCTCTTTATGCACTTATTGCATAAGTGTTTGCTAGGGACTAGCAAAGGTAAAGTATAGGGGGATGATGAATCCACATTTCATCATCTTTATTCTATCATTTTGGCACCAAAAACCCTAGCAAATGCCTGTAAATAGCATTAAAATCACCATCTTAGCGTTCATGCATGTGCATCTAAACAGTGTATAAATTACTGTAATTAAGGCCAAAATTATAGAATAAATAAAGAAAAGAAAAAGAATAAAATATTGTAAATATTTTATGACCCGAAACCCCGAGACCTAGGCATCTTGATGAATAGGTCGACAAGGAATAAAGTAGGGGGAGATAAGGTCAGGAACACAGATAAAATACCTATACATTTTATTCATTCTTTATTCATTTTGGGACCTATTTTTGGTTCCACTTTTTACACTTCAAATAAAGAAACTTTGTACATGAAAGTTGTAGATAATAAAACAAAGAAAAATACAAAATTGATTTCACAGAAAAATAATGTACAGGTAAAAAGTTATGGTCTGAATAAAAATCCAGAATGCCAACTTCCCAGACCCGTATCTCACAAATAAAAACTCCAAATGCAGCGTACTCACCTTTAATTGTATATAGAATAAAATAATCTATCCAATGGTGGTGGTTTCGCATTTGGCGGAGCTACGGTTTGAAAATTGGGTTTTGGACCCTCATTGTATAAGTGTACAGATTAAAATATTCACTTTATTCCTCATTCATTATTTATCCGATTTCATATTTTTAAGAGGTTGTAAATATTATTTATAATAATTATGTACATTAAAATCAGAATAAAAACATAAATAAAACTCAAAGAAAAATACTTGTATATATTATAATATATAGGTATAGTACAGGTATACATACATACACAAATAACACTTTCATTTTATTAAGTGTACAAAATAATTCAGAAAAATAAAATAAAAAGGTATTTATGTACATAGAAGTATTTTATGTTTTAGAAAAATGATAAACAAAAATAATAAAGATAAAATACACAAAATAAAAATAAAATACTTAAATATATATATATATACTATAAAGGGCATAAATGCAAACTTGTAAAAAATACGTTTCATAAAAATAAATAAAAATCACAGAAAAATTCTTCATAAAATAATAAACATTTTTTATTTTATAACCTAACATCAATAAATTCATTTACTATTTTATTTTGATTTTTCAAATAATTTCTAATCTAAATTTCCTGGTTGGTCCACGTGGACCAACCAGGCGCGGTCTAGAGTTGACCCCGGTCAACTCCCCCGACCAACGCCTGCCACCTCTGACGCCCGCGATTTTGCCCCATTTTCAAGAAATTATGGCGCCCGATCCTTCCATTTTCTCGCCTCGAATCCTTCTTGGAACTTCTTCCCTGATCATCACTCTCCCACGACGCGCCTTCAAACCACGCAAACTCCTCATGATGCGCGCGTGGATCTCGCTTGAAGGAGACGCCACCATCTTCTACTTAAACTGCCCGCCGTCTTCGAGCCCAAGTTTGAACCCTCATTAGCCATTAATCCTCCTCCCTGACGAGCTCTTCGTGTTGCTGGAGGTGACAGCTCCGCATCTACACCCTCAGGCGAGTCAAGGAGGCTCTGTAGCGGCTCCACCACCTCCGCCGACCACCGGCGTCGAGGTTCTTCTTCCTCAGGTAGCCCACCTTCGAGGCATCCATTATCTTCGTTCCTTTTTATGTCATTTTATTCCCCTTAGCTTCAGTATCAAAAACCCCTAAAAAAATCCGAATTCCATCGATCAAATCGACCTCCCATCGCTCATCGCCGGAGCGCACCTCCGGCCGACATCTCTTCGCCGTCCACAGACCACCTCCGACCCCCATTTCGCCTCCGCGGGGTCCAGGCAACTTGCCCTGGACCCTCTCACCTTGTTTTGCAGGTCAAAGCGCAGTCACGTGCCCGGCGATGAGCGATGGGAGGTCGATTTTACCTCGCGGGCCGGAGCGCAGTACTGCCCTGGACCCTCGTCACAGGCCGGAGCGCACCTCGGGCACGTGAGGTGACGTGGATTGGACCTCGGTGCGCTCCGGCCTGTGACGAGGGTCAAAGCGCAGTACTACCCTGGACCCTCGTCACAGGTCAAAGTGCAGTACTGCCCTGGACCCTCGTCACAGGCCGGAGCGCACCTCGGGCACGTGAGGTGACGTGGATTGGACCTCGGTGCAATTAAGAAAACTACGGGGTTCTAAGTGCAAATATTACAGAAATATTTAAACTACGCAACACAGTTTTTGGACTGAATAGAAATTACAAAATAAGCGGGGGTTGACTGCAAAATACCCTCGCTTAGGCGCTCTGGAGGTGACGCGTGGCGCGCATCCAACGGCTGGCGACGATGGCGGATCCAACGGCGGGAAGCGGGCCACTTATCCACGTGGCAGCACGAGAGCGGTCGATGACGGTTGGCGTTGACGTCTGGGATTAGATCTCAGTCAGAGATCTGACGGTGGACGGGCTTGGAAGATCGGACGGTCGTCACGCGAACTGGAGCTGCGGCTCAATCGGACGGTGGAGAAGCGAGGAGGGAAGACAGGGAAGAAGGCCGGCGGAGGCGAACTTCCCCGACTCCGATCTCGCTCCTCAGACGGTGGATGGGCTCCAAAATGGAGCTGCAGGCTCCTGGAAGGTCCGGCTATGTGCTGGGAGGCTCAGGTTCATCGGAGATGCTTCGATGTGCTGGCGCGAGGGCGGCGGAGCTCGGAGCTCCAGGTATCTCCGGCGAGAACTGCAAAAATGCCTTCCAGGTACGTTGACTGCGCTTTGACCTGCAAAACAAGGTGAGAGGTCCAGGGCAAGTTGCCTGGACCCCGCGGAGGCGAAATGGGGGTCGGAGGTGGTCTGTGGACGGCGAAGAGATGTCGGTCGGAGGTGCGCTCCGGCGATGAGCGATGGGAGGTCGATTTGATCGATGGAATTCGGATTTTTTAGGGGTTTTTGATACTGAAGCTAAGGGGAATAAAATGACATAAAAAGGAACGAAGATAATGGATGCCTCGAAGGTGGGCTACCTGAGGAAGAAGAACCTCGACGCCGGTGGTCGGCGGAGGTGGTGGAGCCGCTACAGAGCCTCCTCGACTCGCCTGAGGGTGTAGATGCGGAGCTGTCACCTCCAGCAACACGAAGAGCTCGTCAGGGAGGAGGAATTAATGGCTAATGAGGGTTCAAACTTGGGCTCGAAGACGGCGGGCAGTTTAAGTAGAAGATGGTGGCGTCTCCTTCAAGCGAGATCCACACGCGCATCATGAGGAGTTTGCGTGGTTTGAAGGCGCGTCGTGGGAGAGTGATGATCAGGGAAGAAGTTCCAAGAAGGATTCGAGGCGAGAAAATGGAAGGATCGGGCGCCATAATTTCTTGAAAATGGGGCAAAACGCGGGCGTCAGAGGTGGCAGGCGTTGGTCGGGGGAGTTGACCGGGGTCAACTCTAGACCGCGCCTGGTTGGTCCACGTGGACCAACCAGGAAATTTAGATTAGAAATTATTTGAAAAATCAAAATAAAATAGTAAATGAATTTATTGATGTTAGGTTATAAAATAAAAAATGTTTATTATTTTATGAAAAAATTTTCTGTGATTTTTATTTATTTTTATGAAACGTATTTTTTACAAGTTTGCATTTATGCCCTTTATAGTATATATATATATATATATTTAAGTATTTTATTTTTATTTTGTGTATTTTATCTTTATTATTTTTGTTTATCATTTTTCTAAAACATAAAATACTTCTATGTACATAAATACCTTTTTATTTTATTTTTCTGAATTATTTTGTACACTTAATAAAATGAAAGTGTTATTTGTGTATGTATGTATACCTGTACTATACCTATGTATTATAATATATACAAGTATTTTCTTTGAGTTTTATTTATGTTTTTATTCTGATTTTAATGTACATAATTATTATAAATAATATTACAACCTCTTAAAATATGAAATCGGATAAATAATGAATGAGGAATAAAGTGAATATTTTAATCTGTACACTTATACAATGAGGGTCCAAAACCCAATTTTCAAACCGTAGCTCCGCCAAATGCGAAACCACCACCATTGGATAGATTATTTTATTCTATATACAATTAAAGGTGAGTACGCTGCATTGGAGTTTTTATTTGTGAGATACGGGTCTGGGAAGTTGGCATTCTGGATTTTTATTCAGACCATAACTTTTTTACCTGTACATTATTTTTCTGTGAAATCAATTTTTGTATTTTCTTTGTTTATTATCTACAACTTTCATGTACAAAGTTTCTTTATTTGAAGTGTAAAAAGTGGAACCAAAAATAGGTCCCAAAATGAATAAAGAATGAATAAAATGTATAGGTATTTTATCTGTGTTCCTGACCTTATCTCCCCCTACTTTATTCCTTGTCGACCTATTCATCAAGATGCCTAGGTCTCGGGGTTTCGGGTCATAAAATATTTACAATATTTTATTCTTTTTCTTTTCTTTATTTATTCTATAATTTTGGCCTTAATTACAGTAATTTATACACTGTTTAGATGCACATGCATGAACGCTAAGATGGTGATTTTAATGCTATTTACAGGCATTTGCTAGGGTTTTTGGTGCCAAAATGATAGAATAAAGATGATGAAATGTGGATTCATCAACCACCTTCACCTGTCCCTTCAGGACATATGCTTTCAGATGCATGCCATTTGGTTTGTGCAATGCTCCGGCGACATTCCAGAGATGCATGTTGTCCATCTTTTTGGACATGGTGGGGGAGTGCTTGGAGGTCTTCATGGATGATTTCTCGGTCTACGGCGATGGATTCGATTTTTGTCTTGATTGCCTATACCGAGTCCTTCAACGATGCATTGAGGTTTACAGTGTGTTGTCTTGAAAGAAGAGTCACTTCATGGTGACTCAGGGGACGGTGCATGGCCATATCATCTCCAACAAGGGCATGGAGGTTGAACCGACCAAGGTGGATGTCATTAGAAAACTTAATCCATCGTCCAACTTGCGGCAGTTACGGTCACGTCGGTTTCTACAGGCGCTTCTTTCATGATTTTAGTAGGATTGGCTGACCGCTGACTGATCTGCTGACGAAAGACACCGAGCTCTTTGTAGATGATAAGTGTCTATCATCCTTTGAGACTCTCAAGAGTCGTATTGTATAGGCTCCTGTTCTCCAGCCTCCTGATTGGTCTCTCCCATTCGAGATCATGATGGACGCCTCCGATTTTGCTGTGGGGGATGTGCTAGGACAGAGGAGGGAAGGAGTCCCCTTTGCTATTCACTACGCTAGCCGTACATTGGATGCCACCCAACGGAACTATACAATCACTGAGAAGGAGATGCTAGCCGTAGTTTTCGCCCTAGATAAGTTCAGATCTTACATCATTGGATCTAGAGTGACCATCTATACTGATCATACCGCCATCAGGTACCTCATGGCAAAGAAAGATGCCAAAGCCAGATTGACCAGATGGATCCTTCTACTCCAGGAGTTTGATATAGAGATTAAGGATAAGCCTGGAGTCAAGAATGTGGTGGCGGATCATCTCTCCCAATTAGAGTATCTTAAGGATTCTGAGCAGACTGAGCCTATTTGTGAGACCTTCCCAGATGAGGCGATCCTTGCTATCGCCTCTCCCGATATTGTGAGCTATCTTGTCGCCAAGAAAGTTCCACAAGATTGGCCCAGGTAGAAACTTGAGACCTTCCTCACGAAGGCCAAGTTTTACCATTGGGAGGATCCTGTCCTTTATCATGAAGGAGGGGATAGTATCTGGCGTCGGTGTATTCCTCCGAAGGAGCACCACATCGTCCTTACTTACTGCCACAAGCTTGAGGCAGGAGGACATCACTTTGGGAGGAGAACGGTACAGAAAGTGCTCCAATCCGGCCTATGGTGGCCTACTCTCTTAAAGGAATCTGATGAGTTCGTGAAGAGGTGTACTGACTGTCAGAGGATGGGCACTTGTGTACAACGTGATATGATGTCGATGCAGCCCATACACTTCTGTGAGGTTTTTGACGCATGGGGCATCGATTTCATGGGTCCATTCCTTAGGAGTCAGGGATTTGAGTACATTTTGTTGGCCGTGGATTATGTGAGTCGTTGGATTGAGGCCATCCTCACTCGAACCACAGATTCTAGGACTGTTTGCATATTTTTGAGGAAGAATATCATTTCACGGTTTGGGGTACCTCGAGTTTTGATATCCAGCGGGGGGTCTCATTTCGTCAACGACAAGGTAAAGGCCCTTGCTAGCGAGTTCAGCATAGACCATCGAGTTGCCACTCCATACCACCCTCAGACGAATGGTCTTACTGAAGTGTCAAACAGGGAGATCAAGACATATTGCATAAAGTTGTCCGCCCTAACCGAAAGAATTGGTCACAGCTTTTGGACTCAATCTTGTGGGCATATAGGACGTCTTTCAAGACTCCTTTGGGTACATCTCCCTTTCGCCTTGTTTATGACAAGCCCTGTCGTTTGAGCTGAGACATAGGTCACTTTGGGTTGTTACTGATATACTTATGGATCCAGTGTGTGTAGGAGACCAGAGGAGGGAAGAGTTAGCAGCCCTGGAGGAGCTTCGTGATATAGCCTTTTCAAACAGCCTACAGTATAAGGAGAGAGTGAAGGAGTGGCATGATTCTCATATCAACCACAAGCAGTTTGAGCCAGGACAGAGAGTATGACTGTTTGATGCTAGACTTCATTTATGTCTAGGGAAGCTACATAGCAAATAGAAGGGACCTTATTTGGTTAGAAAGGTACATGACAATGGGAGTATTGATATATCTGAGTTGTCTTCTGATGCTACCTTTCGTGTTAACGGCCAACGGCTCAAGCCATATCTAGATCATGAGCCGCGGGTCGTTGTTGTTGCCCCGATTCCCTTGCGTAAGATGTGGTCTCTTGACTCACGTCTATTTCATCTCACGCCTGAATATCACTGTTCTTCCGACTTGTATAGATCCAGTTGTCCATATCACTCTATTCTTTAGTCCCACACCCCTTTTCTCATCTTCTGATTATGCTATACTTAGGGTGTACCTTACCCTAAGTATAGGGGGTATAGGACTCTCGGGTATTCTATTGATTCTTTCTACCTCTATTTTGTTGTCTATACTTAGGGATATTTTACCCTAAGTATAAGGGGGTAGACCATGTACATCCTTCCACTCGGATTTCCCTTCATGTACAGTTTTTTATACTTAGGATTACTTGATCCTAAGTATAGGGGGAAACACCGAGTCATCTTCATTGTATTCTTTGATTCATCCTTGTATATACTATTCCTTTTCACTTCCCTATACTAAACACGAGTTATGTCTTCTTCATCGCTCTTGATCACTCGGAGGACATCGTTCGAGCTAAGTATGTCGTATATATTTCATATATACTTTAGCTGTAACTCGTACTTTGTGTGAGTGTGTTAATAAATAAAAATGGCTAAAAATCCCTAAAATTTAAAAATTCCCTTGTACATAAAATTCTTCTTGCACATACCTATTTATTTATAAAAAATATTTTTTGTACAAATGATTGTAAAAATGATTTGTATAAATAGCTTGTAAATATTTTCATATCAAAATTATGTATATGGTACAAAATTTTTGTAAAATGTTTGGAAAACAAAAAAGTTTGTAAAAACCTTGTGTAAATTTTTGTGAATATTTTTCAAAACTTCGCATTCATGCATACATCCATGTTTTCAAAACATTTTTCAAAAATTTTGCATAATTGTAAAAAGCATCTTTGTAAATACTTGTATAGTTTTTCCAAATCATAGTTGACATTTAAGCTAGCCTGGAATTAAATTGACAAATGGAGCTTGGTTAAGACCTTAATCCAACTAATTATAAGAGGAACCTTATAGAGCTTAAGATTAAGACTTTTCAGGTCCATTGGGACTTAATTCTTTAAGTCCACTAGGCTGTGAGCATATGTCATCTTGATGAGCCTAAGTAGAGCACTTAATAACGCACGTATGACTCTCAGAGACAATGGTTTTACTTGCACCAGCACTTTACACATAGCTCCCCATGGATGAGGTTGTGAGGAGGTAGTTTCCTTTGGCTTGGGGTAGCATATGAGGGTAGTACTTCTATCCGGAACCTCTCTTCTTCTTATAGTGAAGGAAGTACGTCTTAACTTGGTCTGGTGGTTATGAAGTCTAAAGACAAAAGTTGTGGGTTGCAAAAAAGCTTTAAAAGATGGATAGTCTACTGGCTCAAGAGGAAAAACTCCTTATGTATATATGTTGCACCACGTAGATATGTTGTACAGATGCACATGAAAAAAAAGTGCAAAAAGGAAAAACTCCAAAAAAGTGGTGGGTCTGATAGAAAATGATAATCCCACCGGAATGTATATATAGTCAAATAAAACAAAGCTTATGTTACACATGACCATCTCATGAAGCTTGCAGCCGGAGACTCAGCTACACTGGTTAGAGCTCCCAAGAGCATGGCTACACTGGTCATGGTCCATTCTCTTCTTCCCCCTCTTCTTGAGCCGGTTGCACTTGAACTTAGAAGGGAATACCCCGCTTCTCGAGGAAAGAGTTTCTAGACCGAGGCATTAGAGTTACCAGGTTGAGGGAGGTTATTTCTTTATTACTTCTGAGATGGAGAGATACATATCACTTACACAGTACAAGGAAAGATTCATGGTCATTAGAGTTTGTGTATGTAGACTTGTTCTGATCTGGTTGATTGAGGAGTCTTGACCATAGATTGGTGGAACTTAGAGGTTGTTAAGTTTTAACCTTAAGTCCAAATAAGGTTCCGACAAATGAATAATCCAAAGGTATGACTGAGCTCCATATTTCAATTTAATGAAGGAAAGTTTAATAATCAACCTTGATCTCCTCTCTTTTTCTTTCTCTTTTTCTTTTGCACTTCTTTTTCAAATAAGTGTTTGCTAAGGGACTAGCAAAAGTAAAGTAAAGGGGGGTGATGAATCCCCATTCATCACTCTTTATTCCTTTATTTTAGCTAGAAACCTTAGCAAAATACCATGTCAATACGCGTAAATACAATAATTTGTCAAAATGCATGCATAATGTATTTAACCATAATTAGCATGTTTTTGCATAAAAATAAAGGAATAAAGAAATAAAGAAAAAGAAGGAAATATTTAGAATAAATATTGAGTGACCCAAACCCAAGGAAGGGCTCCACAAGGGCCTGACCGTAAAATAAAATAAGTAGAGAGAGATAGGGTGACTCAACATGGTGTACATATCCCTCTATATGTAAATAATTTATTTTCTAAAAATAAAAATATATTTGTGTTCTCTATATTTTATACATATTTGTAAAGATAAGAATAAAATAAAAATGGGAAAATGAAACAAAAATAAAAATAAATAAATTTTCTCTAATGTATATATACCATGTACATAAAATACAAGACCTAATTAATTCACCCTTGTAAATACCCAATAAAAATTCAATAAAAAAATTATATTCCTTATTTTATGGTTTAAATAAATAAAATATAAAATAGGGATAATTGTACAAAAATAGATAATTAAAAATAACAATTAAAAATACATATATAAATATACGCGTATATAATAATAATATAATATCAATACCTAATTTATTTTTCAAAAAAAATTAATAAAAATCATTAAAAATACTTTGAAAATAAATAAACTTTTTTCATGTTTAAAATATTTCAAATAAAATCATTTTCTATTTTAAAAAGATTTTACAAATAATTAATAATTAGAATTATTTGATTGGTCCAGGGGGGATGTTGACCCCCGGTCAACTTCCCCCCAGGACCACCAGTTCCGCGAACCTGGTCACCGACCCGATTTCTCCCATTTCTCATGACCAGATCCGCCACCCATATCCCTAAACCCCGGGCTCCGATTACTCTCGATTCATCACTGATCCACACCCGGGGATCGTCCTAGGGATCTGTGCATCAGCATGCCCTACCTGACTCCATTTCTACCGGATCTCCACCACTATTTAGCTCAGCTCCGTCTTTCATTTCAGACCACCTTCGGCCACCGTTTCACACCCCCAGGACCTCCGTCTCCTACCCTTGAGTGATAGCAAGACCCAGGAGGCGTTGCAGCGAGGATTGGAGCGCTCTAGCCCCAGGTTCGGTGGTTCTCACCGCCGTGCTCCGCCCGAAGGAGCTCAAGCCTCTGGAGACGTCGCTCCATTGAGGCAAGGACCCCAGGAGGTCACCACCTCCAGCACAGACGTCTACGATCATCTGGCAGCCTCGCCACCCCTTAGATTCGCTTCCATTTCGATTTCGCGATTTAGCGTCGCCGGCCTTCGCCGGCCATTTCGCTCCGCTCCGACAATCCTTTCGATCATACGACTATCGTGTCACCTTCACGAGACTCCTCTACACCTTATACGCTCCTCCAATCATCCAGACTCGCCCCGGAGCAGGACCACTTCTCTCCTCCGCTGTCGCCTCGACGGAGAGCGATGCCCCACCTCTTATACGCACCCACTCCGCTCGTAACCGGGTCGAGGCACTTTGCCCTCGACCCAGCTTTCTTCCTGTGCAGGTAAAATTAAAGAAGGACCTCATCTGGGGGGTCCAATAGTCGAAGCACAGCTGCTCCAGGCGATCCTCATCGTCGGAGCTCTCAGGACGCTCTCGACCCTGTTGGAGCCTACTGATCGTTGAAGACGACTTCAGACTTCCTTTCCCCTATCAGAGCAGCACCGTAGGAGGACTACCGCGCACATATTTGGCCGACGAAACTCGCCGGCGACCTGTTCTTGGAGGACCTCCAGGCATCGTCAGATCGATCCTTTGCTCCAGATCAGATCACATCCGTCCATCTGAGGGTTGCATTCAGACGTTGGATCGAGCTCGCTCAGGATCCCATCTGGAGCGTCGATCATCGAAGGGGTATCCACCACTCTCAACCGTCCGATCATACATGGACTCCCCTCGCCCGTCAGATCAGAATAATAAGGTTAAATATTGCTTAGGCCCTTCCTACTTTAGCATTTACTGTTGAGTGTTGTAAATATTTTACGTAGTTATTTTTAATTTGGAATAATTGCACTTTGGATCTGGTAGTTTTGAGTAATTGCATTCTAGTCCCTCTAGTTGTGAGGCACGTGCAACGACACGTGAATTTTGAGCTTTTTGCATGTAATGGGTTGGGTTTTATAGATGTTATGGAATGAATCTTTAGTTTAATTATTTGCATATATACCCTTGTGCGTACTGGAATTGGAACATGTGCGAATTTTGTGGTTTAGCCTTTATACTTTTAGCACGTATTTCTGTTTAGCCCTTAGAACTATGTTTTCTTGCACTTAGGTCCTTGTATGATGTGTGTCTTGTCTTGATTGAATAAAATATCAAATCAAACCCAAATCCAGTGAAATTTGGAAACATGGCTCCTGCCACTGTGAAAATTTTCCTAATTTGTTGGGATATTTTTATGGCTTTTTGCTATTTTAAAAATTCAAAAACATGCATTTTTGTTATTGTTCGAATTGAAAAATAAAAGAAAAATATAAAAACTTTTCTAAAAATTCATAAAAAATTAGGGATTGTTTGTTTTGTTGTTTTCTAGCTTCTATCCGAATTTGGTTTCATTTGGACTTATAAAACTCTAAAAAATTACAAAACTCTAAAAATCTTATAAAAATTCTAAAAACTATAAAAAAATTCAAAAAATTGCAATTCCGGTTTTTGTAGCTTAGTTTTTGTATTTACTCTTCATAACAATTGCCATCAGATTTTTAGAGGCTAATTAGTTATTTTTATTTAGGCTATCAAATCTGATTGTACATTTTGTCATTGTTTTCCCTTTTCTCAATTTTTAAAAATCCATTAAAAATTATAAAATTCCCAGAAAATTACCAAAAACATTTAAAAATATAAAAAACACAAAATAATTTTATTTGAATTTTCTGAGCATTTTTGGAGTGTGTAATAAATTGTTAAATTTGTTCTTTTATCCATTTTCTTATATTTTCTTAGATGATTAAAAACACAAAAAAATTAAAACACCTAAAGTCCACCAAAAATATTTTGTTCTTTTTTTTATCTTTTTGACTACATCATAGGCCGATCCGGTCGATCCGTGCTCCTTGTATTCGACCATGGTTGCTATACCGGGTTAAATAAATAGCGAAGACCACTATTCGGATTTCATTTCTAATTACTCTTCTTTGGTGGTCTATCTTTCTTGCTGATCGATTTTCGAGGGATTGAGGTCGCAACAACCCGTGACATTTATCCCCCTTGGTCTCTTGTGGATCTTTCAGTCATCAATATGCATGTGATATTTACAAGGAAATTTGGCTTCTTATTTAATTCAAATATGCATGCTAAAATGCAGATGTTAATTCTAAATGCATGAATGAGAATAATGCAAACTAAATGGAGAAATGTAGCAAATTTTTCGGGAACAAAGCTCTATTTTCAACTTTTAAAGTGATGAAGCACAAATTCATCAGTCATGCTCGGGTACAAACTTTTCCATGGCATAAACCTTCTTCTTCTTCTTTTATGGATACACGCTTATTATAAAAACGAACTTCAAAATCTCTCTTGATCTTAACTGGAATAGATACGAGGTTTCGACGTAGTCATGGAACATATGGCACATCCCGAAGTACCATTTTACTATCACCTAGGTCAAGCATGTCTATCCCAACACCTTCGACATCCAAGTAGGTGATGTTCCCCATGAAGATCTCATGTACTCCTTTATTTACCTCCTCGAAGTCAACTAGCCCCTCCTTCATCTTGGCAATGTGACGGGTTGCACTAGAGTCAATCCACCACCGATCATAACCCGTAACCATAGAGTTGCACTCCACGACATTCGCAAATTCAATCTTCTTTTTGCCTTTGTTTTCAAATACTTTAGAATTTCCCATCTTCTTCTTGTTGGAGCAATTGACCTCGAAATGGTTATATTTGTCGCAACCGAAGCATGAGTTACATAGGTATTTTCCACCTTTTCCCTTGAAATTTACTTTGGAGGATCCTAGTCTTCTCTTTTCATGCACCATATTTGCTTGGTCTTATTCTTTCTTAACCTCAAAGATCTTGACTTCCGATCTATGTTTCAAGAGGTCCTACTTAATAGTAAGTTGTGCAGGTAGGTCCAATACACTCTTGATGTTGTCGTTCATCCTTAAGGATGTGACAAACATGTTAAGTGACAACGTGAGACTTCGTAGGATGGTTCCAATTTACATACTTTCTGGAATTGCGAATTCAACATCTGCTAGATCCTTGGCAACCACGATCATCTTTTCATACACTTGAGGACGATTTCAAATTCCTTCATTCTAGAATTTGTACTTATGTAGAAGAAGTTGGACGCTCACTTCTGACATGGAGTGATATTTCTTCTTAACTGTAGTCCAACGCTTGCACGCTGATTTACGGGTCTTGAAGACATGAATCAGATTCAACACCATGTGTGTCCATATAAAGCTCCTAGCTCTATTATTCATTTTCTTCCACTATTCATGAAATCAAAAATCTCCTCCATGAATGGATTCTCACATAGGTATCATCGGATTTGTCTTTTATGGAGTGTATGATATGGTATAGCATGTTAAAGTAGATTTTTCTACTCTATAGTTCATAATAGTACTGCTAAGATACTCAATTTTCCAAACCTTGGTAGTAAATGTTATGCTTGACATTTTAGATCCATCTAAATAAAATTTAATAAAATATAATAAAGTGCAATTATACAAGAATATGCTAAGGTACATGTTTATCATGTTATTTTTTGAGATTTTTACCCAGCAGACCCTATAATCTTTGTCAATTACCTCCACGACTTTTGAAACAATCTAATTCCTCCCTCGATCCTGTAAACTTGTTAACTCTTACCGTACAGATCATGTAGTTATCTCACATCAATTTGCCCGTTAAAACTAATAGGATTTTGTTATGTTCTTCTACATTATACCCATTTTATTTTACAATTTTACATTGAGCGTCATTCCCCTCTACCGCCTCCTCCACCCCTGGTCTGCTCATCCCCTACCTCCACCGCAGCAGGGACCCTCGCCCCCTTCCCCACCTCCACCGCAGCAGGGACCTACGCGTGTATAAAACTATCTCATGTTTTTTGGGTTCTTCTTATATATCCGCCACTCGTGAAGCAAGTCTCCAGCTTCGGACCTTCATCTCCGGTCACAGTAGAGACGTTGTTCTTTGAGGCGATGGGAGAGGAGGGCTGAGCCTTTGGTGCGATCTTGGGACCCCCATCCAAGTATCAGTTCTCCCCTGAGCTCCGCTGAGCTTCACGGCCTGTCGTTAGCCATTTGAAGCAAGTCGCAAGTCCATGTTCTTTGTCACCTCTGTTATCCCCTTCTTCTAATCTCTGTGTTGTTCCTATGCAATCCATTTCTGTACACAACACCGACCTGATTATGCCTTCACCTCATCTTCTTTTATTTCTCATTTTACCTCTCACAGTCTCGTCACTTCGTCGCTCCTCCTCTCAATGATGCTGGAGCACAACACTCACAGCACCATTCCGCAACTCCCTGCTTTCTAAGCTTGTCACCTCAAGTAACCCCCTGCTAATCCATTGCCGACTTAAGATCTTCGAATTTCGAGCACCCATCCTCATTGGAGGCAGTCCCAGAAGGCCACATCGGAGGAAGAAGGATTCAAGGAGGTGGAAGATCAAACATCTAATGCACATATGGTTAGATTAACCCATGTTATATTCCAAAGTAAAAGTAACGGTAGTGCCTGTAGAGTAAGATGGAGCAAGTTTACAAGGTTGTGGGAGGAATTAAGTTGTTTCAAATATCGTAGAGGTAATTGACAAAGATTATAGGATCTATCGAGTAAAAATCCTTAATTTTTTAAGAAAATAAAGCAATGAAAAACTTAATAACAACTATGTTAGTTACAGAAAGATTAAGAAATCAACTAGTTTTTATTAGCGAAGTTAACAGTTCAATGATTATTAATAAAAGATGCTTTTTAATGACAAAGAATCACAACAATAGGCAATAGAATAGAAAAAAACTTAGTTGATGGTTTTAATAACAAGTATCAACAATAATATTGGTATAAGTTTGTGATTTAAACACCGAACTAAGTTTTTTTTATTTTAAAGCAATGAGAAAAAAATCCAATTAGATGAAGTTTCAATCCGTTCCCCTTAAAAAGACCAAAAAAAACCTAATAAAAATGTGAAACCCCTTCCCTCATTTATTTTAAACATTCAAGTAATCCTAACAAAGCCTGCAATTATTTTTTTTTTTGAAAAAACCTGTATTTTCGACCTCTGTTTCAGTCAATAAACCTCTCCCCTTTCTAATTAAACCAATTAGCCCGTTTGTCAAGAGCTTAAAAAAAGGTATTTTTAAAGGTAGTGGTTCCTTCCCAATTTTTAAAAAATAATGAACCCCTCTATTAAAAAAACTTCCCCTCTTTTAAAAAAATGTATATCAATCAAAATATTTTAAAAAATAATGGAATTAAATCAAAAAGATGAATACTGGAAATACGTTTTTTAGAAAAACACGTTGAAATCTAATTTAAAACACGTTGCCCAAAAGGACAGTACTTGTAACACCCCCAAAAAGATAGTCCCATACCGTGGAACACGAAAAGTTCCGGGTGGGATAAATAGCGAGGAGCTTGCTACTGAGCAACCCGGCTTAAGCATTTTGGGGGTGGTTACTCGGGTCCGTATGGGCCCGATCCCAAGAGGTTGTTAGGGCCAGTAACGCTCCGTTAACGGACTGGGGACCTAAGCCCGGGACGTTACAAATGGTATCAGAGCCGAACGCCCTCTGACAGTGGAAAGGGCTACCCGAGATGTGGAGCCGCCCCTACAAAGAGTTTGGAGGAAATGGCTACCCGGAGCGTGCAGCCGCCACTGTCACTGGGAAGAAGTGACGTGCCATGTCGCAACGAGGACGTTGCGAATATAAGTGGGGGAGGTTGTAACACCCCCAAAAAGATAGTCCCATACCGTGGAACACGAAAAGTTCCGGGTGGGATAAATAGCGAGGAGCTTGCTACTGAGCAACCCGGCTTAAGCATTTTGGGGGTGGTTAATCGGGTCCGTATGGGCCCGATCCCAAGAGGTTGTTAGGGCCAGTAATGCTCCGTTAACGGACCGGGGACCTAAGCCCGGGACGTTACAGTACTATACTTAAAAAACAATAAACAAAAAACAATAAGGCTTGTCCTTCCAAATCTCCCAATCCTTCTCACAGTTTACTATTCCCAGGGTACTTCGACCCAATCCAACCCAGCAAAATATTTGTAGGCCCTTTACAAAATATGGCACGTTACTTCAACTAAAAATTATATATATATATATAGAGGGGCGATCCTATGAGATGGGATTTGGTGAGATGGTGAGATGGGGCATTCTGGACCACTAGTTCCAACCAGGAGAGAGAAAGGCAGGAGAGAGAATACAGCAACTTGTGGTCCAGAATGCCCCATCTCACCATCTCACCAAAATCTCATCTCATAGAATCGCCCCTCTATATATATATATAGAGAGAGAGAGAGAGAGAGTGAGTGTGATCTTATGAGAGCAAAAAATTGTGAGAGCGTGAAAGAGATGATTCTGGACCACATGATTCTATTTTCTCTCACCTAGTCTTCTCTCTCCTGGGTGAATCTTGTGGTCCAGAATCATCCCTCTCATGCTCTCACAATTTTTTGCTCTCATAGGATCACTCCTCTCTCTCTCTCTCTCTCTCTCTATATATATATATATATATATATATGGGATAAATGGGGTTGCCCCTAGGGGAGCTAACTTGGCTCCCCCGCCCCATTTTCACCATTATTTATTTATTTTTTTGAAAATTTCTTCCATGAATATTCATCACTATATCCCTATATTATGTTATTCAAATTTCGTGTGAAATAGAGACTCCTACGGCCTCCATCCAGACAGTCATTTTTTAACGGTAACAGGATTTTTTAAATCGACCCCGTCTGGATGGAGGTCGTAGGAGTCTTTGTTTCGCATGAAATTTGAATGACATAATATAGGGATTTAATAATGAATTTACACGATTTTAGATTTCAAAAAAAATAAAAAAATATGTGAAAAGGGGGCGGGGTAGCTAAGTTAGCTCCCTCTAAGGGGCATACACATTTTTCCATATATATATATAGGGGCGATCCTATGAGATGGGATTTTGTGAGATGGTGAGATGGAGCATTCTGGACCACAAGTTGCTGTATTCTCTCTCCTGCCTTTCTCTCTCCTGGTTGGAACTAGTGGTCCAGAATGCCCCATCTCACCATCTCACCAAAATCCCATCTCATAGGATCGCCCCTCTATATATATATATATATATATATATATATATATATATATAGAGAGAGAGAGAGAGAGAGAGAGAAGAGTGATCCTATGAGAGCAAAAAAATGTGAGAGCATGAGAGCATGCATTTTGGACCACATGATCTTGTTTTCTCTCTCTTGGTCTTCTCTCTTTTGGTTGGATCATGTGGTCTAGAATGAATGCTCTCATTCTCTCACAAATTTTAGCTCTCATAGGATCACTCCTATATATATATATATATATATATATATATATAAGAACTTGAAGACCCATTCAGGGTTTTGTTGGTTCGTGTCAGAGGAGCGACAACTGTTCTGATGCCAGACTTGGAATGACGTATGTCGATGATTACTTGCTAAAAGCCTTCTTGAGAGAGAGAACGAGATATGGGGATTTAGGGTTTGAGTCGGAAGGGCCTCTCGATATGGAGGTTTCGATGTATCTTTTCCTTCGTAGGAGAGGTTTATGAAGGGTGTAATCCCTTGCATTGTCCGCCCCCTTCCTTCACGTTTATGCGGTTAGGGTCTCCGTGAGATCCAATCTAGCGCGACCGCCACATGAGGTTGCTTGACCTCGTGCAACAACCAAAGAATGAAACACCACTGGATAAAGGAGAAGAAGTCTTTTGAGTTAGAGTTCTCCAAGTGTTTAGACTATCCCAGTCACATGTTAATCTCAAATGAATGGAACGATTGTTATCAAGTCGAGGTATTTCTTCAGCAAGCTAGCACAGATTGGATGGCAGGGCTCCAACTCCGATCGTATACGATTTCCTTTGTAAATGAGTCATGCCACAACAACATGTAAATGTGGTGATTGGTATTTTGTACACCAACTGTGTGACTCAAGGAGTTGGAGATGCAGAGGCGTGATGGATTTTAGTTAGCAACGATTATCTATATATGAATTCTTGAGCTACTAGTGTTCCGAGTTAGCAACCGAATCATCGAGGACGGTGAGCTTTATAAATCAAATTACCTGCTGGAAATTTTATTTATGTGGATTTGAAAAAGAAAGTTATATTCCCAAAAGAAAAAAAAGAACAATTTTCAATTGAATCCTATTTTGTTTACTTTCCTACCCAGTGTTTGCTCACTTTTATAGTGTAATATTTTTTTTTGAAAATCTCGAGTCATCATACGTACGGTACAATAGATGGCTAACCAGTCATTATACAACAATGGTGTACAATCATTTATTCATGAGTGGAAATTCAATATTTTCTTTAAGGGTTAGTTTTTCCAATGTTTAGATGTTAAATTTAGATAAATTATTACTAACTATATAGGTCTGGGGATGGAGAAGATCCAATGACATGAGGTGGCCGTCTCTGATGGTCAGAGATTATGTTCATTCTGCAATCCTTTTTACGATATTCGCTTCTCCATGCTATTTTGCTTCAAAATTCTCCATTTTGTCCTCTCCATAGAATTTTGCTCTTACGAATGTGAAAATAGCTCACAATACTATGCTTCAGAAATGGATTTTTTCATGACCAAAGAAGACGGTTAGCTTAGGATGCTTTCCTAAACAAACTGCATCTTTTCCTAGTTTAATTTCGTTGCTTTCTTCTTCCATATGTTGTCCTCTTGTGAGAGTTTTGAATGTTAGGGTCTGTGCCTTAACGCATCGCGGAAGTGTGAAGATCGCATCACATGCGATCAAGAGCAACTAGTTGTACTAGTTGCTAGGGTCAATGGAAATTAAATTTTTTAATAAAGATTAAAACATGTCATGATAACCTTTCTCATATCGGTTCATCAAGATCACAAACGTGTAATAGGATTACTTCTTGAAGCGTGTTTGCGATCACATATCTCTAAATGAAGAGACATCATGTCTCAAGTGTGATCCAACGAAGCATGCACTTACGGGCGTGTAGATGAGGCGTGTGCTTCTCACAGTCCGAGTTGACGATCTGAACGTGAAACCTTTTGATTTCATCTCATGAAATCCATAACCTTCCACATGAGTACAAAGCACCGAAGAAGGCAAAAATCTACGTGCAATCGATTTGGCATCACAATGGTAGTGTGACGATGGCAATGCTCTTAACAACCACAAAGTAGACGACCACTAGGGTTGAGAGAAAGGACCTCTTGGACGTGTATGAGAGAGAGAGAGAGAGATTTGTTACTTTCAACTTGTGTGTTGATGTTGTAAGATAAAGATCTAGCTAGTGCTAGCCTTTCTTTTATAACAATTTGGATGGTGGAGATGCACTCCTAATTGAAGTCAATGGACATTATTTTGTTGTATAAATTTGCAATAACAATTAATTAATTTTTAAAAAATAAATATTTTGAATAATATTCAACAAATTAAAATTCAATTAATCAAGTCATATGGAATAATATGGAAAGGAATGGAGCCTCCTTCCATAACTAGGGTGGGCGGCTATACTGAAGAGAATCTTAATGTGATCGGCCACTCCTAGTAAGGAAAAGACTCCACCTCCTTCCAATTTTGATGAGATCTCATATCTCATCAAATATTCCACATGTGCAACAACTATTATTGATTAAATTCTCACCAAAATAATTCCAAATTATTTTGTGATATTTTCAATGATGCCATTGACGATTATGAATCATATTTGACCACTCAATATAAAATGTAAATATAATTAACTATACAATGTGAATCTAATTCACATTAATATTTAATTTATATATCTTATTTACAATGAAATATCTCCATGATATTATAAATCATATTATCATATTTATGATTATTATAGATAGTGATATCCACATTAATCATATCTTTGATAATTAAATCTCCTTTAGTTATCTTAGATAACTATTCTTATGTGTTCAAATAAAATGAATCATATTCATAATATTCATGATAATAAATCACATTTAATCATCAATTTTCAATGTTCTGATATATTGTCAACAATGAATTACTCTTGAACTCTTTCAAGAATAATGTACCTTCTCAGTGGATACTAGAAGATGAGGACATGGCGATTGTACATTACACGTATAGTAACTTGGATACTGAGATCTTATCTCATATCTAGATCTATGTGACCTGTCAAAGATGTTTGATTAAATCAAATCATAAATCTTTTCTTTTCATTGCATTTGAATCACATTCAAATCAATGTCCAACATTTAGACGAAGATCATATCACTAATCTTCTTAGAGGAGTCACTAAAATTCAATCATGTTTCATCACTCCCTTAGAATAGAAGTGTCATGGTTATACAATAGTTTATGATCACATCAGTTTCAAGTATTCCTAATACCCATGTATCCTACATACCGGAAGATCTATAATAAATCTAAAGTTTTAAATCATATTTGAATTTTTTTTCTTCAGGGTTTTATTATTAAATTTCTCATGTGATCATTGGGAGTCGGTATCGATCATATGCTTTCCAAAAGCAAGATAACCATATATCATACCTAAAATTTCGGTCATGCTTCCAAAGCAAGATAACCATATATGGAATTTAGTTGGTCTCGATATCACATGAGTGAGATTGTGTCTTCTAATTCAGTAGTGAACTTGTATGATCCCTTTGAGAGATCATATTACTCATATGCCCTCGTATGCACATCAGCTTTCTGGTGTATAGACCTTGATTAGGTCATAAAATGGTATGCCTAATGTATATACTTAAACATATATCAATACATCTGTCTCCAATCATAGGATGCTTGCCTATATTGTGACAGCATATGACATAGGTATTGGTTATCTCGATCTCGTTAAGTCCACTCTCTGACCTAATTTATCTGGCATCTCCGAATCTCTATTCCTATGTAGAGGACCTTCATAAAGAGGTCTATCATATATCAACCTTTATAGAAGGATCTCCATCTCCTTCTCAGACTGAAGATCCTTTCTCAGCAATTATTTAACAATGCTTGATGAGTCCTCAATCTAACTCTTTAGATATCATCCAAGCATCAGCCTCTATGATTCAACCATTGAATCAACAGCTGTATGATTATTAATATGGACATGATACATAACCTTAATTGTACTAAGGGACCTTATAAATTCATTCATTCATTTAATCTTAGATAATAAGTGAAATAAATTAATAATTTTTATTGATATATTAAAATAGTACAATAACATTTATTGTAGAAAAGGCTTGCACGGGGCTCACATGTCTACCAATCTATCAATAATCCCCCAAATCATTCAGGTATAATCTTTAAACCCTTGTTCATTACTTTCTGGTCAAAAATCTTATGGGGTAATGGCTTGGTAAGGGAATTAGCAATATTATTGGCAGAGGTCACCTTGGTGATGACGATGTCATGACGCTTTTGTATCTGTTGAATGATATGGTCTTTCCTTTCTACATATTTACTCTTCTGATGTCATCTAAGTTCCTTCACTTGAGTTATGGCTCCCACGTTATCGTAGAGCAGCGAAATGGGGGTACCCGATGAAACTCTGCCAATTTCCAGGATGAACTTGCGTAACCACATCGCCACCTTTGCAGCATCCGATGTGGCAATATATTTGGCTTCTGTTGTTGAATCAATCGTTGTGTCATGCTTCTTGATTCTCCAACTCGTATCACCACTGTTCAACAAGAATACATACCCTAAAGTTGACTTGCGGTCAACTATATCAGATTGGAAGTCTGAATTTATATATCCTAAGACTTGGAGATCACCATCTCCATAGATCAATATGTAATCTTGTGTCCGCCTTATATACTTAAAGATATTCTTAACTACATTCCAGTGTTCTTCTCCATAGTAGGATTGGTAACGGCTCACCACTCCCATTACATGGCAGATATCTGACCTTGTACACATCTTAGCATAGATTAGGCTTCCCACAGCCAATGCATAAGGGCATCCCACGGTGGTCGTCTTTTCCTCAATACTTTGAGGAGCCATCCCTTTAGATAGGTATATACTATCTTACGGGAAGGAAGCCTTTCTTAGAATTCTCCATATGGAAACATTCCACGATCTTTTTAGTGTATCCATGTTGAGGCAATTCCAAAATCCTCTTTTTTATGTTTCTGAACAGCTTCAGATCCTAGGTATAAGAGGCTTCTCTAAGATCTTTCATCTCGAATATATGAGACAAACAGACCTTAACACTAGTCATCAACTCTGTACCATTCCCAATGATAATGATGTCATCTATGTAAAGTACAATAAACACAATGGTGCTCCCACTAAGCATCTTGTGTGCACATGGTTCATCAATATTCTGACCGAAATCATAACTCTCTATGATTTCGTCAAATCTGATGTTTCATCTATGAGAAACTTGTTTGAACCCATAAATGGATTTCTTCAGCTTGCATACTTCGCCTTCCTTAATTATGAAGCCTTAGGGCTGCTCCATATAGATATCCTCCTATAGGTATCCATTGAGGAATGTCGACATCCATCTGCCAGATCTTATAGTCAAGATATGTAATTATATCTAGTAGTGCCCTGATGACTTTAAGCATAGCCACAGAAGGAATGTCTCATTGTAGTTGATGCCTTCTCTCTCTCTTTCTCTCTCTCTCTCTCAATCTCTTTCTATGAAGCCCTTGGCACGAGCTGTGTCTTAAAGGTCTCTATCTTCCCATCAGGTCTTTTATTTCTCTTGAAGATCCATTTATACCCAATGGTTTTACCCCTCTATGTGGATCCTCTAGAGTCCATATTCCATGTACATGAAATCAATTTCAGACTTCATTGCTAGCATCCATCTATCCATGCTATGATCAACGAGTGCTTCATAAAATGAAGTTGGATCATTTTTAGTTTTACCTGACACATGGAATCTATACCTTTTAGGTGATATAACCACCCTCAAACTCCTTCAAAGAAGTACGGGTATTTCAACTTCAATCATATCTTCAGTATCTAATTCGGTAATCTCAATATCTTCAGAGGATCCAATGAGTTTCTTTACTTAACTTTGGTCTTGACTCTTAAGTAAGTAATCCTTTAAGAATTTTACATCTCTAGAGACAAAAATCTTTTGAGTCTCAGGGTCATAAAGTTGGTCTCCAATACTGTTTTTTACATACCTAATGAAGTGGCACTCTCTAGTATGAGATTCTAGCTTACATATGTCCACGTTCTTTGTATGGACCAAAAAACCCTAATTCCTCAAGTGTTTAACATTGGGATTGGTTCTAAACCAAAGCTCATGAGGGATTTTAGGTACGTATTTGCTAAGAATCTTGTTAAGGATATATATTGTAGTCTCTGCTGCATATCTTCAGAAACTAAGAGGTAAGTGTGCTTTACTCATCATTGAACGAGCCATGTCTATGATGGTCATGTTGCATCTTTCAGCAACACCATTTTGTTGGGAAGTTTTATGAGGAGTGAGATTGGATACAATTCCTCTCTTTGAGGTATTCCTTGAATTCATATGAGAGGTACTCGCAACCTCGATCAGATCGAATTTGTTTAATCTTCCTATCAGTGTGGTTCTCAATCAATGCATGAATTCTTTGAAATTTTCAAAGATTTCATATTTATGACGTAACAGGAAGATAAATCATATCACAAATGGTCATCAATAAATGTCAAACAATATTGATGTTCATTTCATGTCGTGGTACTGAAGGGATCACATACATCAAGTATATATTAGGTCAAGAATACCCTCACATCGTTCACCTTTTTTATGAAAGGGTACTCTGGTCATTTTACCTCGAATGCAATGTTCGTGGATAGGTAAATTTTGGACCTATAGAAAATCTACGAGGTTATTTTTTATTTATCGATTGATCCTTACAACAGATAAAGATCGATCCTTCGATGTCAAAACATATTTGAATGATTTTCGTCATATCTAGATATTTTAGGGTTTTTATTAGTGAGTGTTCCATTAATGACAGATTCATTAATGCACAATTCATAGAGTCCACCAAAAGTTAGAATACCATATGCAATATGCTTATCACAATGAATTATGACAAGTTTCTCATAGAATAAGAACGAATATTTATTTCTAATTAACTTAGATACACATAATAAGTTCCTTCTAACATCTAGTACAAAAAGACATTCTTTATGTACAAGGACGCCCTACTAGATAATGATAATCTGCATGTTCTGATGACTACTACAATAGTTGAATCAGATCTCATCTGGATGATTATATCTCCCATTCATAAAGATTTCTATTTTCTTTAAACAGATGCAACAAATTACTTACATGAGTAGAAGTACCAGAATCAATGACCCAATTACATTCTCGGCCTATGAGAAAATTGATTTCAATGATAAAAGTAGATTTTATACCTACTAGAGCTTTACCTTTGTCAACGGATTTCAGGTATTCTGGGCAGTTATGCTTCTAGTGTCCTAACTTTTTGCAGTGATGACAAACATCGATCTTATTCTATGCTTTCATTATAGACGCATGAGAGGATGATACAATAGCTTGACTCTTCTTCTTTTTCTTCTAAGTAGAACCTTTTCAAGCTCCATACTTCTAACCATATTTCCCTTTGATCGGTGCAACCATTGCACTGCTAGTGGGATTCTCTTTCTTCAAGACGTTCTCAGTGGACTTCAATGAAGATATTAGCTCACTGTTCGTCAAGATCAACTTATTCATGTGGTGGGATAACACAAAGTTGTTGAAAGACTTGGACAAAGATAACAAAATGAAGTTAGACTGCATATCTGCATCCATTTGTTCCCCAAAAGTATCCAGTTCTGAGAGATAACCAAGCATTTTTATTGTGTGCTCTTGAACAGAAGTCCCTTCTTACATCTTGCAGCGAATAAGTTCTCTTAGAATATTGTAACGAGTGTGGTTTACATCACCAAACATTTCTTTCAAACTTAGCATTATATCTTGAGCAGTGTCCATGTATACATGTTGCTTCTAAAGCATATCGGACAAAAACCCTAGAACATAACACACAAAAAATGAATGATCTTCATCATATGTTTCATTGTTTAAGTTCTTCCAATGTTGTAAGGTTTGTGTGCTTGTTCTTGATGAGCACATAGTCGATACATTCTATAGAGAGAACAAGCTCCAAATTATAGATCCAATCCGAATAATTTGATCCGATCAATTGATTGATCTCGAAAAGCTTGTTGAAGGGTTCATGGATTTCATATCCGAGATTAAGTATGCATTTATTAGAATATAAAAATAATTATATATTGAAATTTAAAATCTTTGATTAATGATTTAAATAAATCGAAGTAGTCTTGCTTTTTAAACTTTGAAAATCCACTTCCATATTAAACTTTCAAAGAAAGATATATACTCACCACTATATCACTACCAAGATATGGGATCTCCCTTCTACTTTGTTATAACACAGTAATATGAACTACCCCTAAAGTGGTATTAACCTGTTGTTAATTGAATCAACCGTTGACAGGAATAGTACTCGATGTGCATAATCCAATGCTATCTCAATTATATGAGGAATAATATTAGGGTCACTATGCATACGACCTTAGTATTTCGAGAAGCAAAGAGCTCAATCCATGTGTGCTTGTACGTCGAAGCTATGACTTTACATAGGCGCCTCTAGCGTGCAATCTATGGCAACGAAACCCTTCACCTTGATGGGAGAACATGGATGTCATTTATATGATCCTCCATATCTCGTTCAAATTTTTAATTAATCATTATTAATCATATTTATTATGATTAATTCTTTCAAAGGAATTACAACTCTATTTATAGTATAATATTTATTTAATTAGATCTAATTAAGTTTATCATACTAATTTAATTAGCATTCCAATGCAACCAATAAATAATTAAGGTTTGCTTGATATTATTATATAATATTAGCTCTCACTAGTACGTATTATTTTGATTTTTTAAAGTAATTAGAGTACAACTTGACTTGCTCATGTTACTCTTTCCTCGAAAATGGATCTAACCAGGTGCTCGAGTAATGCTGAGAGGGATATTTTCTTAGCATGTAAGGCATTAATTAAGAAACCTAGCTAGCATTCCTGATCTAGACAACTTCACCGTCTTAATTCAGAACAATACAAAGTAAATCAATGTACTTGTAGTTTTATCGATCATTCCTTTGATGACCGGCATTATACTATATAGTATACACTCTGAAGTCCTAGGTTTCTTAAATTATTTTTAAAGATATTAAATTTCTAGTTATATCAAGAAAAATATTTTGGTTTTGTATGTAAAAGATGACCTACAACTATTGTAGGTTTAACTAGGGTTTTGTCATAATACATTCATTCAATGGCGATTGATGTTATTTCAAATATTTTGATAAATATATGAAGAATCAATTAATCATGGAAAATTCGTAATGTTATTGATTGACATTGAATGATAAATACATTAAGAAAGTTTTTGTGATGATCCAATCATCTTCTGATCCATCTCTACTAAATATGGATATCTAGGAAAAATAAAGTGGGAATCGTGCGAAATAAATTCGAGAGATTTGTTGATTTAGTTCTGTACTTAATTAATGTGTTTTAACATATTTCATGACTGAAAAACAATAACTAAAAACTAATTTGTTATAGATCTATGATTACATGTAAAAATTATTTCACGACGGGAACTTCTCGAATCTCAATTATACATTTGAAAAATATTTTGGAGATATATTAAGACATTCTAAATACATTTAAATTTCCAAAAAATTCATTCAAATAGTGCATAAATAGTATCTTTTCATTTTAACAAAAAACGATTCGAAACAAGTATTATATGCATAAACTACGAGTCTCCGTGCATCCGATATACAAAAACTTGTTCCCTTAAGGTTTTGATCAGATCCAAGACCTTTGACATGGATTTGATACTACTTGAAGGTTAGAGTTTACGCCTTAGCACATCACAGAAGCTTGAAGATGACATCACATGCAAATAAGAGCAACTAGTCGTAATAGGTGCAAGGGGCAGCGGAAACTAAAATTTTTATTAAAGATGAAACCACATGATATGAGAATATTCCTCATATCTTTTCATCAAGATCACAAACGTGTAATAGGATTACCTCTTAAAGCACGTTTATGATCAGGACTCTAAATGAATAGACCAACTGTCTCAAGTCCGATCCAATGAAGGGTGTACTTGCGAGCGTGTGGATGATACGTGCGCTTCTCGCAATCTGAGTTGACAATCCGAGCATGAAACCCCTTGATTTCGTCTCACAAAATCTGTAACCATCCTCATGAGTACGAAGCATCGAAGAAGGTGGGGATCTATAAGAGAACGATTCGACAATACAACGGCAACATGACGACGACCTTCTCAATAATCACAAAGTGGATGGCCAGAGGAATGAGAGAGAGAGAGAGAGAGAACCTCTTGTACATGTATGAGAAGAAGAGAAAAATATTTGTTGCTTTCTACTTTTGTTTTGATGTTGTAAGAGAAAGAGCTAGGGCTAGCATTTCTTTTATAACAAATTGGATGGTGGATATGCCCTCCTAATTGACATCAACGACCATAATTTTGTTGCATAAAATTTACAAATAAAATTATTTAAAAGAAAATAAATATGTTGAATAATATTCAATAAATTTAAATTCAATTAAATTAGTTCATATGGAATAATATGGAAAGGATTTGAGCCTTCATTCATATCTAGGGTGGATGGCCACCATGGAGAGAATCTCCATGTGAAGGAGAGGACTCCACCTCCTTTCTATTTTGATGAGATCTCATATCTCATCAAATATTTTACATGTGCAACAACTATTATTGCTTAAATTCTCACCAAAATAATTCCAAATTATTTTTGATATTTTCATTACCGACATTGACAATTATAAATCATATTTAACCACCCAATATCAAAATATAAATTGCATTTACAATTAATTGTACAATATGAATCAATTCACACTAACACTTAATTTGTAAATCCTATTTATAATTAAATCTCTCTATGATATTATAAATCATGTTTATAATATTTATGATTATTGTGGATAGTGATATCCATATTAATCATATCTTTGATCATTAAATCTCGTTTAATTATCTTAGATGACTCTTCTCCTGTGTCCAAATAATGTGAATCACATTCATATTATTCATGACAATTAAATCATAATTAGTCATTTATTCTAATGCTCAAATATATTGTCAGTAGTAGAATTATTCTTGAACTCTTTCAAGAACAATGCATCTTCTACGTAGATACGTAGATAAGAAAAAGGCGAATGTACTTTCCACGTATAGTGACTTGGATATTGAGGTCTTATCTCATATCTAGAGGTATGCAACCTCTCAAAGTTGTTTTATTAAATCAAACTGTAAATATAATCTTCTTATTGCATCTGAATCACACTCAGATCAATGTTCAACATTTGGACTAAGATCAAATCACTAATTTTCTTAGAGAAGTCACTAAAATCGAATCATGTTTCATTACTCCCTTGGAATGGAAGTGTCATGGATATACAATGATTTACGATCCCATCACTTTCGAGTATTCCTAATACTCATGTATCCTACATAGTGGAGGACATGTAATAAACATGAATTTTGAGATCATATTTTGAATTTTCTTCTTCAGGATTTTACCATTAAGTTTTTCATTTGATCATTGGGAGTCAATATCGATCATATGCTTTCCAAAAAAATATATTGTACCTACAAATTTTGTCATGCTTCCAAAATAAGATGACCATGCATGAAATTTGATTGTTCCCAGTATCTTACGAGTGAGCTCATGTCTTCTGTTTCAGTAGTGAACATATATAATCCATTTGAGAGATCGTATTACTCATATTCCCTCGTATGCACATCAGCTTGTCGGTGTGTAGACCTTAATTAGGTCATCAACCTAATGATCTATCTAATGTACATACTTAGGTATATAGTAATATATTTATCTATACTCAGAGGATGTGTGCATATATCGTGATAACATATGTCATAGGTCTTGGTTATCTCAATTTCATTAAGTCAACTCTTTGACATAATTTATCTGACATCTTCGAATGTCTATTCCAATGTAGAAGACTTGCATCAAGAGGTTTGTCAGATATCGATCTTTAAAGAAGGATTGGCATCTCCTTCTCAGATTGGAGATCCTTTCTCAACAATCGTTTGATGATCTAACTCTTTAAATATCATTCAAGCACCAGTATCTATGATTCAACCATTGAATCAACAAAGGTATGATTATTAAGATGGCCATAGTACATAACCCTAATTGTACTAACAGACCTTATAAGTCATTCATTCATTTAATCTCAAATGAGGAGAGAAATAAATCAATAACTTTTATTGATATATCAAAAGATTACAATATTATTTATTGTAGAAATGGTTCATCTGGAGCTCAAATGTCTAACAAGTTCTTCTATGTACCCCTCCCTGATATAAAGAATATAGTAAATTACATAAAAGTCTTTGAACTATACAAATAGTTTCAATGTCGTGCATGAACAATATTAAGTAACAATGTGGTACATGATCCTTAACATTTTGTTCAACGTGATTTTAAACTACTGTGGCTTAAGACTAGAAAAATAAAATGATCGGGTACTTAAATAGTTTGGGATCACACTGAGATAAATCTTAAAGATTGGATACCACATTGTGACATTCTAAAGTTAAGGTACGATATTGAAATTGGGTCTATAGTTGAGGAACTTTTCTATAGATTACTTTGAAAGAAGATGTTCTTCCTGAGAAAAACATTATATAAAACTAAAAAATAAATTTGGGTAGCATGAAAAAAATAAAAGCAAGACAAGATTGCATCTTCATGCAACTAAGGGAAACAACTAATTGACAATAATAAACTGCCATGTATTTTTCCACTTTGAGTTGGGTAAATTGAGTTTTTCTTTGCTTCAGGAATATTAATTCCTATCAGAAATCGCACTAACTAGTGTGTTTGCCCGTGCTTCATGGCAGTTTTGAAGTGAAGAGCCGTGAATACCCTTGTTAATTCAGTCAAATTAATGATTAGAATTAATGTCGTGTCATTCGTTCGTTGTAGTCAGGTAAATACGGACTGATCACGTACCACTTTTAATTAATGTTGAGTTAATTACGAGCGACAAATTTATTTTACTTGAGCAAGCCCAAGGTCGAACTCAGGGAGGCAGCTGTCTCCTTAAATAAATTTTAAGTTAATTCAGAGGTCGGATTTTCAGAAGATTCTTTTTTATTTTTTTTAGCAATTTTATGCAGCACAGAAAAGACACATGCAATTTTCAGGCTAGTTTACAAGTTATATCATAAATGTAGTCAAATTAAGTCCAAAAATTATGAACCATGGTCAGAATGTGAAGTGCAATGAAATTAAGCTATAGTAATTTTTTGGAATTTTCTGACACTTATGAATTTACTGCGAGTTAAATATGAATGCAAGATGACTTTTACAAAAATCAATTTTAATAAATACCAAAAGACCTTATTTCCAAATATAAAAATTATCCTAGATAGATCTAAATATGATGAATCCAGGAAAATTAATAAACCTAAAATTCTTGTGAATTGGACCTATTAAAAATCAATTAAAGAAATCACTAATTAATTTATTCAAGCCTCATAATGCATGTAAATGCAAAGATTTTTTAGGCACAATGTAAAGTAAATTATTCTAAGTCTAATGTGAATTTTTGATGATTTTTGGAGCAAAAAAGAATTTAATATGAATTAAAAGGCACACAATAGATAAAATATGGAAAATTTCATCAATTTAATAATATTAAAATCCCAATACATCACAAAAATGAGAAAAGTGTCGCCTAAGATAAAGGACAAGATAAGCTACACAATGCAATTTTTAGAACTTAAAAATAATGCCAAATGGACACCTAGACGTGTGCAAAGACAGGGACCAAATTGCAAATACATAAAATTAAATTGCTAAAAATTAAGCATTCTAATAGGGACTTAAATGCAATTACCTAGAATGTTGGGGGCATGTGTGCAAAATGTCCACTGAAACACGTGCGCCTCGTGATGCTCCTAGTAGGGATTGATTTGTAAATTACAAAACTTCCAGGGGCCTCAGTGTAATTTGCTCAACCCGCACGTGAGAAACACGTGAGGTGCTAGGCTCAGGTGACGTCGACAGCTCGGATGTCAGTTCGGGTGCACAGCAGGCTCGGACATGGCTCGGGACAGCTTCGAAAGCTCGGAGCCTAAGATTCGGGAAGGAGGCTCGAAGGAGGCAACGTGGTGCTCGCTGGACCGCTAGATGGATGAGATCTAACGGTTACTGAAGGGTGGTACGTGGCATGCTTGGGACCGTTAGATCGAGTGAAGATCCAATGGAGGATGAGGGCTCTTGAGATGAAGCGACGTGGCGTGTTGCGGCCCGTCAGATCAAGATGACTCCAACGGTATCTGGAGCTCGGGGAAACGGCAACGTGGTCGGATTATGAGTGTTGGATCCTCCTGATCCGACGAAGGCGGGGTGCGGGCGACGTGGCTCAATCATAGTCGTTCGATCGTAAGGATCAAACGGCTACTGTTCTTCGTGGTCCTCCGGTCCGCCACCTCCTGCGGCAGACGTGGTTGGGCTCCAGCGAAGCGACCGTTCCTCCGCCGCCTCGATTCTCGCTCGATGTTGATCACCGAAGGATCCTAAGTAGCTGGGGAAGATCAGGAAAGCGTCAGGGATCCGCCGAAGGCTACGGATGGAGCTGAGGCGGTCCGTAGGCCGGAGGTGATGACGGTCAAGAAAGTTCTGGCAAAGCTTCCGGCCAATGAAGGAGAGTGTACTTGTAGTGGTTAGCTCGATAGCCGAGGCATGTTGTGTGTTTGTGGGGGTGAAGGTGAGTGCAACAGGAGGCCTGGAGTGGAATGAAGGAGGTGTGGTGGTTGATGAATACCCATTCATCACTCTTTATTCTTATATTTTAGCTACAAAAACCTTTGCAAATACATGTAGATATGTGTAAATACAAATAATTACCAAAAGCATGCATTGTGTAAAAACCTGTAATTAGCATGTTTTTGTGCAAAAATAAAAGAATAAAGAGTAAAAAGAAAAAGAGGGAGATATTTAGAATAAATATTGAGCAACTTGACCCAAGGGAGGGCTCAGCATGGGCCTGACCGCATAAAAGACAAAGTAGAGGGAGATAGGAGCGCATGTGTATATACTTCTGTAAATAAATAAAATTATATTTTCCTCACCCAAAAATATGCTTGTACATATTTTGTGTATATTTAGAAACTATTAAAAACAAAATAAAAATTTAAAAATCAAAAAAATTCAAAAATGCCCTTTCACCATGTGTATAGACCATCATCCTTTATTTATTTAATCCTATAAATAAATGAATTTATTTTCAAAACTTTTTGTGAATATTCTAAGGCATATTTTGTAAATAAAATAAATAAAAAGAAACAAAACAAAAATCAAATAAAAACAACAAAAATTAAAAATACAAAAATACAGTGTATATACCATGTATATAAATGTATATAACTATTTATTTAAACTATGAATATAAATAATTAAAATAAAATAAAAATACCATTTTGTTCTTTATTTTATGATGTAAATAAATAAAATATAAAATGGGCATAAAAATACATAAAAATAACAAATAAAAAAATCAAAAATTAAAATCTATATAGTGTACATATACCTATATATATAGCTACCCTATTTTTATTTCCAAAAATTAATTAAAAATCACCAAAAAATAGAAAAAAATAAAAGAAAAATATTTCATGTTTTGAGTTTTTCTTAATTCGGCCTTTTTCTACCTTAAATTAAATAAACAAAAAATAACCACGTGGCAGCCCCTGATTGGTCCACGGGGGATTGTTGACCCCGGTCAACTCCCCCGCGGACTCCTTCCTTTTCTGGAAGATGCGCGCCGCCCCACCTTCGCCGATTTTTCCACGCGTCTCCAGGCTGTCATCCACGCAAACCCCGTGCCCGGATTCTTCGCCGATCATCCATCTCCCTCGCTGGATCTTTCGCCATGAAATCCCCGCCTTCCTTAGCCGTCATCGCCTAACCCTAATCGGCCCTGTCTCCATATATATCCCGACCTCCGCCGCCTCCGCGCCTCATCTTTGGCTCCCTACCTTCACTCCCGTGACCTCCATCGGAACCACCGAGGTGACAGCTCGCGTTGGCCCTTGTTGCAGTGAGGAGGAGGTGCTTGGACCATCGATCCGGCTGCCTTGCGCCGCCGTGCTCCGACGTCTGACCGGAGCTCGAGCCTCAGGCCTTGACGCCCTTCGAGGCTACGACCAGGAGTTAGCCACACTCCAGCACAGTCTTCCGCTCCACCCAGGTAGTCGATTAGCTCTTTTATTTCGTTTAATTTTAGGTTTCCCCCAAATCACATCTCCGACGAGTTCCTCTGATTCCGGTCATCTTGCGTATCTTCTCGACCATCGGAACCTACGCTCACCTTCGCCATTCCCTCACGCACCTTCTACACCCTTTCACTCAACCCAGATCGCACAGGATCTGGGAGTCGAGCTCCACCGTCTCCGCCTCGCCGGAGCTCGTTCGCCCCACCGCACAGACCACCTTCACCCCGCTTCCTTGGGTCGAGGCACTTTGCCCTCGACCCGCGAAGCCTTCTGTCTACTTTGTAGGTCCAAAGGGAGGCATCTGAGCCCCCCTTACAGTTCAGACTGGAGCTTCGCGCCGCCAGCCTCGCCGGAGCCCCTCCAAGGCTCGGCTGGGCCATCGGCCAAGACCATCAGCTGCGGGGCTGCACCAGGAACGTGTTCCGATCATTTGCAGCAGCTGAGGAGGACCGGAGCGCACGCAGGAGGCCGGCGAACTTCGCCGGCGTCGAGTTCTTCCTCCATCTTCCAGAGCCGTCCGATGACACCTTCGCTCCAGATCAGATCTCGACTGTTCGTTTGGGGAGCTGCATAGAGCGTCAGATAAGCCGCAGCGTGATCTCAGCCGTTGATTCACCGAGGGTTCGGCCACCACGCACGAGGACCGTCCGATCTCCACGTGGACGACCCGCCATCGTTCGATCAGGCGCAGCTTCTCAAGGTCAAAGGCGCCGCTAGTCTCCACCGCCCGATCTTACACGTGGCGCCTATCCAACCGTCGCCAAATAAAAGGGTAATTTGCTTAGGACCCCCTCTTAGTTTGTCATTTTATTTCCAGTCCTGTAAATAGTTTTAAAACTTTATTTACGTAGGGTTATTTGCACTGTGGACCTTGTGCTTAGTTTTAATTGCATGTATGCCCCTGTGTGTATGTGACCACGTGCTTCGCCACGTGCTTTGTTGGGCTTTTTACATCTTTTGTCCTGTAGAACTGGGTTGTTATGAAAGGAATGAATATTTTTGAGTAATTGCAGTTATGCCCCTGTGAGTATTTTTATTACGCATGTGCGAATTTTATTGGGCTTTTTGCAACCGAGTCCCTGGGCTTTTGATACGAGTTATCAAAAGGCCCTAAGACTTGGTTTTTATTACCATTTGGTCCCTGTATGCCCCAGCCATGCGCCACGCGCGTGACTTGCTCGGTAATTTGCACCAGAGCCCCCAGATTCTCGGGTATTTGCACATCGGTCCTTGTGCACTGTGCCCTCTTTGCATTTTTGAATAAAATAGTAAATCACCTCCAAATCCAATGAGATTTCGACACATGGCCCCTGCCATGGTGTAGTAATTTCTGTGATTTTTGAGGACATTTTCGCTTTTATTTAGTATTTTTAAAAATTCAAAAATAGCCTATGTAGCTACTGTCTAGGTTTAAAAATACCAAAAAAATATAAAATCACCCCCTAAAATTCTAAAAAAATTAGATACTGTAGTTTGCTTGTTGTGTGATTTTCCAGGTCATTTTGGCTATTTTTCATCATTTAAAAAACCCTAAAAATTGAAAAACCCCTAAAAACTCATAAAAATTATAATAAATAAATTAAAAGTCCAAAAACAATAATTAGGGTGCCTAAATTTTCCTTATTCTTTCTAGATTATAGGAAAATTACATCCAAGGCTTTTTAAGATCCTTAAGTATTTTATTTTTGGGTCTCTAGCCTTGCTGGACAGTACCTTTCATTTTTTACACTGTTTGATTTTTAGAAAATAATTTGCCCGTTAGAAAAATATCAAAAATTCACCAAAAACATTTAAAAACTTAAAAAACATAAAAACAATTTTTCAGGAATTTTTGCTTGATTTTTGATGCTTTAAATAAATTGCCCAAGTGTGCTTGTTTATACTTTTCTTCATTTCCTTCACATTCTAAAAATCCAAAAAATTATAAAAACAAAAAAAAATACTAAAAAGTATTCTCTTGGATTTCTGACTACATCGTAGGCTGCAAGGCCAATCCGTGCTCCTTGTGTTCGACCCTGGGTGCTATACCAGGTTAATATCATAGCAGGACCGCTTTGTTTTACTTTCCGCATTTTTCGAGTGGTTCATTTTCTTGATTGACTTAGTTGAGTGATAGAGGTCGCAACGACCTAATTTTCTGTACCTTTACCTCTGTCATTTGGCCGGTCATCAGAATGGCGCCGTTGCCGGGGAGCACGGCTTTGTAGTCATTTTTTCCATATTGTCTCTCTCTATTATCATTGTTCTCTGACACTCTCTCTTTGATTTTTGTGCGAGGTACTGCTTGAACGACTTGGAGCTTCTTTTTAGAGGACCCGTGCAGGAGGAAGAGAGAGAGAAGAAGGAACTTTTATTTCTGAGAGAGAGAGAGAACAATATTTGTTGTAATAACTTAGACTTTGGACTTGTGGACACTTGTAACTTAGCAGGGTCTGTTTCGCCGAGTACCGGTGTACTCGGGGGACCCATTTGGATTTTCGCGGCTTTTTTTTCTGCGGTTTTAATAGCTAGCTACCTTTTCCGGTGTTTACGTGGTTTTTCTCGAGCCCCTAGATTTAGGAATTTCTCTTGTTTGTGCCGTAATTAGTAGGATCCCCACACCTAATTGCTGATTTGTTCCTATAGATCGTTAATTGGACCTACTAAGAATAAATAATAAAAATAACTCAGTCGCTTTCCTGAGAGCCTACGTGCCGCGAGCCTACCCCACAAGCGCTACTCCTGAACTCGACCTGTCGAGAAGAGGAGGGGTAAGCCAAGACCAGACTCTTTGGATCGAAGGCGGGTAACTGAGTTAGACGGTTCTGCGATAGAAGTTGCTCATCTAGGACTCGGTTTTTCCCATTGCATCATGTAGGTAGTTTTATTTCTGTCTTTAAATTCTGCGCGGATCACTTGCATGTAGAGTGCTGGAGACAAGGTACGCATTTCTATCTCTGCATGCATCATTGATTTCTTCGCGCATCGGTTTTTCTCGTCTTCTCCCTCTGTTTTTGGCTTAATCATCAGGAGAATCGGAAAAATCGTTAGGCCGCTTGTATTTATTTTGAAAAAAAAATTAAAAAGAAAAACAAAAAAATTGGGACTGGATAACATTATTGACCCTAAAAGACACTCACATTAAAAATTTGTCTTGGGGAGAGCAACCCCCTCCTTGTATGGTTTGGATGCGCGAGAGAGTGACCCGTACCCTAGGTAGAACCCTCCGGTACTATTTCTAGCTGACTACCGACTCTTCCGTGCGGGCCAGTCGGTTGAAGTAGCATCGGGTATCCTAACAGGTCACGTAAGCGCTCTGATATCTTGCGTGTTCACCAAATAAAATTGACAAGATAAATTGACCGATCTTTCACGGTCTTCAGATTGTGTTGCGTTGGTGAACCGGGGGTTTGCTTTGCGATCATATTTTCTCCAGATCCCATCCGCCCAACTCGCCAGATCAAGATGATGGGTAGACGATCTCTTAGGCAGCCTCTGGCTGCACCGCTTTCAGGTGCGTCTACTCCATCATCTAGGTTGGCCCGTGAGAGTCGAGACCAGCTCTCCGGGCCCGAGTTCGATTCCACCCTGTTCCCCCTCGATCCCCTTTCTTTTGCTACTGAGAGACATGAGCCCGAGGAAAGACGAATTAATTTGACAGAACCTGAGTTGGGCTCATCTGATTTTGCAGACGTCACTATGGCCGGAGCCGGCAGTTCAGACGATCGCCAGCCCGAACATTTTGTCTTAGACCAGGGAGCGATTAACTCCACCCTGATCGCGTCATTAGAGACAGTTCAGCAACAGTTACGCGATCAGGGGGCATTCATGATAGAGATGAGGAGGGAGTTGGAGCGACTCCGAGCAGAGCGAGACGAGCCGAGCGAGCCTGAGGACATTCCTGACGCTGATGTAGAGGCAGCAGCCGCAGCAGCAGCCGCAGCAGCAGCCGCCGCCGCAGCAAGACCGATGCGGGAGCTACACAACCCCGGATCTACACTGATGCACCAGTGGGTGGTGATACCTGCTATCGTGGGGGATTTCAAGTTCCCTCCGAACACCCTGCAGATGCTTCCTCATTTTCACGGACTCGCCACTGAGGAACCCCACCTCCATCTCCAGGAGTTTTTGATGATCTGTAGCACTGTCCACGACCGTCGTGTGGACCAAGATACGATTCGGATGATGGCCTTCCCTTTTTCACTGGCAGATAGAGCAGCCGCCTGGCTGAAGCATCTAGGGAAGTTTGTTTACACTTGGGAGCAGCTCCGCACCGAGTACTTGAACAAGTACTATCCACTCGGGCGGACGAATACAGCAAGGGCCCTGATCAACAACTTCTCCATGCTCCCTAACGAGCAATTTCACGAGGCATGGGAGAGGTTCAGAGAGCTTCTGGATAGATGCCCACACCACGACATTTCGAAGCCGAACCTAGTTCAGAGCTTCTTTAGTGGGCTGACGCCAGAGCTTCAGGGACTGGTGAATGCTTCTTGCGGCGGGTCCTACTTTGCCAAGGACCACAACCAAGTCTGGGCCATCTATGAGGAGATGTCCGAAAATTACATGGTGATGTCCCAGACTCGGTTGTACACACAGAGAGTTCAGCCGCCAGGACCCGTGCAGTACCAGCGGATAGCACGGGTTGATGCGGGTCCTTCCAGTTCGTCCACAGTTGCAGCCGCACAGGCAGAGTCGGCCGCTGCGGACATGGGGATTATCAGCGAGAAGTTGGACCGCATGGAAATAATAGAGAAGAAGCAGTGCCAGGGCATAACTCAGATGGAGCAGATGGCACAAACTCTGAGCGACGTGAAGACCCATCTCTTGTGCCTTCAAGAGGCACAGACGGCTTCTCAGCCCCGTCTTCAGTCGCGAGGCGATTCCGGTGGCAGCCGCAGCTCGTCCCAGCGCTCCAGCTCCTTGCAGCAGCCTAGACAAGTTCACCTTGTGCAGGCGGAGCCGTACCTGCAGCAGCAGCCCTCTTACCAGTCACCACCATCTCCAGACTTACAGATGGTGGTATATCAGCCGGATCAGCCTCTGGATGTACTCCCACCAGCCCCATACGATGCGGAACCGTTGATGGATGTCAACGGGATTTGGTATGACCGCCCTCAACCTGGAATCCGAAGAGATCATCCCGGATTCAGGTGGGGGAATGGGGGTAACCAGTCCCAACAGCAGCCAGCCGGTCAGGGAGGGCAGTACTCCCAGCAGAGAGATCACCAGCAGCCCCCAGCATACCAGCCACACCAGCTATCATCCTTCGTACCTCGTCCCTACCAGCAGCAGGGACAGAATTGGAGACGTGAGCAGCAGGCTCACCAGCAGCAGCATCCTTCCTCTTACCCCTCTCAGCCGCAGCAACACCAGGTCCAGCAGCCTCATTACCAGAGAGGCAACCCGTCGGGCTCCCATGAGAGCCCCGCCATGGATGATCTAGCCCGCATCTTCACAGAGCAGCAGGCTACATTTAGACGGGAGATGGACGAGTTCCGCCAGGAGATGCGGGACCTGATGAGAGGGAAGGCCGCCATCCCTGCACAGATCGAGCCTAATCCGAATAACTTGAAGAGGAAATCTGAGCAGGTAGTTCACACTGAGCCTACCACTTCTAGTGACTCATTTGATGATATCTCGTCGGATCTATTTGATGCTGATTTTGTCACACTTAGGAGCGGTAGAAGACCAGCAGGCGGCGCCTCATCTGAGCGACAACGCGAGGATCCATCTAGAGCACCAGATGAGGAAGAGGAGAGCGGTACTGACGCCGCACATGATGATGACGGTGGTACTGATGCCACCCGAGATGCTATTTCCACCGGCGGTACTGAGGCCGCCGCTTCACCATATCAAGGAGGTGGTACTGACGCCACCAGCAGAGCCGAGCCAGACCGCGGTACTGAAGCCGCAAGACGTCTAGTTGTGGAGCCAGCTAGAGGTGGTACTGAGGCCACCAATATTCATTTTGATAGAGATGTTGTCTCTCCTCGTATGAATGTTTCTCAGAACTCTAATTTGAATAAAGGAAAAGGTTTAGTTTCTTCTGATCCCACTATGGTGTATGATGTTTGTGAGGATCCGGTCATCGAACCGTCTAGGCCTATTCCTAGTCCTTCATCTGAGAAGGACCCTGTGATCCCCTTTCCTAGAGCCCTTGAGTTGGGGAAGGGGAAGAAAAAAGAAAAAGATCCAAAAAAGAGAGAGCAGGAGGAGTTCAGCCAGGGCATGATAGACCGATTTCACATCCAGCTGACCCTCAATGAGGCTTTGCAGCACATCCCTCTTCTTCAGCGATCCTTGAGAGACAGGACCACAGTCAGGAGGAAGAAGAGGAATAAAACCACAGAGATTCATGTGTTGACCAAAGCCACGTGTTACGCGATCCAGAACCATCTGCCGACCAAGAGGCCAGATTTAGGAGCCCCGTATGTCAGATGTCAGATTAGTGAGCAGAGGTTCGACCGTACTCTACTAGATAGCGGATCGTCAATTAACCTTCTTCCGGCAGCCCTTCTCGACCACTTAGAGTTGGGCACTCTTAGACAGAGCAGGACATACCTTCAGTTTGCTGATCGGTCTGTCAAGAGGCCAAAGGGGTTGTTGCGAGACGTTGTCGTCACGATTCAGGGTTTGCAATTCCCCGTGGACTTCGTAGTGCTGGACATGGAGACCCCTGACTCGTTGACCGATTCCCCCATCATTCTCGGTCGCCCATTCTTGGCCACAGCCAAGGCGGTGACTGACCATGACAGTGGGAAGGTATTCTTTCGCGTCCAGGGCGAGAGTATACAAATAGAGACGGTTAAGGACCACAGATCCAGAGATAGATCCCGCTCAGAGGGAAGTACAGATTCAGAGCAGCTGACAGACGCAGAGCCAGACATCCACCAGGACTGTGATTTTGTGATCACAGATGATGAGGCAGCTTGGGCAGATCCTGCAGCACAGACCATCCTCTCATATTCAGCTACAGCTGATGCAGAGATGATAGCAGAGGATAGTCTGGAGAGCACAGCCCTGGTTCAGGATACTATTGAGTCAGCAGGGTCGGACCTTGATCGCGACACGAGTTTCAGTGATGGTGGTACTGAGGCCACCTTGCTATACGGTGGTACTGATGCCACCGCAGTTGATACAGATCCCTCGGATTCAGAGTCTGATTGGGCAGATTGTGATGATCAGATGCCAGACCTGGATCCACCTGAGCCTACAGATGAGGAGGAGGTAGAGGCAGAGCAGATTAGAGACAATGCAGAGGACCCGCCTTCTCCAGATCCAGTTTGTGAGAGTTCGTTAGCATTTTCCCAGGCAGATTTGGTAGAATTGTCAGCATACACAAATCTTCTTCAGAAGCCAGATTTGCCAGCACCCAGCTGTCCAGAACTAAAGTCGCTCCCTACTTCGCTGAAGTATCGATTCCTTGCGGGAGAGTCTGAGATGTACCCAGTCATCATCTCTGCCGATCTGACTGGAGAACAAGAATCCCGTCTGATGGAGGTTCTTGAAAAGAACCGCAAGGCAATTGGATGGAGCGTAGCAGATCTCCATGGGATTAGTCCCTCGTTGTGCTCCCACCATATCTATCTCGAGGAAGGGGCAAAGCCGTCGCGTGAGTTCCAGCGGCGACTGAACCCCAACCTAAGAGAGGTTGTCATGAAGGAAATATCAAAATGGTGGAGCGCAGACTTTATTTATCCCATTTCCGACTCCAAGTGGGTTAGCCCCTTGCATGTGGTGCCCAAGAAGACTGGTATCACTACTGTGATCAGTGAGTCGGGAGAGGAGATTGCTACACGAGTACCCACCTCTTGGCGGGTCTGCGTTGACTACAGGAGACTCAACCAGGCCACCAAGAAAGACCATTTCCCCCTGCCTTTTATTGATCAGATCATAGAGAGACTGGCAGGGAAGAGCCATTATTGCTTCCTAGATGGGTACTCGGGCTACAATCAAGTGGCCATCGCTCCTGAGGATCAGGAGAAGACCACCTTTACCTGTCCCTTCGGTACATATGCCTTTCGACGCATGCCATTTGGGCTATGCAACGCCCCTACGACTTTTCAGAGATGCATGCTGTCGATCTTTTCGGACATGGTAGGGGAGTGTTTGGAGGTCTTCATGGACGACTTCTCGGTTTACGGCGACGGATTCGATTCCTGTCTTGACTGCCTAGACCGAGTGCTCCAGCGATGTATTGCTACCCGCTTGGTTCTGTCTTGGGAGAAGAGTCACTTCATGGTGACTCAAGGGACGGTGCTTGGCCACATCATCTCCAACAGGGGCATGGAGGTTGATCCGGCCAAGGTTGACATCATTAGAAAACTCGCACCGCCGTCCAATTTGAAGCAGCTACGGTCATTTCTCGGGCACGTTGGTTTTTATAGGAGATTCATTCATGATTTCAGCAAGATTGCCCGACCGTTGACTGACCTCTTGACGAAAGACACCGAGTTCCTTGTCGATGACAAGTGTCTTTCATCCTTTGAGACTCTCCAGCAGCGTGTTATTGAGGCTCCTGTCCTTCAGCCACCCGATTGGTCTCTCCCATTCAAGATCATGACGGATGCCTCTGATTTTGCCGTAGGGGCCGTGCTAGGACAGAGGAGGGACGGAGTTCCATTTGCCATACACTATGCTAGCCGCACATTGGATTCTGCCCAGCGGAATTATACGGTCACAGAGAAGGAGATGCTAGCAGTAGTGTTTGCCCTAGATAAGTTCAGATCGTATATCATTGGATCTAGAGTGACTTTGTATACAGACCACACCGCCATCAGGTACCTCATGTCAAAGAAGGATTCCAAGGCCAGACTTACTAGATGGATCCTTCTACTCCAGGAGTTCGACATTGAGATCAAGGATAAGCCTGGAGTTAAGAATGTGGTGGCGGATCATCTCTCCCGATTAGAGCAGCCTGAGGATTCTGAGCAGATTGATCCCATTCATGATACCTTCCCAGATGAGGCGATCCTTGCTATCACCTCACTCCCGTGGTATGCCGATATTGTGAACTTTCTCGTTGCTGGGAAAGTCCCACAAGATTGGCCCAGGCAGAGGCTTGAGACCTTCCTTGCGAAGGCCAAGTCCTACCACTGGGAGGATCCCATCCTTTACCACGAAGGAGGGGATAGCATCTGGCGTCGGTGTATCCCTCAGGAGGAGCATCATAGTGTCCTCACTTACTGCCACAAGCTTGAGGCAGGAGGACATCATTCTGGGAGGAGAACGGCACAGAAAGTGCTCCAATCCGGCTTGTGGTGGCCCACACTCTTCAAGGACTCTGATGAGTTCGTGAAGAGGTGTACTGACTGTCAGAGGATGGGCACTTGTGGACAACGTGATATGATGCCGATGCAGCCCATTCACTTCTGTGAGGTTTTTGACGCATGGGGCATCGATTTCATGGGTCCATTCCCTAAGAGTCAGGGATTCGAGTACATTCTGTTGGCCGTAGATTACGTTAGTCGTTGGGTTGAGGCTATCCCCGCCCGAGCCGCTGATGCGAAGACAATTTGCAGATTTTTGAAGAAGCACATCATCATGCGGTTCGGGGTTCCACGAGTTCTGATTTCTGATGGGGGGTCTCATTTCATCAACGACCAGGTGAAGGCCCTTGCCAACGAATTCAGCATAGACCATCGTGTTGCCACACCATACCATCCACAGACAAATGGTCTAGCTGAGGTGTCGAATAGGGAGATCAAGAATATTTTGCAGAAAGTCGTCCGCCCTGACCGAAAGAATTGGTCACAGCTTTTGGACTCGGTCTTGTGGGCATATCGGACGTCTTTCAAGACTCCATTGGGTACATCTCCCTTTCGCCTCGTTTATGGCAAGCCGTGCCATCTACCTGTTGAGCTGAGGCACAAGTCACTTTGGGCAGTCACAGATATTCTTATGGATCCAGATGGTATAGGAGACCAGAGGAGGGCAGAGCTAGCCGCCTTGGAAGAGCTTAGAGATACAGCTTTCTCAAACAGCCTACATTATAAGGAGAAAGTGAAGGAGTGGCATGATTCTCATATCAGCCACAAGCATTTTGAGATTGGACAGAAAGTATGGTTGTTTGATGCAAGGCTCAGATTATTTCCAGGAAAGCTACAGAGCAAATGGAAGGGACCTTACTTGGTCAGAAAGGTACACGATAACGGTAGCATTGATATATCTGAGTTATCCTCTGAGAGTACCTTTCGAGTAAATGGCCAGCGGCTCAAGCCATTTCTAGATCATGAGCCGCGGGACGTTATTATTATTGCCGCTATTCATTTTGCGTGAGATGTGGTCTTTTGACTCACATCTTTTGCATCTCACGCCTGATTTTCGCTGTTCTTCCGCCTGTATAGATCCAGTTGTCCATATCATTCTATTCTTTAGTCCCACATCTCGTCTCTCATCTTATGATTATGCTATACTTAGGGTGTACTTTACCCTAAGTATAGGGGGGATGTTGGACCTGCGGGTATTCTTTTTATTCTTTTTGCTCCTGTTTTTGCTGCCTATACTTAGGGATATTTTACCCTAAGTATAGGGGGGGCAGATTCTGTATCTTCTTCACTCGGCTTTCCCTTCATGTACAGCTTGCTATACTTAGGATTAGTTAATCCTAAGTATAGGGGGAGACCACCGAGTTCCTCTCATTCTATTCATTTATTCATTCCGGTACTTAGCCATTCCTTTTCACTTCCCTTTTACTAAGCACGAGTTATGTCTTCTTCATCGCTCTTGATCACTCTGAGGACATCGTTCGAGCTAAGTATAGGGGGGGTGTGTATATATTTCATATATACTTTAGCCATAACTCGTACTTTGTGTGAGTGTGTTAATAAATAAAATGGCTAAAAATCACAAAAATTTAACTATTTTTCATGTACATAAACCTCTTTTATCTTGCACATACATAGCTAGTGTACAAAGTATTTTTGTAAAAATGATTTCAAAAATCTTTTGTGTAAAGCTTGTGTAAATATTTTGTATCAAAATTATGTACATAGTACAAAATTTTTCCAAAATGTTTTGAAAATCAAAAGTTTGCAAAAATCTTGTGTAAATGTGTGTAAATATCTTTTTGCAAAACTTGCACCTCATGCATCATCATCCATAATTTCAGAACATTTTTCAAAAATTTTGCATGATTGTAAAATATTTGTAAATAGCATCTTGTGTACATATATGTATATAGTTTTTCCTGGATGAGAGTTGACATTTAAACTAAGCCTGGAATTAAATTAAGAAATGGAGCTTGAATAAGATCTTAATCCACTTAACTTTAAGAGGAACCTTATAGGACTTAGGGTTAAGGCTTTTCAGGTCCATAAGGACTTAATTCTTTGAGTCCACTAGGCTATAAGCATATGTCATCTTGATGAGCCTAAGTAGAGCACTTAACAACACACGCATGACTCTTAGAGACAATGGCTTGACTTGCACCTGCACTTACACATGGCTCTCCACAGATGAGGTGGTGAGGAGGCAGTTTCCTTTGGCTTGGGGTAGCATATGAGGGTAGTACTTCTAGGCGGAACCTCTCTTCTTCTTCTAGTGAAGGAAGTGCACCTCAACTTGGTCTAGTGGTGATGAAGGCTAAAGACAGAAGTCGTGGGTTGCAATAAAGCTTCAAAAGAGGGATAGTCTACTGGCTCAAGAGGAAATTTCTTATATGCTGCACCATGTAGATATGTTGTACAGAAGTTCTTGAAAAAAAATGCAAAAATGCAAAAAGAACTCCAAAAAAGTGGTGGGTCGGATTGAAAATTTAATAACCCCACCGGAGTATACATAGTCAAATAAAGCAAAAGCTTATGGTATCAATGTTACATCTCATGAAGCTTGCAGCGGGAGACTTAGCTACACTGGCTAAGCTTCCAAAACTCTATACTTCTACCCCCTCTTCTTGAGCCGGTTGCACTTGAACTTAGAAGGGAATACCCCGCTTCTCGAGGAAAGAGTTGCTAGACCGAGGCATTAGAGTTACCAGGTTGAGGGAGGTTGCTTCTTTGTTACTTCTGAGGTGGGGAGCCACATATCACTTACACCGCATGGAAAGATTCATGGTCATTAGAGTTTGTGTATGTAGACTTGTTCTGATCTGGTTTATTGAGGAGTCTTGCCCATAGATTGGTGGAACTTGGAGACTGTTGAGTTTTAAGCTTAAGTCCAAATAAGGTTCCGACACATTAATAATCTAAAGATCTGATCGAGCTCCATATTTCAATTTAATGAAGGAAAGTTTAATAAATCAACCTTGATCCATGTACATCCTCTTTTTCTTTTTCTTTTTCTTTCTTTTTCACTTCTTTTTCAAATAAGTGTTTGCTAAGGGACTAGCAAAGTTAAGCATAGGGGGGTGATGAATACCCATTCATCACTCTTTATTCTTATATTTTAGCTACAAAAACCTTTGCAAATACATGTAGATATGTGTAAATACAAATAATTACCAAAAGCATGCATTGTGTAAAAACCTGTAATTAGCATGTTTTTGTGCAAAAATAAAAGAATAAAGAGTAAAAAGAAAAAGAGGGAGATATTTAGAATAAATATTGAGCAACTTGACCCAAGGGAGGGCTCAGCATGGGCCTGACCGCATAAAAGACAAAGTAGACGGAGATAGGAGCTCATGTGTATATACTTCTGTAAATAAATAAAATTATATTTTCCTCACCCAAAAATATGCTTGTACATATTTTGTGTATATTTAGAAACTATTAAAAACAAAATAAAAATTTAAAAATCAAAAAAATTCAAAAATGCCCTTTCACCATGTGTATAGACCATCATCCTTTATTTATTTAATCCTATAAATAAATGAATTTATTTTCAAAACTTTTTGTGAATATTCTAAGGCATATTTTGTAAATAAAATAAATAAAAAGAAACAAAACAAAAATCAAATAAAAACAACAAAAATTAAAAATACAAAAATACAGTGTATATACCATGTATATAAATGTATATAACTATTTATTTAAACTATGAATATAAATAATTAAAATAAAATAAAAATACCATTTTGTTCTTTATTTTATGATGTAAATAAATAAAATATAAAATGGGCATAAAAATACATAAAAATAACAAATAAAAAAATCAAAAATTAAAATCTATATAGTGTACATATACCTATATATATAGCTACCCTATTTTTATTTCCAAAAATTAATTAAAAATCACCAAAAAATAGAAAAAAATAAAAGAAAAATATTTCATGTTTTGAGTTTTTCTTAATTCGGCCTTTTTCTACCTTAAATTAAATAAACAAAAAATAACCACGTGGCAGCCCCTGATTGGTCCACGGGGGATTGTTGACCCCGGTCAACTCCCCCGCGGACTCCTTCCTTTTCTGAAAGATGCGTGCCGCCCCACCTTCGCCCATTTTTCCACGCGTATCCAGGCTGTCATCCACGCAAACCCCGTGCCCGGATTCTTCGCCGATCATCCATCTCCCTCGCCGGATCTTTCTCCATGAAATCCCCGCCTTCCTTAGCCGTCATCGCCTAACCCTAATCGGCCCTGTCTCCATATATATCCCGACCTCCGCCGCCTCCGCGCCTCATCTTTGGCTCCCTACCTTCACTCCCGTGACCTCCATCGGAACCACCGAGGTGACAGCTCGCGTTGGCCCTTGTTGCAGTGAGGAGGAGGTGCTTGGACCATCGATCCGGCTGCCTTGCGCCGCCGTGCTCCGACGTCTGACCGGAGCTCGAGCCTCAGGCCTTGACGCCCTTCGAGGCTACGACCAGGAGTTAGCCACACTCCAGCACAGTCTTCCGCTCCACCCAGGTAGTCGATTAGCTCTTTTATTTCGTTTAATTTTAGGTTTCCCCCAAATCACATCTCCGACGAGTTCCTCTGATTCCGGTCATCTTGCGTATCTTCTCGACCATCGGAACCTACGCTCACCTTCGCCATTCCCTCACGCACCTTCTACACCCTTTCACTCAACCCAGATCGCACAGGATCTGGGAGTCGAGCTCCACCGTCTCCGCCTCGCCGGAGCTCGTTCGCCCCACCGCACAGACCACCTTCACCCCGCTTCCTTGGGTCGAGGCACTTTGCCCTCGACCCGCGAAGCCTTCTGTCTACTTTGCAGGTCCAAAGGGAGGCATCTGAGCCCCCCTTACAGTTCAGACCGGAGCTTCGCGCCGCCAGCCTCGTCGGAGCCCCTCCAAGGCTCGGCTGGGCCATCGGCCAAGACCATCAGCTGCGGGGCTGCACCAGGAACGTGTTCCGATCATTTGCAGCAGCTGAGGAGGACCGGAGCGCACGCAGGAGGCCGGCGAACTTCGCCGGCGTCGAGTTCTTCCTCCATCTTCCAGAGCCGTCCGATGACACCTTCGCTCCAGATCAGATCTCGACTGTTCGTTCGGGGAGCTGCATAGAGCGTCAGATCAGCCGCAGCGTGATCTCAGCCGTTGATTCACCGAGGGTTCGGCCACCACGCACGAGGACCGTCCGATCTCCACGTGGACGACCCGCCATCGTTCGATCAGGCGCAACTTCTCAAGGTCAAAGGCGCCGCTAGTCTCCACCGCCCGATCTTACACGTGGCGCCTATCCAACCGTCGCCAAATAAAAGGGTAATTTGCTTAGGACCCCCTCTTAGTTTGTCATTTTATTTCCAGTCCTGTAAATAGTTTTAAAACTTTATTTACGTAGGGTTATTTGCACTGTGGACCTTGTGCTTAGTTTTAATTGCATGTATGCCCCTGTGTGTATGTGACCACGTGCTTCGCCACGTGCTTTGTTGGGCTTTTTACATCTTTTGTCCTGTAGAACTGGGTTGTTATGAAAGGAATGAATATTTTTGAGTAATTGCAGTTATGCCCCTGTGAGTATTTTTATTACGCATGTGCGAATTTTATTGGGTTTTTTGCAACCGAGTCCCTGGGCTTTTGATACGAGTTATCAAAAGGCCCTAAGACTTGGTTTTTATTACCATTTGGTCCCTGTGTGCCCCAGCCACGCGCCACGCGCGTGACTTGCTGGGTAATTTGCACCAGAGCCCCCCAGATTCTCGGGTATTTGCACATCGGTCCTTGTGCACTATGCCCTCTTTGCATTTTTGAATAAAATAGTAAATCACCTCCAAATCCAATGAGATTTCGACACATGGCCCCTGCCATGGTGTAGTAATTTCTATGATTTTTGAGGACATTTTCGCTTTTATTTAGTATTTTTAAAAATTCAAAAATAGCCTTTGTAGCTACTGTCTAGGTTTAAAAATACCAAAAAAATATAAAATCACCCCCTAAAATTCTAAAAAAAATAGATATTGTAGTTTGCTTGTTGTGTGATTTTCCAGGCCATTTTGGTTATTTTTCATCATTTAAAAACCCTAAAAATTGAAAAACCCCTAAAAACTCATAAAAATTATAATAAATAAATTAAAAGTCCAAAAACAATAATTAGTGTGCCTAAATTTTCCTTATTCTTTCTAGATTATAGGAAAATTACCTCCAAGGCTTTTTAAGATCCTTAAGTATTTTATTTTTGGGTCTCAAGCCTTGCTGGACAGTACCTTTCATTTTTTACACTGTTTGATTTTTAGAAAATAATTTGCCCGTTAGAAAAATATCAAAAATTCACCAAAAACATTTAAAAACTTAAAAAACATAAAAACAATTTTTCAGGAATTTTTGCTTGATTTTTGATGCTTTAAATAAATTGCCCAAGTGTGCTTGTTTATACTTTTCTTCATTTCCTTCACATTCTAAAAATCCAAAAAATTATAAAAACAAAAAAAATACTAAAAAGTATTCTCTTGGATTTCTGACTACATCGTAGGCTGCAAGGCCAATCCGTGCTCCTTGTGTTCGACCCTGGGTGCTATACCAGGTTAATATCATAGCAGGACCGCTTTGTTTTACTTTCCGCATTTTTCGAGTGGTTCATTTTCTTGATTGACTTAGTTGAGTGATAGAGGTCGCAACGACCTAATTTTCTGTACCTTTACCTCTGTCATTTGGCCGGTCATCAGTGGTGCTACTCCGCGAAGATGGCGGAGCTTTAGTCGGAGTGAGGTGCGATGTGTCGTCAAGGTAAATGAAGTAGGTCACGAAGATAAGAGCTCCATGGCAGAGCTCGGAGGATGGTCAGGCGAGAGCGGAGTGGTCGGAGGAGGCGGATAAATTTCGAGAAAAAGGAAGAAAATGAAGAAGGAGATCGGAGGGGGAATGGAGAGTGCTACCTAGGATAGAAGCTCGGAATTGAGCTCCTAATCGTCGCTCGAAGGCCGGTAGGGGTCCTGAGCTCGTGCAGCTCACGGGAGGAGATGCGGTACGGCGGGACGGAGCCGTGGATCTCGTCAGAGGAATAGATCCGTCGTCGCTCAACTTCTCACCTAATTGTCGTCACCAAAAGGAGGGGTAGGAGCTTGGGGTTCCTCTCTGCAGTGGCGGATGGGGTCGACGATGGCTGGAGGCGGAGTATTTATAGGTTGGAGGTGAGGGTGTAGGTGAAGGGATGGCGAAGCTGATAGAGGTCGTGGAGCGGCGTGGGTGAAGTTCATGGCGATTGAGGAGGTCGGCGAGGATGAGGGTAGAGTGGGCTACGAAATGGAGGTGACAAGAGGCGGAGAGGGTGGCTGGAGTGGTGCCAAAAATAGAATGGGGGCGTGTGTACGTGAGGTAGGCGATGTGGGTGTGGGACCTACAGGAGGTAGAAGACGACATCTCTGTCGTTGGATCTCGCAATCCAACGGCTGAGAATTAGGTGCTACGGGGCGGCTGGGACTAGATCTAGGGCTATGCAATCGAAGGGTGATGGTATCGCCACATATCGTGCTGCGGGTGTGGCGCTAGCATGCGGCTGTGATGAAATAAGTGCATGATCGGACGGTAGAGGGAATGGGGGGGAAAAGAGCGGCTGAGATGGATAAGATCGGGCGGAGGAGGAAGTGATGCGTGGCCTGTGGGAGAGGCGCTAGCAGACGGCCCTGATTGGATATGAGCTTGATTGGATGGTCGAGATGAGTTGTGACTTGGATGGACCAGATCATGAGAGAGGGAAAAGGATCAGACGGCGGGCGGCTATGGGCGCGTGGCACGATGTGAGCGGGCCACGTGGCGCAATCAGAGGGCGCCACGTGGCCGGATCTGAATGGTCGGAAGAGAATATGGAATTAGAGAGAGAAGGAGGCCGAATTTGGAAAAACTCAAAACATGAAAGTTGTAGATCTCGATGAGACCTATAGGTTTCATGTTGACCAAAAATAGAGATGAGGTCAAGTAAGATACAAAAGTACAAGGGTACAAATATACGTACATATAGTACACAAAGGGGCCCAAAATCCAAGTTTTGCATACGAACTCCGATTTAAATGAAATTGGGCTCATTTTGAAGGTCTCTGAATGTGTATTAATCTGAAAGTGAGTAGACCTAGATCAGAGGTTGTATGAGGTAGATATTTGCATTCTAAGGTCTGGAATCTCCAACTAGGTTTGGTATTTTATTGGGTAATTTTACAAGATAAAAATCGTGCCCATTTTCCTTGTATTATTAATTAGTAATATACATAGTATAGGTTTAGTTTTATTATCTTTGGAGGGGGTATAAAATACAGATAATGGAGATTATACAGCTGAATATTTACAGGTGAATTGGGCTTCTTATTTAATGCAAATATAGATGCTAAAATGCATATCTTATGCATGCATGTGTGTATCCTAATTATGCAAGATAAAGGAAAATATGCTGCTAAATACTCGGGAACAAGACTCTATTTTCAACTTTAAGAGTGATGAATCACAGATTCATCGTGAAGTCACAATGAAAGCTTGATTAAAATATAAATTAAATAAGCTTATAATTTATTTTAATCAGAAAATGATAAAATGCAGCAAAATAATTGTTAACCAAAATAAATTCTTTATTCATCTAGAATAGTTTATCCAAAACTTATACAATATTTAAAATGCATAAATGTATAATAAAGACTCAGATTTTATTTCAATAAAAAGAAATGTTTCTTCATCTTTGAAAAACTCCAAGATGATTTCAAAATAAATCTAAGTTTTTGTCATTCCAGATGGAAAAAAACTATGTTATATCTGCCAAAGGATCTCATCATTTCCTCTACTATATGATAATAGTAATTTATACAATATTTATACATATGAAATTGAGAAGACAAAGGAAATAGAAATTTGGTTCTATGGGAAAAATTTCATACATAAATTCGCAATATATTGTGAATTTTCCTTTAATATTTACTTGTATCAAATTCTCATCTACATGCAAAGAAGCATTCAGATCAAATTAGATATCAACAATACTGAAATGATGATAAATTCAATGTATTTATAAATTCCTAAATATAGACAAGCATTTTAAAAACAACGTAAGATATTACATGGAACAACCTAGTAGCTACTTTAATACTTGTCCTGGAAATACATACACACACACAAATAATGGGAACGATAAAAATATATTAAAATTTTGTAAAAGAAAGATAATTATAATATTATAGCTACTTGCATGTTAGACCAGAGACAAATATAAAATAGAGAGCATGAAAAAACTTAGAAATGTATGTCCTCATCAAAATCTTGAAATAGTTGATTTAAACTGAAAATTAAAATAAACTCAAACTTGGTTCATTTGAAAGACTGGATTTAGTCATTGATCTTATCAATAGATGGTTCTCTTTGTTCTAACATAAGAATATGCAAATAACTGTAAGAATCAGAACTAAAGAATTAATCTATTGGATATTGAAAGAGATCTATTCCCAAAGTTCGTATAGTGGACATTAGAAATACATCCGTTTTTCTATCAGTACAACCTAAAGCTTGATTAGAAAACTATATGGACAATGAACATCCAAATCAAATAGTAACACCTACATGTGAACAATATCCATTCACTTGACAACAAATAAACTTATTTCATCAGTGTAATGAAAGAAAGCTTAAGTATTTCCATGGTGAACATTTAAGCTCATACATAATATGTATAAACCAGGAAAGGGCATATCTCTGATCATGTAGGGATGCCTTTAAATTTTGTTTATATACTATACCATATGCCGGAATCCATATGCTACCCATTCCTTGGGCTCTCCTTCTTGTTGAGATAATTAACCTACAACCTGCAAATGAAGCATATGCAAGACTATGCAGCTTAAAATTTTGATAATTATAATATTGCAAATGATCGATTAATCAAACATATCATTGTCAATAATAAGATCAGAAGATATATATAAATATGGAAGAAGTTGATAAAAGATTAAGATATAATTTACACATATAGGACTTCTAATGAAACCAAACTATTGCATATAATTACATATTTTTTAAGATGTGACGGAAACATACGAACACGGATATATTACAAATAGGGAAAAATGGGGCTGCCCCCTAGGGGTAGCAAACATGGCTGCCCCCACCCTATTTTTCGCAATTTTTTTATTTTTTTGAAAAATATCACCATGTATATTCATCCCTATATCCCTCCTATATGTCATTCGAATTTCGTCAGAAACAGAGACTCCTACGGCCTCTATCTAGACGTCATTTTTTAACGGTCGCAGGATTTTTTAAATCGACCCTCTCTGGATGGAGACCGTAGGAGTCTCTGTTTCTGACGAAATTCGAATGACATATAGAAGGGATATAGGGATGAATATACGTGGTGATATTTTTTTCAAAAAAATAAAAAAAATTGCGACAAATGGGGTGGGGGCAGCCATGTTGGCTACCCCTAGGGGGCATCCCCATCAACCTTACAAATATGCATACCATAATATAGTTTACCAAAGATCAATGCAATTTTTTTCTGCAAAATAATAAATGGGAAATCGTTGTTGCATGAAACTTTAGAAATGAATATTGCAGTCATTGGGAATCAGGAGATGCTGGATGAACTCATCGATCCTCCGTGCATGGGGCATCATCTTCTCTTGGTCCTCCTTCCTCCCTGATGGCCGCGATGGTTCTGACATCTCCGAGAAGCAGTCAAGGAGTAATGTTAAAAACTAGTATAACTTTCTTGTGGTAGTTCAGCTTCAATTGGTATAACTTTAGCTTCTAAGATAAAAAAATATCTGCAACTTAGAATAACAACAAAGATCATATTGAACTTCAAGATCTCTTTACACAATCCACAAGAAACTGCATGACCCATTGATAAGTGCACGTTAAGACATCAGGGCAGAAATTCAAACATGTCATACCATATATCTCCATCATGTGATCTAGCCAGCCAAAGGCGCAGAGAATGGAAACATGTGCATTCCTTGTTAACACTAAGCAGGTGATCAGAACATGGCCAAATTTACACGGATGGACGCTTGCATGTGCACGACGGAAAAAAGGTGCTCAATTTGGACTGTCCTCTTCCCATGAGATAGGGCAGCGACCCCCGACCACTTGGCGAGGTCCACAAGAAGAGATCTATGGAGAGGGAGAAGTGAGCTTGTTGATGTTGCAGTTGAGCTTCATGATTTGCTTCAAACATGCCGATGGGAAGGAGGTGCGAAAGAGCAGCAAAGAGGAGGGGTGTCCACAAGGACACGGAAGAGGCTTAGACTAAAGCTAGGATTTTCATATGGAAGAGATAAAGAGGAGCATTGTAATGGGTGGAGAGACGGAGAAGCTAAAATGCAGGAGGGAAAAGAAGAAGCCACGCAGTAGTAGCAGAGCAAAAAAACCCAGTTTTAACTTAAGTATCTTTTAACATTTCTCCTAATGATTATTATGCATATAAATGAATTATGAATATTTAACATTTGGAGGATATTCCATATGTGTTGCAAATAAAGACATCCTGACCATGAATACCTATTTTATATCTATATCGATATTTAGATGATACGATTCTTCAATATATATGTTGAGGAGAGATTCAAGAAAACAAACAACCCACAATTAATCGTACTAGATAAGACAACAATCTAGGTATAGACCCCCACTGGTGTAATGGAAAAAATGCTATGGAAAAACTAGAATATATATGGAATACAAAAAACTGTAGAGGATGGAGTTCTCTTGAAATTAGACTCTCAAATAACATATACATTGTACATGACAAATGAATCAATAATTGGATCTAAAACTCATACCATTCATAATTGAATCAGTCAATATCCACTTACAAAATTTATCGGATCCTAATTGGATTGAGTTTTCAAGACATATCTCAACAAGTCTCTATCTTGTCTTGAATTTTACCTAGAAGTAGCCAGAAAACTCTCGTTATTAGGGGTGTCTATCGAGTTGAATGAGTCGAATCAACCATGATTCAAACTCAAACTCGGTAACAAAACTCGAACTCGGTAAGCTCCGAGCCCAAGAATGCTGATTCATACTTGAAGTCGTTGAGTTCAAGTTGACTCACGAACCTATTAACGAGCTTTTTGTATTAGATTGATTTTACATTTCCTTGTATGTAAATTTTCTTTGAAGAAGCAATTGAACTCCTTAATAATCTCATTAGTAGTAATGTTTAAGTATGGGAGAGGAGTTGTATCGCCACGACTGTGGAGAGGGATGTGTATGGCATCTTGTTCTACGTGTTTATGGAGGAGAGATAGAAATTGAATAGCCAGACTAGACACTAGGATGTTTATATTGCTTTTGCGTGAAGGAGGATCCCATTGAGAGATGGAGATGGGAGAGGAGTAGTCATAGCATCGTGCATGGGGAGAGGGATGGATATGGTATGTATGGATTTTTAACTTTTGTTACTTTTCAAATCATGTGCAATTGGAAACCATAGAGAAGGTAGGAATCAAGAGAGTGAATGAGTAAATATCATATAATTCCTAATAACTTGGTGTTGCACCATTTCCTCCTTATGTTCATACATCATGTATGCATAAACAACAAACAACAACAAGGATAGAACAGAGGAGACAGTAACAAAGGGAGGAGCTCCAGGTCAAAAGA